>JAWZYT010001354.1:282500-527500 GCA_034508575.1 Petrolisthes manimaculis
ATTATTATTATTTTAATATTATTATTATTATTATTATTTCTTCTTTTCAGATGGAATTTTTTTTTTATTATTATTAATTATTATTATTATTATTATTATTATTATTATTATTATTATTTCTTCTTTTCAGGTGGAATATTTTTTTTTATTATTTTTTTTTATTATTATTATTATTATTATTATTTCTTCTTTTCAGGTGGAATATTTTTTTTTATTATTTTTTTTTATTATTATCATTATTATTATTATTTCTTCTTTTCAGGTGGAATTTTTTTTTTTTATTATTATTTTATTATTATTATTATTATTATTTCTTCTTTTCAGATGGATTTTTTTTTTATTATTATTATTATTATTATTATTATTATCATTATTATTATTATCATTATTATTATTATTATTATTATTATTATTATTATTTCTTCTTTTCAGATGGATTTTTTTTTATTATTATTATTATTGTTTTTTATTATTATTATTATTATTATTATTTCTTCTTTTCAGGTGGAATTTATTTTATTATTATTATTATTATTATTATGTCTTCTTTTCAGGTGGTATTTTTTTTTTATTATTATTATTATTTTATTATTTTTATTATTATTTTTGTTTTATTATTATTATTATTTCTTCTTTTCAGGTGGATTTTTTTTTTTTTTTTTATTATTATTATTATTATTTCTTCTTTTCAGGTGGAATTTATTTTTTTATTATTATTTATTATTATTATTATTATTATTTCTTCTTTTCAGAGGTTTGAGGCTGAGGCAGGACTTACATAATCCATCATTAATCGAATATAGTAATTGTTTGCATATTGTAGTTGTGGTTTCTTTGTTGTGTCCAAATATTGAGCTGGCAAGTGATCTGAGGGCTTTACATTTTTACATGCATTTGTTTTTGATGGCCATTATGTTATTTGAATGTCATGGATGTGTTGTATATTATGCCAAGTATTTTGTATGTGTGTGTAAACTCAAGGTCAGTATAGGTAGGCAATGCAGTGTTGATTGCAGCTTTTATTTCGTGAAAATAAACTCTTAGTATCAAACATAATGCTGTATACATTTTCTTATCCAAACAAAATTAAGGTACAATATCACACAAAGTACAAAAATATATATGCATTATATAGGGTTATTCAAAAGAAGTTTCTGCTAACATGGTAAAATGAGTACGAGCTTGCATTCATGAAAATAGATTACAGTTGAACATATGATCTGCTATTGCTTCTTAAACACTGTAAATAAGTTCTGTATATTATGTCTTAAATGCATATATACAGCGTATAATACACATTTAATAAATATTATAATATGTATATGAATCATCCTGTACATATGGTAGGTACAGTACTTGGTTCAGCACTCACATAATCAAAGAAAAATGCGCACATGTAGGAATGATGGTTGTGAAAAAATGAGAATGGTCCAAAGATTGGAGAAGTCTTCTATTGTGTTTTAGGTCTTCAGCCATTATGGCAGGAGTTGTTGTTGAAGTTCCTCAAGCTGTCTGGCCGAGCAGCCCCGAGCTCTCGAGGAAGGCCATGGCCTGAACCGGGCTTTCCCAAAGTGCCCTCAGAGTACAGTATATGTTGTGTTGTTGGCTAGTGTTGTTGTGTGCGTTGCAGTCTTCAACCACCCCCGAAGGCTGTCAAGGAAGGCAGCTATAGGAGCCAAATCATCACAACACCAGGGGGCACGAGTCCCTGGACATGGAGTAGGGCTCATCAGTCTAGAATAGGTGCAGTAGAAATGAGTTACTTGAGAGGTGCATGTAGACTTACAAGTCGGGATGGAAAAAGTAATGAGAGTGTGTATGAGAGATGTGGTATGAGTAAGAAAGCAAGTGGTAATGAGTGTGGTGTGGTTGAGAGTGAAGTGTAATACATTGAGGTGGTTTGGATATGCTTCCTCTCTCCCTTATGCTCTTCCTTGGTGATTGTACCAGTAAAGTACTAGTTAGTATCAATGAGACAACAAGAGGAGTGCCATTGTTAATTAAGGAAACTGAACTGCTCTAAACCATTGCATATAATTATCAGGGCATACATTGTTAGTAAAGGAAAAAGTTTCCTTGAATTAAATATTGAATATCTATTTTTGCAAATGACTGTAAGTCTGGATTAAAGTATTTTTAGCTTTAACCTACTTTCAGCAAAGGAGGTCGAGGAGATGGGCGATACTGAAGGAAGACTCTCCGCTTGTGCTTCAACTAAATGGGACTGTATGCAACTACAGGCATCATTTGTGTCATCGAATGCACGTTCACAGTACAGACACACAGTCCTGGAAGTAAAGAATTTAATGTAGTAACCTACCATGGTAAGAAACAGTTAAAGAAGGGAATACAGTATCTGGTACTTGACATATTAAACACACATGCTTAATACACTACATTTGCAATGTAGTACAAAAATTACCTCTCCCTATATAATGATAAGAAAGTTATTGAATTAGTTAGACCTAACTTAATTATTTTATAGAATTTATTGCTGTTCTGTAGCAGTGTCCAGCTATGTCCCGATTAGGTCATGGTAGTTTAACAAGGTTAGGTGCCATTGGTTGCTCTGGTTAGGTGCCGGTAGTTATAATTACTGCAATCACATTTGAAATACACATGAAGGTGGACCTCTTATATCCTACAGTGATACTGTGTTTAAGTCAGAACCGGTGAAAGTCAAAGTCCATTCCTGTATTTTAAGATTGATTAAAAACAGAAAAAGTTGGCATGATTCTATATTTTTACTAAGAACTGATTTCCAATAAAGTACAATACTTCCCTTCACCTTAATAATATTACATAATTATCAAGAATGGGTCACATAACCCCTAAGCAATCCATATAATCTCATATAAGTTAAATTAGATACGAGAACATAAAAAAAAAAAATAATTAATAATTTATATCATTATCGTGATTCTCCAGGTTTTAACAATTACTATTTTAGTAGAAATGGTAGACTAATTTAAAGCCTTATTTGTGTTGCTATCGCTCTATTTTACAGCCTGTTGCACCTACAATTCATGTATTATTATACTATTAACTTACTTGTCATATCTTTAATGGCCGCCATATTTACTGCTATACTTCTCCTATCCTCCTATCAAGCTTACCGAATCGCTGCCTTTTGGCGAGCTTGGATGGATACGTTGTTGGTCTTGGTTTAAGTGGCTGGCAGCAGGGTCCATCTTGGTGGATCGTCGAATCCTTTTGACCGACCAGAACAGTTCCGCTTGCTTTGGCTTGGTTTAACCCAAGCGAACTTCGTATCCGATTGACGTCCAGATGACGGCTTATATGAAACATAGAAAATGGAAAATTCTGGTGACCAGCAGTAGGGTCACTACAGTGTAGTTATGTTTATTCTTCTGCAACACATTGTATTCCTGGCTGATGTACAGCCTGTACTACAAACACCTAACACATATCCTTGCAATATAATTTGTTGCATATCCACTGACACATAGGTCATACAAGTAAAAAAAAAGTAAATAAATTAATAAGATCCATCTTTGCACGATCCAAGTGAATTGTGTCCCCATAGGAAAAGAGGATCGGATACCACTATTATATGAAGATGAATACTCGAGTATTGTTGCGTCTATAGTTATCATTCCGGCTATAGTTTATCATATCAACAAATAGTAGCCGATGATGGCTAAAACATACGATTACCTCTTTAAACTATTATTAATTGGGGATTCCGGGGTTGGAAAAACATGTGTGTTGTTCAGGTTTTCAGAAGATGCATTTAATTCCACCTTTATATCCACTATAGGTAAGAATAATGTATTAATGGCGTGGGTAAGTCTAATGTGTTGAGGGCGTGACCAGAGTAAAATTAATCGTGATGGTCATACAATTATTATTTACTCGTGCAACTTATTATTTACTTGTGCAACTTATTATGCATGTATTTACTCGTGCAACTTATTATACATGTATTTATTCGTGCAACTTCTTATACGTGTATTTTATTACAACGCCTCATAGTATATCACGAAAATGACACTACTCAATTAAGCACATTATTTGTATATAATTATGAAGTGTGTTGTGGAGGTGTTGCGTTACTTTATACTTGAACTGGTTCAGAGAGGTTGATTCAACTACTTTGGCAGGGAGGGAGTTCCACTGATGAATTATACGACAGGAAAAGAATCTTTTTCTTGCTTCCATTGTAGAGTGGGGGATGAAAATCTTAAATCTGTGGCCTCTTGTTCCTTGGTGAGTAGACATGGTGAAGAGATCTTGTGGTTTGATGGGTGAGAGATCATGGAAAATCTTGGGTAAATTTACAGTAAACCTGGGTTCAGTAAAACGTATATATTAGTATGTTTTACCACTAATTAGGACCATTCTAAGACCATTTTCTTCAATGGTGTTTCTCTCGGAAATGCCCCATTTTCGAGATATGCCCAGTTTTCATACCCCATACAAACTTGGGGGAGAGCCTGGGAATCCGGGGTTTTGGATGGGGGAAAACACGCTGTATACTATGGCGTTGCCTTTATAATATGTAATTGTCTTAAATAAACACTTGAAACCGGAAATAAAAGCGAAATAACAAAGTTTTCGAGACCGATACAATAAAATACAATTATAGCCCAAACAGCAGCGTTACAACACGTGTTGGCTTGGGTTGGGCTAGATATTCAAATAAAATGGTTATTTTGGGAATTAGTATTACCTAACCTGACCTAACCTAACCTAACCTGTACCACGACAGACTACCGGGACCTAACCTGGGCTAACTACAGGGCCTAACCTGGGCATAAAACCGGTATAACAAATAGAAGAAGTTACCGGGTAAATATCCAGGAACGTAGATGGATACAGGACACTCAAACACAGTATTCCCAAAACAAAATATAGCCAATAGTGTTTTCCCCCACCCAAAACCCTGTATTCCCAGGCTCTTCCCCAAGTTTGTATGGGGTATGAAAACGGGGGCATATCTCGAAAACGAGTCATTTCTAAGAGAAACAAAGTTAAGAACTGCATTATAAAGGCAACTCCATAGTGTACAGCATGTTTTCTCCCACCCAAAACCCCGTATTCCCAGGCTCTCCCCCAAGTTTGTATAGGGTATGAAAACTGGGCATATCTCGAAAACGAGGCATTTCCGAGAGAAACACCATTGAAGAAAATAGTCTTAGAATGGTCCTAATTAGTGGTAAAACATACTAATATATACATTTTACTGAACCCAGGTTTACTGTAAAAATACCAAATCTTGTAACACTGGATCAAGTTAGTTCTCAGAAGTCTCCCCTTTATTGAAAATAAGTTTAAGCTAGTCAGGCGTTCATGGTAGGTGAGATTTGAATGATTTAGAACTTGCTTTGTCCATCTACGTTGCACAGATTCAAGTAGTGTGAGGTCTACTAGAAATCCAGTGTTCCAAACTGAAGACACATAGTCAAGCAGTGGTGTAATGTCAGAAACAAGTAGTGAGATCATAAATGGTGCAGAACGGCATACGGTAGATTTAGAGCAGGTTGGTCACTACACCTCCAGCTTTATTTACCGTACTCCTTATATGTGGATGAAACCTCAACGTATTGTCCACAGTCACACCCAGGTCTTTGTGAGAGGACACTCTGGTTATGTCGCTGCCATCAAGATGATAATTGATAATTATTATGATTTTTTTAATGAATATTTCTATTTTTTACAGAAAAAAGTCCCAATTTTGGACAGACAAATTAATACAGTACCGGTAGGTTACTTGACCACAAACAAAGGATGATTTTTTATATACAGTAGATGTAAACCTTTGGTGGCCTAAGTAATGACCAAGTAATGATACCGGTACTCAAATATTACCTGATATAGTTCTGTAAGATTGTCAGTATTACCAGTACCAAAGTTATTGCCTGTAAAGGGCTATAGTATGGTACCTTAACCAGTAATTAGGTTTTTTTTTTAAGAAAAAAGTTATATTAGTTATTTAGCTATAGTATTTTATACAGATAATCAAGTCAAGAAATACAGGAAGTGGGTGTGTGTGTCATTAGTACCTGGACCTTATGTAGGTCCTATTATGTTATTTAAGTATACATTTGTTGAGTCAGTGAGGTAGCAACTTGATATTTATGTGAAGTTTTTTTTTGGAAGAAGAGGTCACTTCCTCTTCCGGTTTTATTTATACACAATGTTTTTGTTTTTTTTCTGGTCTAGAAAAGTTTTTGAATAGTTTTTAGTTAGATCTATGCCAAGAAAAACTCACTATGGTACAATGTGATATGATGCAATTTATTGTGATCTCAATTTATGTGCTTAAAAATGAGGCTATTTTTTAATATACTGTATCTCTTATATTTGTATAACTCTTCCTGGCTACCACACGACACCAACAGGATTAAAATTGCACCATTATTAACAAAGTTATTCACTAAAACATGGAAAAAATGTCCAAAGTTAGGATGATTTACCGGTATATATTTATATTTTATGATATACAATATTAATTATATTTATATGTTATAATTTATTTATTTATTTTCTGCGGCAGGTATTGACTTCAAGATCCGCACCATTGAGTTGGACGGTAAGAAGATCAAGCTACAGATATGGGACACAGCCGGCCAGGAGCGTTTCAGAACCATTACCACCGCCTACTATCGCGGTGCCATGGGAATAATGCTCGTATATGACATAACTAACGAGAAAAGCTTCGACAACATCAAGAATTGGTAAGTATTGATGAAGTGGTTATTCCTGTTATGGTAACTAATGCTAGGTTTACACATGGATGCTTGTATTTCTTTAGCCTATATGTTTTGTGTTTTATGTATTGGTTGAATATTTCAGTAGCCTTGTGAGAGTGGGCAGTTTCCTAATTGTTCACTTGCAATTATTCCCAGAAACATTAAATTGTTGGGGAAGTCATTATCTAGTTGCATATCAGTGAGTTAACCACTAAGAACCGCAATTCGTTACGACAGCCTTCACCCACAACCGCAAATACAACCTAATTTTTTAAGTTACTCTAAGGTTAGTTTTAGTCTTATAGGTTTGTAGAGCTTTATTTTACACACCAGAATATGCAAACAAAAGTCTTCTATCTCCACTGGTTAGAGTACAGCAGCATATCAAAGTAGGAAAATAATATGACAGTTACCCCCCCCAAATAACATGTGTTATGCATTTGTATAATGCGTAGATTCATGAGTATGTGTACCTCGATGTGTGCTTGCGTGTTTGTGTATGTAAAACGAGTATATAAATGCCCTGAAATAGACAAAAAAGGCAACATACAAGTCATTTTTGCATACAACTGTGCATACCTGTGATTCGCTAACGCATGCATGCACAATGTATGGGAGTTTTTAAAAATGTGTTATACTAATGTCCAATGACTAATAAGAGCTATGGGAGGCAGAGAGAGGCTAGGGGAGGCAGGGAGAGAGAGTGTATGACAGGCCTAGAGTGATTTCATTGGCTGCAGATAACACAGTGTGGGTGTGGATGTACACCCACCTACACCATAGGTGGGGGAAGTCAGCCAATCACGATCAATTACAATAGTCCAATGTTACAGTTTCCCTTTGGCACTACTGCTGTGGCTATATGTAGCCCATGCAGTTATTTATGGGCAGTTCATTTAAACGGACCATCGGCTTCAAGGCCTAAAATCGTATTGTCCATTTAAACGGACAATAGGCATTTATGGGTTAAGGGATAATTTTAACATTTTCAAATGTATACCCAAATTAGTATACAGTATTTATGTAAGCTGGTGCACCCGTGATATTCCTCATAAACCCCCAGCAACTGCGGGTACAATGTATGTGCTGCAGACGGAAAAAACATTAAAATGACCATTGCAAATTAGTTGTGCCAGCACCGATGGTGAATCCGGGGGCTTCCCCAGAACATTCGTGTTACACTGCAGATCCACAGCAGTACCACCTGCGGAAGGATCATAGCAACAGAAAAAAATATGAAATTCAGCTCCCAGGTTCTTGATTTTTGACAGTTTACTTATTGTGACGGTTTCGGGAGCTTATTCGCATATGTGTAAACTAGGCTTAAAAGGGGCTTTCACTTCTCCAACTGTCCCTTTTTTTCCATCTGTTACCTCTTGTGCTTACAGTCCCTCCTCTCAAATTTCTCAATCAACAACAACAGTTGTTGATATTCTCCCTGGGCAGAATGGCTTCCTGCCACCACAGACCCATGGTACGCTCTGATCGCAGTGATATGCTAAAACCCAAAATGGTAATCTTTATTTCCTCTGAAGTGGACGACAGTTGTCGTTGAAACTGTTTGGAATAAATATTTCGTCTACCATTATGGGTTTTTGTATTTACATACAGTACATGGTCATAACAGTATGATTTTCCATCTTTTATTTTTGTAGGTTTACTACTCATGAATTATTGCAATTCACTTGGAGGTCTGATACACATAACTATAGTTCAACCACTGTATCCTGGCCCCTGAAGGTGGGGTCACTCAGGAATTTCCGGTCATCAAGACCTTTAAAGCGTTGTCATATCTTCAGCCTCTTGTTTCTTCCCGCTCCACACACACATGTGATGTGCGTGCCGCTCTCTTTCTCACTCTCTCTCTCAGTAGTATTTTATAAAGTAAGCTACTTTTGTCATACATCTACATTTTATTGACTATGCAAGGGCGAAGAGTGGTGTGTTGGGTAAGCTAACATTTTACCGTCTCAATGACGAGCCAGCAAACACTGACTGTGGCAGCTGTGGCTGGGGTTAACCTCACTTGACAGGTGACCATATGTATGGGTCGGCAACACTGTACATAAATACTGTAGCACTGGTGCTACATTTCTCTTAACGGTTTATAAATATCGTAATATTTAAGCTTACTGTTCTATCCTGCATATTACAGTTGAAATTAAGATGGTATTGAAATGTGTTTACGTCTTTTGTGTGGCATTTTATAAAGGTCACACTTATTAGTATAGCCCAATTATTTATGATGTGGCATATGAGCATTCCTGAGTGACCCCACCTTCAGGGGCCAGTATACAGTGGTTTGACTATGCCAGTAATGCAAATGGTCAGTTGTACTGTACAAGAATCTGTGTGTGTGTTTGTTATTAACTATACAGTACTCTGTCAACCTCAATACTGTATTATTTTAATAATTTTTTTCACTCTTTCAGGATACGAAACATTGAAGAACATGCATCAGCTGATGTTGAGAAGATGATCCTTGGCAACAAGTGTGATGTGAATGACAAGAGACAGGTATGATAGATCAATGTTAGATACTGTACTATAATTTTATTGAAGTGCATGGGCAATAAACTATTTTTTATACTGTAGGCCCTTGATATAAGATGAACAAATTTATCACTTGTATCCTTTTAACACAGTCTCCGTAAATCACACATTAGTCTGTATGGTAATGAATAACAGAAGCCTGGGAAAACATTTGGTGGTTTTCTATGAGGGACTGAGTGTAAAATGAAGTGTGTGGTGGATACAAGTATTTATTCAATGTATATACAGGGTCTGTTGTAGAACAGTACTATGAAAGAATTGAGGGTAGTATTGCATATTTAATCAGTTTATTAATCTTGGTATAATACCTAGGTGTAATGATAATAACTTATAATATGTTTGTAGGTGTCAAGGGAAAGAGGTGAACAACTTGCTGTGGAATATGGAATCAAATTCATGGAAACCTCAGCCAAAGCTTCCATAAATGTTGAGGATGCTTTCTTCACACTGGCAAGAGATATTAAGGCTAAGATGGAGAAAAAATTGGTGAGTATACAATGCATCTTTGTTATATTTGATGAAGGATGTTTTGCATCATTATCCAAAAGTACACGATGGATTTGTGTGTGTGTGTGTGTTAGTGTGTAGCTTCTTGTCATACATTAGAAGATACTGTTTAACCTATTTATTGGAAAGTTACTCCGTTAACAAACAAAGGCATGCTGTCACTTATTTACATAAATCACCACAATGTGTATGAATATTACTGACCACGATTGTACAGTACCTAGTAAGGATTCCCGGGAGGTCACCCATTTTGAACTGAGTGGATTGTTGTTACAAAAGCTAGCTTGAATTTTGTGTGTGTAGATTATGTCATTTTTTTATTTACTGATGTTAAGGGGAAAATTTACATTTTTGGTTCTATAGAGCTCCTCGACTCCTCCTCCACAGTATGTCAGGAAACGGAACCAGATGAACAAAAATAAAGGCATCTTGTTGTTGCTTTGAATAGTTTAAAGTAGTCAGTTGCTTTAGACTTACCAGCACCATACAATCATCCCCTTAATTAATTGACTCCTCACCCATCGCTAACATTATACTGATGTTCGTTGACTCCCCACCAATCGTGTTTTGCTGTTTTCTCTGCCAAGTTATCATGAGTCTCCTTTCTTGTCATCTCCCTTCTTCCCTCACCACTCACATGGCCTTGTGTTGTGTTATTGACTCAGGTGGGCTAAGGTGGCCCTACATTATTTTTTTCTTGTTGTGTTGACTCAGGTGAACTATCATGTTTTTGTTGCTTTTTTCTTGTTGTGTTGTGTTGACTCAGGTGGGTTAAGGTGGACCTGCATTTTTCTCGTTGGCCAGGAAAGGAATTCACTTTGTCTGACCCAAGCCCAGGGCCCTTAAAGGGAGATTCTTTTGTTGGTGAATTGGAAGGTCTCTGATTCTTCCAAACTATTTCACAAAACAAATCCCTTATTAATACCATTGAGGGCATTTGTTTCCTGGCATAGTTTGGAGGAATCAGAGACCTTCCAATTAACCAACAAGAGAATCTCCTCTTAAGAGTTTGTCAGGCCAACAACAGGTTACACATGAGTCTCCATCTGAATATGGATGTCATTTAAAGATTAGATGCAGGTAAAAATAGACAACGGTTGAGTCTAAGGGTTATATGTAAGAACATCGATGGTGTTAATGATGGTGTGATGCTTATGTGTTTAATAGTTTGTTGTGTTGTGTTGTGTGTAGTACAATCTTCCATAATGTGTTTAACAGTGTGTTGTGTGTTGTACAGTTTTCCATAATGAGTTTAACAGTGTGTTGTGTTGTTGGTGTGTGTGGTCATCATCATCATCATCATCATTTTCGTTTAACGTCCGTATTTTCCCATCTAGGATGGGGTTGGACGGGCGATGACTGCTCTCCACATCTGTCTGTCTTGTACCATATGTTCTTCTATTCCCATTAAATTCGTATCTTCCATTAGACACGTTTTCCACTTTTTCTTGGGCCTTCCCGGTCGCTGGCCCCCGACTCTCACCACCTCCACCTCACTCAACACACACCCCTCCGCTCTTCTCACATGTCCAAACCATCTCAGTCTTCTCTGCCTTAACCCAACAGAAAGGTCTTCAACCCCACACATCTCTGCCACTTCACTGCTAGACCTCCCATCTTGCCACTTTATTCCTGCCATGTATCTCAGCATTCTACGGTCACAGCTGCGTATAACCTCCATCAGTCCGTTTGTCAATGCCCATGTTTCTGTTCCATACATAAGAGCAGGTCTCACACAGGCTTCGTATGTCCTTCCTCTGGTCCTCAGCCCTATGCTGCGGTTCACCAATAAACTGGTCATTTCTCGCCATCTTCCCCATGCAGTTGCTACTCTCGCTCTTACTGCTCTTTTCACTCCTGCTTCACAGAACAACACATCTCCCAAGTAGCAGAACTATTGCACTTCCTCTAACACGCTTCCATTTACCATCAACCCGGCATCCTCTTCATCACCATCACTACCCATCCCCTCCCTCACACATCTAGGACATGCAAAGTTCCGCACCCCTCGGAGAATTATCAAACCCGAGCATCGTTGGTGACACCATTTATTACACTCAGTACACAGCACTGAGTTTGTTCCCACTCCTCTTCCACAACATACACATGGCCATCTTCCTGACTGAATTAATTTTCGAGCCTTGTTTCCAGTCACCATCATTTTTGTCTTTTCCATGTTTATTTTCAGACCCCTCTGTTCCATCGTTTCCTTCCACCTGTTAAACATATTTGCTACTTCTTCCTTTGATTCTGCTGTCAAGGCCACATCATCGCCATAGAGCAGTTCCCACGGACCATTGTGGTGATGTGCAATACTTTGTTTCCATAATACCTGTGTAAAATCCTTCATACACACAGTTTTAACTGACACTCCGACTGACGAAATCAGGTTTAACCATTAACTGCAGGCCAGTTTGAGCATGTATGGGGTATTTTGAACTGCAGGCAGGACGGAAAGTTGACCAGATGAACTGAAGCGCATATCGGAAATCTAGCGTCAGTTCTGGCAAACTTTTGCTTCAGTGCTCTTTTTTCATGCATGTGAGCACCCCAGCTAGGCTGAGAAGCACAGTGTCCAAATGTTGGGAAGGAAGAGATGTTGTCATGGTGCTGGCTGGGTGTTAACTGAGGTTAGGACGGAAGGTAGAACTGTATAGTGTGTGTGTGTGTGTGTGTGTGTGTGTGTGTGTGTGTGTGTGTGTGTGTGTGTGTGTGTGTGTAGGAAGAGATGATGTCATGGTACTGGCTGGGTGTTAACTGAAGTTAGGATGCAGCGGACTGTAGGCCCATCAGTTCAGTCGGACTCTCAGTTAAAACATCATTGCATATAAACATATTGGAGAAGGGAAGCAACAACCTCCTTTAAATTAATAGATACGATTTATACCAAATGTACTGCTGCACTGTACATGACCTTGCTTGGATAGAAGTACAGTAATTTCAATGATATTATACAGTACAGTACAGTAGACCTTGGCTATACAATAAACAGATACTTGTGTCCACCGCACACTCTATTTTACACTCAGTCCCTCATTGAAGACCACCAATATATATTTTCTCAGACTTCTGTTATTCATTATCATACATTTTCAACAACAACAACAACCATAACTAAGTGATTAACTGGGCTTGTGACAGTTAGAAGAATATATGTGATAAATTTATTCATTTTACAATTCAGGTCTACTATTATGCTAAAAATTAGAATGTAATAGTACAGTAATTTTGTTAGGGCAAATATAAAACAAATAATTATAATTGATATACCGTAGGAGTGGTTTTCCATTACAATTGTTACATTTATTAATGTTTTATTTATACTGTATTGTTGTCGAGATCATTTCCAACCATGTAACTCACTCTTTCTTTATTTTTCCTTTCTGCTCTGTTGTTACACTGGCTGTATAGAAGGTAATAATAGTTTCTTTTGTGTTGAGCATGAAAATTTACCATTGAAAAGCCAGATCTCACTAGCATTAAGGATAGACAGTATTTTGATTTTATGAGTACTGTAATTACAGTTATAGTAATTAAGGGAAGGTTCTCTTGTTGGTGAATTGGAAGGTCTGTGATTCCTCCAAACTATACCAAGAAAAACAGACAACCTACGCCTATAAGAAATCTGTTTTGTGGCATAGTTGGAGGAATCGGGAGCCCACTAAGGTATCCCTTAAATGGATAATAATACACTTTTGGTACATTGGAGTGCCTTGATTCCTCCAAAGTATGCCAGAAAACAGGACCAGATGAACAAAAATAATGATGGTCTGTTGCTTGGAATAGTTTGGAGGAATCAGTTGCTCCGTATTTACCGCCAACACACCACAGTACAGTATTACCCCCTTAATATGTTTTTTTGTTACTGGTATCTAGAATGACATATTCAGTAAAGATGGTAAAGTATAATTATAACTTTATTTTATTATCTCTTTGTATAATTAAGTAGAGCAATTGAGATTTGACTTTTTGTAATGCTTGAAACGTGTTGTAATTTTTTTTTTTTTTTTTTTTTTTTTTTTTCATAAATTAGCCTTATGACTTTGTGACTTGCTTTATTGTTTAATTGAATGGGTACTGATTCCATTAAACTATACCAGTAAACAGGTGACCCATTGTTACTAATAGGGACTCTGTTTTGTGGCATTGTTTGGAGGAATCAGTAGTCTTCCAATTCACCAGAAAGAGAATTAATTTCCCCTAAGTTTGTGAATTGCTTTATTGCTGACATTATTATTACCTGCTGCTCAAAGCTTATACTATTATATGATTACCTCTGCCAAGGAGGTTATATGATTGGCTCAGTTTGTGTGCATTTGTCTGTATGTCTGGCTGTTAGTAAGATTACACAAGATTATGAAAGTTTAACCAAAGGATGGCTTCATGACTGGCAACAAGCTTGGGAATACAGTACTGTATATTCAGACGTTGGTTATGAAGCCTGCAGGTTTATTTGTACAGTTGGGGAATAATGTATCTGAACACTATTGGCGGCTTCTGGCAACATCCCCAAAAGTAAACACGTCAATGAGAGAAAGTCTTTATGAATTGAAGGATAACTTTTATTTCACTGTCTGTGGTTGGTCGACGTCACCCAATACAGTATCCGTTATCATTATGTAGTAATGAATAAATGTTATCTATTCCTAACGTGTTTATCACTGACATTGTTACCAGAAGTCGTCAACGGTGTCCAGATACTTTGTTCTCCAACTGTACATCTATCTTTCTTTTGGTGTCAACAATATGGTTATGAGATTGTAATAGTGGTGGCATTTTCCTTTAGATTTCACAACATTTGAAGAGATATTGATCTATTGCTGAGGCTTGTAGAAGTTTTGTAGACTCACAACACTCATTTTACTTTAAAAAATTGTACTGTAGACCCTTGATATGCAATGTATAAATACTTGTATCCACACTTATACACATACATCTGTCACAAATATTGATATAGCTGTAACTCACTCAGAGGCACCCCGGCCAAGGAAGCAAAAGTAATTCCATGGGAAATCTTGAAAGTTCAGTCATGGACAATAATAATCATCCGGGTTGACTATGTAAAAGTTTGACAACTTCCCTCTTTACATTAGCTGAGAAACTTTCCAATAAGTAGATTATGCATTGTCATTTGATTAATTACAAGCAGCTACTGACTGACTATTCAAAACAATATCACATTATGAGAACATGAACATTTTAGTCAGCAATTTGTCTGAGTTACCCATATGTGCCTTGAAACTTATGTCCACAACTGAACACTGAAAAAAAAGTTTTGGAACCACCCCTCCATTAATTTTAGAATTTTTATTATGGTATGGTTGGTACTCCTGCTAAGTCAGCCCGAGTGTCCCTGTACAGGGACAATAATACACCTATTCATAACACATATTATAACAGTAGTATTATACAATAAGTATTATCATCAGTGGAATAGGCTTACCAACTCTACATAGCACGAGCAATAGGGGTGGTTCCAAAACATTTTTTTGCAGACTGTACATGTATTGCCTCAGATCTTCCCAGTTGATGGCGGTGTAATGCCAGAGATTCCGCTTCCTGGCAGACTCCAGGCAGCGATCAGCTCACAAATTTTGTTTAAGGACCTTATGATCATGTACGAGATTTCTTGGCTTCTGATTCCTTCTTACTATGCCACGAAACAAGCTCCTTCAATATACAGTAGTTGGTGTTTCATGGCTGTATATGAAGGACTCACTATCCTCCAATTTTCCAACTACTGAGCATCACTGGGGTCCTTAAATGTGCGATGATGACGGTTTGTCTTTCATTCCCATCTCCTCCTCACTGCCACCACCATCACCACCTATTACGCTAATGTTGTTCAGTTTACAGGAAGCCAGGAATCCACCAAAGACAGTTATGAGTGTATGTTTCTTATCATTTTACAAGAGCCATTATACCAGCCAAGGGAGTAATGTGATTTGTTTGTGAGTGTGTGTTTGATTGTACAGAGAGTAATGGAATATAATGTGTGTATGTTTGATTTTAAAGGGAATAATATGATGTGCGTGTGTGTTTCATTTTGCAGGGAATACTGTAATGTGATGTGTGTGTGTGTTTCATTTTGTAGGAAGTAATGTGATGTGTGTGTGTGTTTCATTTTGTAGGAAGTAATGTGATGTGTGTGTGTGTTTCATTTTGTAGGAAGTAATGTGATGTGTGTGTGTGTTTCATTTTGTAGGAAGTAATGTGATGTGCATGTGTATTTCATTTTGCAGGGAGTAATGTGATGTGTGTGTGTTTCATTTTGTAGGGAGTAATGTGATGTGTGTGTTTCATTCTACAGGGAGTTGTTGTTGTTGTTATTGATGTTCTTCTGGGACAGAATGGCCTCCTGCCCCACAGACCCCTGGTACACTCTGGTCACAATGTAAAAAACAAATAAAAATAAAGTAGGGGCTGGCCCTATATGCCTGGGCTACCAAAGCACATCCCAAGGAAATGGGACCAGGGAGTCTGGGGGCCTCCGACCACCAGGGAGATTGGGGGAAAGGCTTTGATGGGAGTAATGTAATGTGTGTGTGTGTGTGTTTCATTCTACAAGGAATAATGTAATGTGTGTGTGTTTCATGTACGCTATGTGTGTGTGTGTTTAATATGCATGCGTTTAATTTTACAGGGAGTATTGTAATGTGTGTGTGTGTTTAATATGCTTGTGTTTCATTTTACAGGGAATATTGTAATATGTGTGTGCTTCATATGTATGAGTTTCATTCTACCAGGAGTAATGTATTGTCTGTGTGTTTCATTTTACAGGGAGTAATGTAATGTATTGTGTGTGTGTTTCATTTAATAGTGAGTAATATAATGTATTGTGTGTGTTTCATGTTTCAGGAAGCCAGTAATCCCCCCAAGGGAGGCCACATCATCAAGCCCAATGAACCTCCTCGCAAGTCCATCAGCAGTTGGTTAGCAAAGTGTACAATTCTATGATCTCGCTCATATTCTTTTATACACATTGTATTTTGTTGGTGTGTGTGAATATTCATCTAATTTTTATTATTATTATTATTATTATTATTATTATTGTGCATGTGTGTGTGTATGCATGAATATTGCTTATTTGGTCTTTATATATATATATTTTTTTTTTTTTGTATATTCCATTTTTTTGTCTCTTTTTTTTATTATTATTATCATCGTTATTATTATTTTATATATATATTTTTTTGGTTCGCGTGAATTATCCTCTTTGAGTCAATCAATCGCGTTTATTGATCGGCAGGACGGAAATGTGTTACAGAACTTGAAAGATTTGAAAGATTTGTCCTGTCTTTGTCACACACTTTTTGGTCTGGTTGGAACGGAAATGTAACCCACCCACACACTGTCTGTCTCACCTTCAGACAAAATTTTACAACCAAATGCAAAAGGTGGGTGATTAATTTTCCATGGAATAATAATAAATATTGTATTTAGAAATGTATGTGTAGTACAAGATTCTTATACGACGATTTTGTATCATATTATGAACACATAGAAAAAATATGTGTGTGTGTAAGTACAGTATGTATGTATGTATGGGGAACTAAGGTATAATTATAGATTGTAAGGAAAGAATAATTCATAATTAATGACATTTTTTTTATATCACTTGGTTGGTGATTGTTTTACATACATACATAAGTTGTGTCAATACTGTAAACTCTATATATTGTTTATTATTATTGCTATGAAACTGTGATTTGTAGAATTGCTTATGAAAGTGATCTTGGGGTAATTTATATTAAATAATGGTTACCGTGCTCAGCAAACTCAGCATATGATTTAGTTTACCGGTATTGTTTACAGCATGTTGATGAACTTCACCGTCAAACTTTATAAATAATTCTTCCATCCACAAATAAACCCACAATATTTTATAGTGAAATGTACAATTATAATGTTTTGAAAATAGTCAGTACACTTTGTAGGCACGGGAAGGGATGGGAAGGGACAGGGTGGTGAGAAGGGATGGGACATGGGTGACAGGGTAGTGGGATGGGACAGGGCATAGATGACAGGGATAGGACATAGGTGACAGGGGCATGGGAAGGGACAAGACATAGGTGTTGGGTTGGCTGCAAAGTATATTGAAAGTCAATACAGTATTTTGTTTTCAAAATACTGAATAGAAGTTTTGCATTTCACTATAGAATATTGTGGGTTTGTTTGTAGATTGAGAATTTATTAATAAAGTTTGTGAGTGAGGTTCACCTACAAGTTGTATAATGCTGCTGTTTACTTAATGTGTAATGTGAACACTCATTTTTACAAGCTCACACATCATTACCATTGACAAATTGTTTATTATTATTATTATTTATGTTTTATAAATTATTAGTTATTATCATTTCTAAAGATTGTTTGTAGATTTTTTTTTTTGCTGAGTGAATTAGTTTGTGTTAAGCACAATATCCATCCACAACCTCATCTAAAACATACTCTATTTACCCACAAAATGTCTTATGTAAGTAAACAGATTATTATTATGTGTCTTTAAGGGCCCTGGGATCATGTAGGAGAATTGGAGACCACTGATTCCTCCTAACCGTGCCACCAAACACGCTCCTTCTAAATTAATATTGTTTTATGACGATGTTGGAGCAATTAATAACCTCCAATTTTCTGACTACTGTATATCTTAGGGTCCTTAACTTTGCTCATTAAGGGGAGATTGTTTTGTTGGTGAATTGTAAAGTCTCTAATTCCTCCATAAAAACTACAGTATGTCATGAAACAAATCCCCCTATTAATAACATTAAGAGGGAGTATAATGAATAATTATACAGTATAGCACATTGTTTTGGCTGGTAAATCTGGAGCAAATTATTCCTCCAAACTATTCCAGACAACAGAATATCATATTTTTTCTTTATCTGGGTGTGTTTCCTGATATACTTTGGAGGAATCAAGGTGCTTCAATCTTTCAAATGTATACTATCCCCTTGTGCCAAGTATAGCTTGGAGGAATCAGAGACCTTCAATTTATCATCAGCCATTTAAGGGGAGGTGATTCTCTCGTTGGTAAATTGGAAGGCCACCGATTTCTCCTAACTATGCCAGAGAACAGACACCCTCAGTGGTAATAATGGAGGATCTGTTTGTTGGCATAGTTTGGAGAAATCACACACCTTCTCATTTACCCACAAAAGAAAAATCTCCCCTTAAGTTATAAAAGAGGATGATGTTATTGTTATCTGGAGAACATGAACAGTTTGTAGTGGAAATATTGTGTACGTTATTAAATGTTATCTATGTATGTACGCTTTGTTTGTGTTTGTGTGTGTGTAACAAACAAGATTTCTATTCAGTTTATGGTGTATGAGTTGACTTAAAGGCCTCTGTTTCCTCCTGACTATGCCATAAGACATGCTCCTTCCATATAGGTGTGTGTGCGTTTTGTGGCAATATTTAAAGGACTCGCCAACCTCCAATTTTCCGACTACATCACAGGGTCTCTTAATTAATGGGGTAAAAAAAACCCACTCTTGGTGCATTGGAATGCCTCGATTCCTCCAGAGTATGCCAGGAAACAGGATCAGATAAACAAAAATTATGGGGGTCTGTTGCTTTGAATAGGAAGAAGGAATAGGAGACCTTCCCCAACAAGAAAAAAAAAAATCTGGTGCGCTTTTGATGGTCATTATGTCGTATAGGTTAAGGTGGAAGTGCAGTGTTGGTAAATCTGGAGCAACCGATTCCTCCAAACTATTCCAAGCAAAAGGCTACCATTATTTTTGTTCATTTGGTCCTGTTTCCTGGCATACTTTGGAGAAATCATCATGGCACTTCAATGTAACAAAAGTGAATTACCCCCTCGAGAGCAGATTGGTGTTGAATTGGAAGGCTACTGATCCCTCCTAACCATGCCAGAAAACACACACATCAGACAGACGCCCTCAGTGATACTAATAGGGGAACTGTTTTGTTGTTGTTATTATTATTTTGTGGCCTAGTGACGAGGAATCAATCACACACCTTCCAATTCACCAACAAGAGAATCTCCCCTACTTAAAGGAAGCAATTTACTGTGGGAAATTTGGAGGCTCTGATTCCTCCAAGATATCCCAACCAACAGAATCCCTCCACATAAGACTAGGTAGGGAAATGTGTTATGATAGAATTCGGAGGGCTACGTGTGCTCCAATTTGCCCACAACAGTAATTTCACTTAACCTATTCAGCAAGATACAGTACCAATGGGATATTTTTGTATACTAATTTAAAGGTGTGACTCATAACCTAGAGGTCTGGAGATCAATTCCTCTCAGGTGAGGGCCTGAGAATATTTACTCTACCGAAATGAGTTTGAGGCACCAACTATTTAAGGCCACCGAACGTCATAAAACGCCCTCGCTGGTACCATAACAGCTGCAGTATTTGGGAATTACCCTTACTTCCGTCCCTCTGTGGCTGGGTACCAGTTCGAAAGTCGTGACATATGTGTGTGAGTAGCAGTTGACCTGGGCCACGGTAACGGGCTTGATTAGGCCTATGTCCAGTGTCAGAACGTATAAAAAAAAAATACATTACAGGGTCGCGAATTACATGCTTGTATGTACAGTTGGCTCCACTCCTGCGTTTCTCCCGTCGTTGCCAATGTTGGGCTAGTCAGAAATTTGAATCCCGATTCACAAGTTAAAACATTTGAAACATTCATATCTTTCACTCTAAGGATATGAATGTTTCAAATTTTAACATGGGTAAGCCCGGTAGGGTTGGTACTCCACTGACTGGGCAGCTGTTGACTCGTGTCATCCGGGACATGCTGGATGGGAATTGTCATTGCCGAGGCAGTGACAGCTTTTTTATATCAAAAGTTTAGCTGATTTTAAATTAAATTTTGAGTGTTAAAGAACTCTTACCATTTAACTATTCATTATTAAACATAAGGAAAAATGTTTGAGTACTGTAGTTTAGAACAAGAACAACCCTTATTTACCCAGAAAATATAGTACAGTACTGTCAGAAAGGACGTCATCCCTACTTGTCTGCCCATGACACACTGAGGGGCATTGGCCAGGGGCACGGACTTATAGAGGCCGGAGGGTGGCGGAGGTACGACAATCACCAGTCAGGTGTACCAACATTACATCACACTGTTTTAGGGATGGTAACGAAACTTTTTTTGCCGACTGTACATTACATAACAGTACAGCTAATTTTTTTATAACACATTTAATTTGCTGTACAGTATTCCCTCGATATAAGATGATTAACAGTTGTAACATACAATTATTATACTCCTTTTTAAGATAGGGTCTGTATATCACACATTAGCCTGTATGGTAATGAATAACAGAAGTAGTCTAGGATAACATTAGTTTCGTGGTCTTCAATGATGGCCTCATGTGTAAAATGAAGTGGTGGTGGATATGGTACAGTATTTATTCATTGTATATCCAGGGTCGACTGTATCATATTTCATTCATTTTCACTACAGTGGATATGTGAGTGTCATAGGAGTTGTTATTATTATACTACTTCAAGGAAAAGGCTCTCTCTTCATCTCTCAGTTTGTGTCATTGTGCAGTACAAGCTGAATGACCAAGAAACTTTTCCTCGAAGAAATAGTTTAAAGGGAATACTTTAGTACATATATACTTTTGGTACAGTTGCCCAAGAAAATACTGCAACCAAATTTGGTGGTGTGTGGCAATATCTGGCAGCTGCTCCAAAGTAAACACTAGTGTTTTATCAATGGATCATTCAGAACATATAATTGTAAGGATGAATGTAATTAGCTGAAGCCAATAACATCCATCCATACAAAGGTTGTAGGTTCTGAGTGATCCATTATTGATAAAATACAAGTGTTTACTTTGGAGCAGCTGTCAGATATTGCCACACACCAAGCAAATTTGGTTGCAGTCTTTTCTTGGGCAACTGTACATTGGAGTGCCTTGATTTCTCCAATGTATATATGCCAGGAAACAGAATCAGAATAACTAAAATCATGTTGACCTGTTATTGCTTGGAATAGTATGAAGGAATCATGCAGTTGCTCCAGATTTACCACTAACACTGTACTGTACTGCCCTCTTAACTAATTTTTATTATTTTTATTATTTATATATATATTTTTTTTTTAAGTTGTCCCTGGTTGGTTCCCAATTGAATAAGGGAAAAAATATACCTGTGATTCTATATGTACTCACTACACTAGAACTCAGAGCTGATGTCAAAGTTGGTCTGCGAACACGAATACAGGGCCATATTCAAGAACATTCATGGTACATACAATAATGTGGTGGTACCGGTACGATGACTCCGCAGACAATCAACAGAGCCGCCAACGTACCGGTACCACACCATCGTCAAAACCACGGATATTCTTGCATACGGCCCATACTCTCACTCCTATCAGCTGACTCAAATGTTGTTATTGCAATCAGCTTAATTTTTTTTAGTATTGTGTATATACATAGAAATATTTTTCCTATAATACCCTAGGCCCTGGATATATGATAATTTAATTTATCACTTGTATCCTTTTAAAACCGGCTCAGTAAATCACATATTAATCACCCATTAGCCTGTATGGTAATGAATAACAGAAGTCTGGAATTTTTTTTATTGATTGTCTTCAATGAGGGACTTATGTTTGTGAAATGAAGTGTGTGGTGGATACAAGTATTTATTCACTGTATATCCAAGGTCTACTGTAATATTCTTAGCCCCTTCCACACGAAAAGCGAAAAGAAGGCGGGCACGGGCAACTGAGTGAAATTCTCTCGCTATTTTTCCACTGTTACCAGATCAAACAGTCCCCGGCAGCCATTGGCCACTTGTGGAAGCCACCCACACACAAAATTGGTAACAGTGTCTGCCCGCAGTCTTTTTGCCTCGTGTGGAAGAGACTTTAGTTTCTTCCAACCTAAGCAGTCCCATGACAAGGTGTTCCTGGGATGGAGTGAGAAATCAACAGAGATGTTTCATACATATTGAAAAAAAAAAAAAAAAATCAAGGAAAAGGAAAGAAATCTGATGGTAAAATGTGTACAGTATAGGTAAAAATATAATTACGGAAGTCTACCCCAGGCCTCACAGTTAAGGGGAGATTCTCTTTTTTGGGATGTGTGACTTGGTGCACCTAAACTTCCCCCAAAGAATGCCAGGAAACAGAACCAGATTAATATAAATAATGGTGGCCTGTTGTTGCTTGGAAGAGTTTGGAGGAATCAGTTGCTTCAGATTTACCACCACCAACATTATACAGTACTACCTTATCCCCTCTCTACCCCAGTAACTTGCTGTGGAAAATTCATAGGCTCTGATTCCTCCAAGATATCCCAAGTAACAAAATCCCTCCACATATGACTGTACTGTATAGACGTATTTTATGATAAGAATTTGGAGGGCTACGTGTGCTCCAATTTTCCCACAACAGTTATTTCCCTTTATAAACCCTTCTTATTGCCAGGATTAAACAGGTGGATATTTCAGATTTCATGTAGGCAAAAAAATTCTGTTTACACTTTTCAAGAGCTTACGGGGATACTACAATGTTGGTAAATCTGGAGCAACTGATTCCACTAAACTATTCCAGGCAACAGGCCACCATTTTATTTGTTCCTCTGGTCATGTTCCCTGACATACTTTGAAGGAATCAAAGATATCCAAAGTACCAAAAGTGAACTATCCCTTTAAATTCACACATCAAATATGGACATTTCTAACTCAATGTATAATTATTAATTAACAAAGTCAGTAAGGACTAACACCAGGCCTAAAAAGCCACACACAAATGGTAGGCAATAAGGGAAGTAATGTTTATGTGGGTTTAATACTGAGTGCGGGACAAGAATTACATAAGGTGTGTGAAGGAAAATATAGGAGTTCATTAAGGTGAGATTCTCTTGTTGGTTAAGAGAGAAGGCTACCGATTCCTTCTAACTTTACCAGAAAAAATAATCCCCCATTAAAGTAACATTAGGGTCATCTGTTCCCCGGCATAGTTTGGAGGAAACACAGATCTTCCACTTCACCAACAAGAGAATCTTCCCTTTATTAGCACCTAGAGTCTAGACTACTCTCAGAATTCCTCCCCAGACTTCTAGGTGGTTTTCATAAAAATCATCCAATTTCACTTTATCTCTGCTCCTGAACTACAATTCCTAGGAATTTTAATTTGGTTCTGTATTCACCATTAACTCTCCCTCTTTGCAATGAGTCCAACCCCAGCTCTCTGTGTCCTGCTCAAATAGGTGTAACTGGCATGAAATTGGTAAAGGTGGGGGGGAAATCCCAGAACCAGAACTTTGGCGTAAGTGTGTGAAAAAATCCTGCCACCCAAACAAACAAACTACTTGTACTGTATAGGTGTTAAGGTCAGTTAGGGAAAGGGGTAATTATTATGGGAGAGTAGGAATGGTAGGTATTGCTTGCTGATAATGGGCACAGAAATTTGTGTTAGATACATTACAGTACCGGTACTTGCCGAACAGCAGAGCATAAAAGTCGTCGACATAGCTACCCATATTATCATGTAAGAGTAAATAGGGAGGGGAGGGGAGCATTGAATTTCTGCTAGTGGTGATTTGGCGAGAGTGGAAATATCAAGGTGGTGTTCTGTTATTGTATAATATGTGGTGATGTAGAGAGAGAGAGAGAGAGAGTATATATACTGTCTGGAACTTAAGATGGTGTAGGAGGCTTGGATACTGGTGGATATAAAGAGGACCCATTGTGGTATTAGGGAGTGAATGGAATAGTGTTGGAGCCCATATCTTGGTGCACAGACAGATGCCACACTACACACATGTACACTTGTCCACATATACCCATATACACACATGTACACTTGTCCACATACTGTACACCCACATACATCAACTCCATCACACAACATACACTTGTCCATATAATTATACCACCCACATTCACAAATACTATCACGCAACACACATGCACTCATGTACACACATACTCACATCCTAACACATTACAATTACATCGCCTTATTGACCATTAGTAAGCCAATAGGCATTAAGCCCCATACAATCCAGTTCTTGGTGGTGATGATAGGAGAAAAGAAAGGCTAAACACCCACTACATGTACTACAAATGCTCATACAGATTCATTCCATTCCTGGTGACCAAGTTGCCAAAACACGATCCTCACATTATGGATGTCTAGGATTGTTTACCAGTACAATAACTGTGTTGTTTGTCTATAGAGCAATCATACCAGTACTATGCCAGCGTCATCACCATAAACGTTCTTGCATACTGCCCACAGGATCGTAGGCAAGAATATCAGTAGTGTTGCCGATGGTGTAATACCAGTAAGATGACTCTACATGTATAAGCACACTACAGAGCCATTGTACCAGTACCACACCATCGTCAACACCACCAATGTTCTTGCATATGACCCATAGGAGGACCACATTTATCAAGAACTCGAGTGATGCTTGAAGGCAAATGTAAGAGGGGTTCAATTCTCAAGAGGGAGTCCAGAGAATCCCAAAGATGCTAACTATACTCTAAAAAATCAATACAGTATCCTTGTGGCACCTCACTGGAAATCCATCCCTTACCTTTAAAAAAAATGAAAATAATAGTCCAACTTTATCTAAAAAAAAAAAAAAAAAAATACATTTGCTTTACAGTATAAAAGACAAATGCTGGTACTGTATTATTAAACAATTACTTCGACAATAAGTTCCCCGTCAATCATTTCCAGTTATTTTACAATGCAAATTTGGGGACAACAACATCTTTTTGTCAAAGAATAAGTTAAATAATACCAGCCTTTGTGATCCTCATGATTATAAAGGAAGGATTTAGATGTGATGAAGGGTGGTACAGTATGAAATATTAATTTTTCTCCAATTAAAATATTCTTTGTTGCTCAATTCCTATTATTTTGCAAAGTGAATATAGTGATGAAGATTGTTTTCGTCCAATATAAAGTTGAATACCACCAGCTTATTATGTGTCACTAGATTTCTGTCCCACCCTTCCCCCCATTCTTACAGCATCGTAAACAGTTTGTACTCCTGTTTTAACTTGAGTGAGGCCCAGATCAAGAAATTGATTAACAGAGTGTAGAAGAGGATGGGTGTGTAGATACACATTTGAGGTTTCTTATAGTGGCAGAGGGGCTTACATGTGGTGGCAGTACTGTAGTTTTGAGTAAGTGAAGGTTAAAGTCTGATAACACTAACTATAAGCAAATATACACAAACCTACAATATTATACATCAAACCCAAAGCTTATTTAATAATCTTATTTGGTTATGCATACAAAAAAAAAAACTATTATTATACAGTACAGTGCCCTATTTGGTTATGCATAAAAAAGAAACACACACACATAATTTTTGACACATAAGCCCCTCTGCCACTAGATGCCTCTGCCACATGAAGTAATATATTAATTAAGTCTGGTAGAAGTTCTGTGTTACGGTTTCTCCAACTGTCCCTGTTTTTCATCTGTTACCTTTTGTGCTTACTGTCCCACCTTTCGATCACCTGCTTCTTCGGGCGCCATATGACCTCACTGTTGCGGTGCCTAATATCAATCAATCTGTGCTCCCGTGGAATAGGCCTATGTAGTTTTCATTATCCTCAAAAACTGAGTAACAAAAAAATAAAACATTGTATCCAATTTAAAGCATACATGTACTGGGTGTGTTAATGAAAGCCTTGTACAGTATATGTTGAGAATATTGACTTGCAAAACTTATTTACATTTCTGAATGGCAGTGTTTATAATACATTAAGTACACTGTACAGTATGTATGTATGTATGGTCATAATAATAAAGGTTTAACATAACATATAAATTGAGTTATAACTCCTCTATTGTATTCTTTTACATAAGATATACTGTAGCATGTTTTGACTTTGTGAATCTCAACTACTGTGTTATAGTTTTGTGTAAACATTGTCCCTCTTTAACATTTTAACATTTTCTACCAACATAATTTTATTTACCAAACAGGTGGCAACTGCATAGCTTAAGTTGAATCTACTAGGTGGAACAGCTAGCTGCTAGAGCCTAGGGCCATATACAAGAACATCTGTGGTGTATACGATGGTGTGGTACTGGTGTGATGGCTCTAGTGTTTGTCTATGGAGGCGTCGTACCGGTACTACACCATCGTATACACCACAGATGTTGTTGAATATGATATGATAAATGATAGAATGAAGACAATGCAAGCTACTCCGTCCCACCTTTCACTTGATTGATTGATTGATTGATATTAGGTGCCACAACAGTGAGGTCATATGGCGCCAGAAGATGGTGATAGAGAGGTGAAACAGTGAGCAGGAAGAATATAGAAAGAAAGGAGGGACAGACGATATTTGAAGCAATGTTATATAATATATGTGCTGTAATGTATTCCACTCACCAACACCAAAACATGACAGCATATGCCATAATCTGCCGTATTCAAGAACATCCGTGGTGTGTACTATGGCGTGGTACCGGTACCATGCCATTGTCAACACCACAAAATAACGTTTTTGCATACGGGTCAATGTTTTACCAAGCATCAAAGAAACGTTGTGCTTCCTCTAATTGATTTTCCTTCATCACTGAGAGATGATGATGACAGCCCAGGAGGTAGAAGCTGAAATATATCCCCAAATATCACCTATAGGAGGTAGGCCTACGAACTGTTCTATACAAGATGGTGACCAAGTGAATGAAGGACAGCACCACATGAGTAGCAGCCTTTATTGAGAATGTTTCGTTTCTGCTTCTTCAGGAGAGAGAGAGAGAGAGAGGGATCTATATACAGTAGTGTAGTGCAGAGAGAGAGAGAGAGAACGAGTAGTGTAATGTAGTGTAGTGAGAGAGAGCTAGTGTAGTGTAGATAATAATAAGAGACTGCATATTATCACAAGTGTATAATATAGGAGTCAGTGAACCTTGTACTGCACTCCCTTATCACAACATCTCAAGTGCATGTCCTCAGTCACACCAACCTATATTGTGTTAACTACGTGTGTTTAGGCAGGTGTGTACAGTCACCAGCATTAATAAGTATACAGGTGTCCTAAAATAAGTATTCTGCAGGTGTCCTTCGAATACCTAGACATAGTAAATAAATGCACAATAATAAGATCCACATTGGAATGATTTCGTTGATGAATTAACCCTGTTTAAATCTTCAACCAAAGCTGTATACATATTAATTACAAAGTGTTGGTTACGATACACAGGCAGCCTCGTATTATTATTACACGCATATCTTTTTAATTAATAACAATGGTGATTGTACACTAGGCTCTCGATCTACGGTAACACGTACCCATATTTCAATCCCGCTGCTTGTTGGCGGCCTCGGAGGTCAACCGGACCATGCTAATATTAATAAATATGCAGCTAAAAACATTCCTCCTGAAAAGTTACGCCTATTATAATATTATAGGTGCTGTTTGGTCCATTGGGTTGGTCAACTATATGGGATATAGGTAGGCTACTGCACATAATATCCTACACATACGCGACAGTCACAAAGATTAGTAGGCCTACGTGTATAGCATTACATTATCATCACCTTTCCACATCATAGTTTCTGACTCTGTTATATGTTTTTGGTTTGATTAGGTTATTTATTTGCTTATCATCACCATTCCACATCATAGTTTCCGAAAAAATAGATAATTTTGGCTCCCAGAAGAAATATGTACAGGCACGATGTTACATGATTGTATGATTATATTTTAGTTTTAGCTTTCCAGGTTAGCTATAAAGCTATTTCCCGGTAGTTTGTCCAAGTTTTGTCCCGGTAGTTTGCCCAGGTTAAGTCCCGGTAGTCTGATACGGTCTAGGTTAGGTTAGGTAAGGTCAGGTAAAGTCAGGCTAATTTTAAAATGCCCTATCTTGGAAATGGCGCATTTGAGGAGGAAATGCCATAGAAGAAAATAGTCATAGAATGGTCTAAATAAGTGGGTAATGAAGGTAGAAAAACTGTACGCAATAATTCTTTCAATATATACCTTTTGGCTGATTCTGGGATATCTTTTTGGCCGCTAAAGAATTTTATACTGTGAGGATCTGAATTAGCATATTGTTTCCACCACGCACGGCTGTACCACGTATTCATGTATCCAACTGTACTATAATACGAGATGTGTTTCGTGGGATAGTTTGAAGAAATAAATACTAATCGGGGACCTTTCAGTTCATCAACGAAAGAAAATATGTACACTACACTTTTGGTAATTACATTGAAGAGTCTTATTTCCTCCAGAGTCTATGCCAGGAAACAGGACCAGGTGCACGAAAATAATATTGGTGCATGGCCTAGCTGTTGCCTAAAACAGTATGGAGCCAGCTGGAGGAATCATGATAATCTCTCTCTCTCTCTCTCAGATATCATACAAGTGATAAACCCAGGCCAGAAGATAACGAGATGTGATGCATGTTGAATGGCAGAGGAGATGCAAGGGCGAATGAGATAATAATTATGAGTCATTGAAGGGCTGGATTGAGGCTACGTACAGTTGTGGACACGTGAAACACACACTTTCAACGGGGCCACATATTATCAAACACACACACACACACAACGTCTCATCATACCACACATATAGACACAATTACCGTCTCATTCTACCCACACACACACACACCGTCTCATTCTACTCTACACACACACTCACAACGTCTCATCCTACACACACACACACATATTTAATTAATGAGGGGCACCGTTTCAGGTGTATCTGTTTCATATGTTCGTAACTGAACATTCGATGACTATAAAATCTAGCCCACCTGAGTCGAAGCCCGATATTTGAAGAAGGCGGATTCTGGACGACAGCCCGTCCAAAGCCTCCATTGGTTCGAAATGTGTGTGTGGCTTACGTGGTGATGGCTTGAGTGGGCTGTCGTCCAGAATAAAGCCTAGGTAGCTCTTGCTTTACATTTCGGGCTTCTTCGACTCAAGTATGGGCTATAGAGACTATAATATTAGGGTATCCGACTGTACAGCCACAATCAAATAACCACAGACGTATTCTTTCCTTCCATATTGTGCAAATAAAATCAGTATCATATCAAAATATAATCATACAACACCTTACGTCAACTCAACCCCTTCAATTATTAATTATGAGGTGCTGCAAAATTATATTATATTATACCCTAATGTTATCCTCATGAACCTATCCCAAAATATTTATTGTGGTACGTGAAGTGAAGTGAACAGTTAGTGTATGTATGTACAGTCGGCGGCAGAAGTCTTGTCGCCTCACTTACTTCACCGAGACAAGCAGTGTTCATGGACTCGAAAAATACACACGTTTTCTACACTTAATAATCTTGAGTCTATGAACATCGCGTGCCTCGGTGAAGCAAGTGAGGCGACAGGACTTTTGCCGCCGACTGTACAGTCACAAGCACGAATAAGTATTCAGGTGTGCTTCGAATACCTAGAGACAGTGAGTAAATGCACAATTACATCTCCATTGGAATTAGTTCGTTGGTGAATTGGACTGTTCAAAGCTTCAACCAAAGCTGTATATACTTATAAGTGCTCGTGACTGTACAGCATTATATATGTATATATGGACCGACGTATGCAAGAACGTTGATGGTGTTAAGGTCTGCATTGAGGCTACATGATTATGATATAATATAATACGATTTATTTATACCGTATAGTGTCACCCTGCATATACATATACAGTATAGTTATCTCAACGTATTTGTTCATTGTGTTAAAGTAATGACAGTGTATAATATATGACTCATTGAAGGAGTTGCACTGAGGCTACACGATTAGGATATATCATACAATTTGTACCGTACAGTGTCACCTTGCATATGAACATAGCTATCTCAACGTATATTCATTGTATTGACCCTCACCACAATCACCACAACCACTTTTCATCTCGATACAAAGCAGTGGGAGGGAGCTATAGTCTTTGGGAAGGGGAGGAGAGTTGAGGAGGCTGTTATGATAAGATATATAAATTTGTATACACTCTCACCAAACAATATGGCCGGGGTCATTTTCACATCGAAACAATATGGTACTGTGGGCGAAACATTATGATACTTTTAACTGTGACGCCTGCAGTTCTGATGCCATCACCACCAACACTTTTATTATGGTGATTCAAATAATATTAATGATTCGTTTTTGTTCCACGTCACAATAAGCGAATAGACTGAGACCTGTTTCACGAAATTAAGCATCATTTAATTAATCCCTATTTGTCAAGTCTGTCATGTTATATAAGATGCATTATTTCCCTGAAAACAAATGGCTAATTAGTGGTTATGTGTATAAGATCATATTCTATCCATTTTCACATCTTTATATGTAACACAGGACACTACATCAGTAACAGTATTTAATGAGTGATGATAAGAGAATAGTAGTAATTCACTGTTATGATTACCAACACAAACGATACTGCTGCTGTCCATTGTGACTTATAATATTCACTTCAATAAAGATCGTGACCAGCTGCAGGTGAACCGATACTTTTGGTGAATGTACAGTTGTAGACCTTAGTCTCTGGCCCATACACCTCATGAGTCTGAAGCATGCAGGAATAGTTTCTGGACGACAGCCCACCCAAAGCCTCCATTGGTTCGAGATGTGTGTGTGTGTGTGTGTGTAACATCGTGATGGTTTTGGTGGGCTGTCGTCCAGAAACCGCGCCTGCATGCTTCAGATCTCGGGCTTCGACTCAAGTAGGCTAGTCTTCTCGGGCTTCGACTCAATTAAGTGGACCAGAGACTATGGTATCCGAGTGTACAGTTTTAGGCTACCGGCCGTTACGTACAATACAATTCTCTCTAACTGACGGATCGATTGGTTGTTTCTTATCAATCAGTTATCTCACCAAATAACGGCGTTCCCTGTGTGTGTGTGTTATTTTTCTTTTTCTTTCAAATTAGTTTGAGATAGCTCCTGTAAAACCCCATTGGTTGGTTGGTTGATATAGCCTACAGTCGGCGGCTAAAGTCGATCGCGTCACCCCATTCATCCTTAATTAGTTACCTGTATACGTTTCTAAATGGATAACATCATAATGGATAATCGTCACACACACACACAATTGCACACATTCACCATACAGAATATATATTATACACATACACCATACACAATTACTCACACACATATGCACACATTCACCATACAGAATTACACACACACACACACACACACACACCATACAGAATTATACAGATACACATACACACAATTGCTCACACACATACACACACTTTAACCACCCTGCACTGCCTGCAAACTTACAATATACAGTGGTCATATGAATAAACTTCTCGCTTTTCCATTTACGACTGTGTGTGTGAAGCTTATATTTCCATACTGTACTCATGATGACTTGGCAGATGTTATCACACAACTTTTGCCGCCGACTGCATGTACAGTTGTCTACAGGAATTCTTACACAGGCTGTTTGTAAGGAGAGGTCATTCATTATTGTCGAAGTACTGCAATTAATGATCTACCAAGTGACTCTGTGATTGACAAAGCAATAATAATAATAATAATGTATTGCAGATACAGAACATAGTCTTACATTTCCTATATGTTGGAAACCCTTGAAAACAACAAACCTAATAATAATATGTTGTATTGCAATTAGGTAGTCTTACATTTCCTATTATTATGTTGTAATCCCTCGAAAACAAACAACAACAGCGTGTGTAGTTCTTGTGACCAATACAGTACATACATGTACAGCCACAATAAAATATCCACCGACACTTTCCTTCCATCGTAGCAAATATCTTGGTAACAAAGAACACGTGTATGGATTTGCAGCACCTCATCATAATAATTGAGGGGGTTGAGTTGACGTAAGGTGTTGCATGATGTTGCAAATAAACCAATATTATATCTAAATAATTATCATGCAACATTTTACGTCAATTCAACCCACTCAATTATTTTTATGAGGTGTTGCAGAACCATACACGTGTTGCTCTTTATTACCAAGATATTTGCTACGATGGAAGGAAAGTGTCGGTGGATATTTGCTTGTGATTGTACTATATAGGTGGCTCTTGATTATAGTCCCCCCCGGCGCGTCGTAAAAACAGTGTTGTGACCGTTAGATAAGAACTAACTGAAACCACCATGAGGGCTGACGTGTATCTGAGGGGCGGATGGATGGAATGAGTTGGCTACTAGTACAAAGGTCATCCATCCATCCCTCAAGTACTCCTCCTTCTCCTCCTCCCACTCAAACTCCCGCACACACACTCATCAGTCACCAGCAGAAAAAAAATCATGCACACTTAAAAAAAGGGAGATTAATTAAGTATTCTTTTGTTGATAAATTGGAAGGCTACTGCATGATTCCTACTAACTATACCGGTACCTGAAAACAGCTAGACGCCGTCAAAGTAACAATGGTAATAATTAAGGGATCTGCTGTTGTTGTGTCATACGTGTAGGTATAATTATGCGGTATAGTCTGGAGGAATCATCATACCTTCCTTCCAATTCACCAATAAAAGAATATCACCATGATTAAAATTGGTACAGCTACAATCAAATATCCACCGACACTTTCCTTCCATCATAGTAAATATCTTGGTAGGCTAATAAAGAACAACACGTGTATAATTTTGCAGCACCTCGATAATAATTGAGGGGGTCGAGTTGACGTTACTAAGGTGTTGTTGTATGATTATATTTTGATATGATACTGATATATTTGCACGATGGAAGGAAAGTGTCGGTGGTTATTTGATAGTGGCTGTACACTTGCAATCCAAAATATATGTATCCAGGCTTGCTTCAAATAGCCTGATCGAGTATTAAGCAACTTCAAGCAAATGTGATACAGGATATAAGCTTTGTAATTGGTTCACTAGCATGTCAAATGATTCGAAACTTCAACAAAACCTGGATACAAATTTTGGATTGCGAGTGTACAGTAATACATTATAGACCGTGGTGATTCCTCCACAATATGCCACAGGAAACAAACAGAGGACCATAGATGAAAACAAATAATAATAATAATAATAATGATTGTGGCCTACTGCTGATGCTTAAAATAGAGTGTATTTAGTTTCAGTACACATCTGGATAATTCATAATATACATCGTTGACTAATAATGTTTCCACGTTATATGTTATATTGTTATTGTTTGGAATAATGAGCATAGCTTATTGTTGTAGTAAATTATATTAGAAAATATATGTGTGTGTGTGTGTGTGGCTGTTTGTAGTAAATTAGAAAATTAACGTGTGTATGTTTGTGTAGTAAATTAGAAAATATACGTGTGTCTGTGTATGTGTGTTTGTAGTAAATTAGAAAATATACATGTGTGTGTATGTATGTATGTAGTAAACCAGAAGATGGTACTCAATCAATATATTTATGTAATGGAACATTGGGAATTAAGCTGTCAAACGTATTTAATAACATGAGTCATCTAACCCTTACATTAATGGACTTTCTGATTTAAGACAGGCTTTCATATCATTCGATTTGATACACCATATTATGTCATTGTAAAGTCAGAGTCAAAAGTCAAGCTGCATCGATCGGGCGAATGAGTGATTGGGTGAGAGTGAACCTTATGAACCAATAATGAAAGTGAGTGGCCGGGTGTGAGTGAAGCAAGAATGAAAGTGAGTGGGTGAGAGTGAATCAAGAATGAAAGTGAGTGGCAGGGTGAGAGTGAATCAAGAATGAAAGTGAGTGGGTGAGAGTGAATCAAGAATGAAAGTGAGTGGCAGGGTGAGAGTGAATCAAGAATGAAAGTGAGTGGGTGAGAGTGAACCAATTAAGAATGAAAGTGAGTGGGTGAGAGTGAACCATGCAATTAAGAATGAAAGTGAGTGGGTGAGTGAACCAAAAATCAAAGTGAATGGGTAAGAGTGAATCTTTAATTTATAAACCAATATATTACATACACCAACATCTAGCTGCCATATTGTTTCGCACCAATTTTTCGAAGCTGTATCATTCGAAGGTGTCGCAGGATTCTTGACAGTGAACTCTTCGTACAGTTGGTCTCAGAAATGGGGGGGGGGGGGGGGGTGCGGGAATAGGGGGCAGGCTTTTTACCCACCCCAAACCTGTTCCCCTATTCCCACACACCCCAACCCCCCCCCACCCCACCCCCAAGCCTTTCCCCCTACTCCCGCACCCCCTTATACCAAATAACATTGCTAGAATATTTTGGTGTTGGGAAATTAATTAATGTACTAAATTTTCCAGTTGTTACGAACCCTTGATGTCACAGGGGTGTATACGAATTTCTGTGGCCGACACTAATAATTAATTAACTGCTGATAACCATAATTATAGCCAATACTACACGACAGTAACTCACATAATATGGTAACAGTGATTGCATGGGTTGCCAGGTGTGACTTACTTATCAGTTTAGGTTAATATATATAAGTGAGTGAGACATTGGTATCTTCCTCAGTGAGTCTGTCTGTTGAACACCTATAACTACTACTAGCTCTTATAGCCTAAACCAGCCAACAACATCATCATGTCTCTCTCCGGAAGCTACACCCTCGCCTCCAACGACAAGTATTCGGAATGGCTCTCCCAAGTTGGTAGGTTATCTACTTAGAGGAGAGGAATATGTGTTAGTTATATAGTTAGTTAGTATTCGGATTGGCTCACACAAGTTGAAAAGGTTCAAAGAATATTAATTAAAAGAAGAGGAAATATTGAGTACTGTTGTATAATTGAAGAAGGAATGATAGTCATTTGGAAGATTGGAATAAATTGAATGATGAAGGAATTGTTTTGCTTTGGTGTAATTGAAAGCCACAAGGTTTTCTTTGTTCCAGTCAGAGATGAGGACAAAGTTAGAAGTGAGGCGTGCCATTATATCATCACGTCATGTGGAGAAAAACAGGCTGAAATTAATATATTGTTATTAGTAATCTTTAAATAACTCATGGATTATGTTATGACTGACTAATAACCATGTCGCCGAGGATGCTATGAACATTATTGTTATAACGCTGTCAGGATGGAAATAATGAATGTGGGACAGATATTGTTGCCTACTCCAACAAGGCAATAATATGTCTTGTTTAATAATCATAGTACTATTTAGAGAACTCAGTAACATCCAATTAACTCTCTAACTACAGTATATTACATTGTACAGTTACGAACACATGCAACGAACCCACTTTACATATACCTGGTCCTTCATTGAGCATAATAAGAGAAATACAAAATGTAGTGGTTTGCAGAGGTGAGTCCTTATACTTATGCTCTCTGAGGGGCCCGGGCCGTTTGAAGTGGTCTGTTTCATGTGTCCGCAACTGTACAGGCACGGACAATAATAATTAGCCACATTGACATGACTCGTGTATACGTTTGACACCTTCCCTCTGTTTGTTATCTGAGAAACTTTTGAATAAGTACAGTATGTAGGTTAAACGTACCATCTTCTAATTTACTACAAGCAGCTACTCACTATTCAAAACAAATTAAACAATACCATCAGAAGAGAAAGTGAAAACATTACTGAGCAATTTGTGTTAGTTATCCATATGTGTATTGGAACTTACAGTACATTCTCAACTGTACATAATACTACACATTACCTGCTTCTGCCACATTACAGGTTTGCCAGCCGACAGCATTGCTAAGTTGGTGGCCGCCAAGCCTAACCTAGAAATTGCTCACAATGGCAACACAGTTACGGTGAAGACAGTGGCTGGGGACAAGAACTTTACCAACACCATCACTCTGGGTCAGGACTCCAAGGCTTCTCTTCCTGGAGGCATTGAATATACAGTTAGTATATTATTACCATGTTTTACACACGTAATGTTTTATAATTAAATACATGTACAGTTGCCTCCACTCATAGCGAGCACAGCATCCGGTGGGTTTGACAAGTTGTGGCACCACTGTGTTTGTTTACTCATGGTGATAGTAAATTTTGCACTACTGTATTTGTTTACTCATGATGATAGTAAATATGGTAACACTTTGTTTATTTACTTGTACTAGTAAATGAATGGACAGAACTTGATCACTCCTGATAATATCCACCATATGGAGGCTATGTAAACAAACAAACACAGTGGTGCCACATTTCACCAAACCCACCCACTCACCGGACGCTGTGTCGCAACATAAAGAAAAATATATATATATATATATATTCCAATTTACCAACAAGAAAATCTGACCAAAATTAAACTGTTTGAATTCTACTAACCTAATGAAATCAACTTAAACTCTTTCAATTCTATAATATAACCTCTAGTGTAATATTAACCCATTCTTTTATTTTCCGTGTACCAGCTGAACATGAACTTGTCTGGGTCAACCCTCAGTGGAACATACAACTTTGGTGGCAAGAATGGCACTGCATCGGTGGAATTCACTGCATCCAGTGCCACTCAGGTAAATAATGATGTATAGGTTAAATTAAGGACCCAATTGGTGTATGTGTGTGTATAGGAATTGGAGAATTTTTATTTCTTCTGACTATACCACGAAACAAGCACGCTCCTTCCATATAGGTGTGTGTGTGTGTGTGTGTGTTCTTACCTCTTTGTATCTTTACAGGATTGAGTCCAGCTCGTAATGTCCTGTATTTTAAAACCCACTAATCATAGTTTTCTTTAAAGTTATGTTTGTTTTTGACACTTCTCTATTTGGAAAACGATATTTCTGTACAACTTTATATACTCTGTGTTTGTGTATGTGTGTGTGTGTCGAGTTGTTATTTGCAGGACTCGTTTATTATATACCTCCAATTTTCTGACTACATCACAATCATGCAGGGTCTCTATATATGGTATGTTAATGATAGATGCATGTGTGTTAATAATTTACTAGTCATTGGCGGACATTTATAATTATATCCACATTAATTGCGGTACAGTCACAAGTCATTCCCATTCTTTAATATCACTTTCATTTCTTCAACTGTCCCTCTTTTAATTCCATTTCCAACCTGCTTGCTGTCTTACCTCTCGATCATCCTCTGGCGCTGTATGACCTCGCTGTTGCGGCGCCTAATATCAATTAATCAATCAATCCATCTTTATAATCCCTTTGCCTGTAACTTCTTTCAGACCATGACTTTGGGTGGAGTCTCAGCCAAGAGGGTTTACACACGCAACTAAATAATGACATCAATAACAATAACATCTCACAACCCAATAACATCACCATTTTACACGAGATAAGAGGAGACAAACAACATCTACCCCTGCCACCTGAGAGCTCTACAACAACAACGATATAATGGCGGTGGTTGTGGTGGTTATTATTAAACTTTTTCTTCGGGGTTTCAAAATAAGTAGGAACTGAGTGACGACGAGCCTATAGGATGGTATCAATAATTAATTAAGGGGATATATTAGTAAGTATCCTTTTGGTTCATTGGAGCCTCTTTATTCTTTTAAAGTTTGCCAGGGAACAGGACTAGATTAACACACATAATGGTGTTCTGTTGCTTGGAATATTATTGAAGGATTCGGTTACTCCAGATTTACCAATATTATACAGCTGCTCTCACTCCCCATAATTTTACTACTTCTTCGAGGGCAAAGATTCTCTTCGTCGCTCAGTTATTGTACAACATGTAATGAGCGATGATGAGCCTGTACGTCAAAGAAGTTTTAATAATAAAATTAATTAAAACCACCTTGAACGTCGAAGAAATAGTTTAATAATGCGACCCATGAGGATGTTTCCAATTAATAATGTTTCAACGGAACTGTAATGATTCTATAATGCACAATAAAGCTTATAACACCACTACAAGCTCTACAATATATGTTTATTATTAACCCTTTGAACTAAGTGGATCAATTAATGTATAAATAAAAGTGTGCCAATAGAAATAACTCCTTTTCAGGACCCTGTGATTGTGTATGAAAATTGGAGGCTTTGATTCCTCCTGACTATATGCCACGAAACAAGCTCCTTCCATGTAAAATTCTGTTTATTGGGCAAGTCCACCACTGACATCACATTTTCTTTTTGGTGACTGCCTGCTGGTTACTAGACACAACAACAGCTTTCTTCTTTGCATCCATCTTATGGAAAAGATAGTGGCGGACAGGCTGTTTATAGTTGTGGGCGTTGGTGTTCCTATACTGTGACTGTGTACCGTCAGTGTGTGACGCATAGGAACGCTCGTATGAAAGGGGCCGAAATCATTAGTGTATTAATAGAATTAAATAACACATCTTTTAATAATGTTAATGCGTCCCAACAGAAGGTTAACTGATATAGAGATAAGGCTGCTCACACGGAGCTGATAACAGTAACACGTCTTGATGGCTATACCTGCTGTCACACACACGTCTAGATGGCTATACCTGCTGCTGTCACACACACGTCTAGATGGCTACCTGCTGTCACACACACGTCTAGATTGGCTACCTGCTGTCACACACACGTCTAGATGGCTATACCTGCTATCATACACACGTCTAGATGGCTATAGACCTGCTATCATACACACGTCTAGATGGCTACCTGCTATCACACACACGTCTAGATGGCTACCTGCTATCACACATACATGTACACAGTAGGCTACAATGGGCAGTAAATCAAACAAACTAATTCACCCGACCAAAATAATAATCATTATCCAGGAGGTAAATTAATAAACTCGGTTCGAAATCATAGTTCATGGCGTACGTATTATCATTGCAAAATTACATTCAAGTATGCTAGCTAGATTTTTTGGCTACGTACAGTACGTATTTTCTCCAACTAAAACCCCCGCCCGATTTAACGCCAATATTAAATTTGATTTGATCTGATTTGAGAAGTTTATCGTTATAAGGGATTGTTTGGTGATTGGATAAGGGTCGGGTACATCCTAAATTAAGTGTTTCCTAGTGGAATGAGTGAAAGAATCGTCCAAAACAGAAGAAAATACACAGGAACAAGAACATGAAGGAAAACCCTTCAAAAGCTTCGGCTCTTAATGATTCTTTAAACCTTGTCTATATGAACCCTGTGGTAACTGACGTGTGCCGAATTATTAATCAAGTTAACCCTTACAGTGCTGCTGCTGTCATCATATGCTGATTGCTACAGGGCACTCCCCAGTGCCTCCGACATCATATGCTGATTTCACTTATTATACTTTTTAGTAATATAGGGTAAAACTGCCTCGATTCTAGGGTAATATTTCTCGGAGCTCATGGAATTTTGGAAACCCAGTGAGCCAGAACAGCCGTAACAATACGTTTGAAGAATGTAAAGTAGTGAAGACACTGAAGTGGAGGGATTACTCTCGAGGCCGCCTCACTTGTGCTCCACGTTTTTGTATATAATAAGCGCCCTCGTGATGCCACATTCTGTCTTGCCCTACGTCAATCAGCATAATTATTATTATGATGTCGGAGGCACTGGGGAGTGCCCTGTAGCAATCAGCATATGATGACTGCAGCACTGTAAGGGTTAAGGCTCTTTTTCCCACTATAGGATCATGCGCTGGCCTTCTCCTTTTTGCATATGCATTTGCAACAATAAGTTTTTCCACTTTTGTATAAAAATAAAGAACTGCCGTTGGAAAGACGACACTTGCTATCGAACTGTAAACAAATGACAATCACACAAAAACACACACATTGTCGCTGTGGTGCCTGAGAATGTTGAATTTCACACAAGGATATTATATAAATGTTGTCCAATATTAAAAAAGGTGAAATTTTGACGTTGAAGTTGAGATGAAAAGGTAAATTCTGATGTTGTAGTTGAGGTAGAAAGGAAAATTCTGATGTTAAAGTTGTGGAAATTTCGTGAAGCAGAGCTGCTGAGTTGGCAACACTGTATTATAGTGCTGGGATTTGCCGCCGGTCCGGCGCCGGATTCATCCACCCAACTTGAAGTAGGAAGTGAGTATATGAGTGATAAATGTCACGTTATACAGTCCATTCATACATTTTGTTAGTAATTTCACCTGTGTATGATTAAGGTAAATTTACAGAAGTACTTCATTCACTATATTGTATATAATTTAATATAATTACCCACTATTTTGGACCATTCTAAGACAATTTTCATCTATGGTGTTTCTCTCGGAGATGCCCTGTTTTCGAGATATGCCTCGTTTTACAAACATAATTTGGATATTAGTCTCACCTGATCTGACCTAGACCACAGCAGACTATCGGGATATAACCGGTGTAAACTATCATAGTGTGACACCCCGTAGGGTGGTATTGCCTGTAGTAATGTGGGCAATACTTTAAGGGTTTTGGCGCCCCTTCGGCCTCAGCCACTAGCTTTCAGTTCTTCAAATGTCCCTTTTTTCTTTTCATTTCCTTCCTGCTTGCTGTCACACCTTTTTCTATAGGACCTCAATGTTGCGGCGCCTAATATACATCAATCAATCAATTCAGCTGTCCAGAGCCTAAGTTCAGTGTTTTCCTGCCATTGTAAACATTGAACAGTCCCAGTAGTTTGCCCAGGTTAGGACTCATTAGTCTGCCTATGTTAGGTCCCAGTAGTCTGCCCAGGTTAGGTCACGGTAGTCTGCCCAGTTTAGGTCACGGTAGTCTGCCCTGGTCCTGGTTTGGTTAGGTCAAGTCAGGGTAAAAAAAATTATCTCCACAATATTATGAGCAACAATTAAAAGAACAAGTAAAAATATGCATGAAAATGTATGAAATGTGGGAACAATCCAGGTGGACCTCTTATGCAGAATTACCGTTAATGTAATGCCATCAATAAATTACACCTATTATGCCCTTAATAAATTACACTTAGGCCCTTGATTTAGTACGGTACACTGGATTAATGGGAAACTGCCTTAACGAAATAAAAATATAGTGGCAATATAAGGGTATTGTGTGTGTGTATGTGCCCTATACTACTGTATATTATATATGTGTGTGTGTGAGTTCTGTATATCTGTGTATACTGTTCTTACCTATTTGTATCTTTACAGTTTACAGTATTGAGTCAAGCTCATAATGTCCCGAATTTTAAAACACAATTATCATAATTTTCTTTAAAGTTATGTATGTTTTTGACACACACTACTTCTTCTGGTAATGTGTTCCATTCATCTATTATGCTACTGTATTTGGAAAACTATATTTCTAAATAGAGTAATAGACTAATGGAACAAAATGGGTATTTATTGAAAGAATTACCGTTTTATAGTAATGTTGCCAGATCTGGCTAGGTCCCAGTATTTTGCCCTGGTCTTTTCCTGTAATTTACCACAGTTATTTCCCGGTAGTTTGCCCAGGTTAGGTACCGGTAGTCTGCTGTGGTCTAGGTAAGGTCAGGCTAATTTCAAAATGCCACATTATCTTGGAAATAGGACATTTGCTGAGGAAATGCCATAGAAGAAAATAATCTTAGAATAGTCTAAATAAGTGGGTAAATGAAGGTAGAAAAACCGTACGCAAGAACGGTAATTATTTCAATATTTACCACAAAATATGTGTGTAGTAGAGCAGGTTGGTAACAGTGTGTTTACATTTATCAGGCACATCATCACTGCTGTACACGGTGGTATTGTGGTGCAGAATACCGTAATGGGAAACCCAGCCATAACAAAATTCTGGTCATCCATTATAAATGACGATGACTACCAAGAGCAACTCCAGTCTGTGTTGACCATTGCTGACAAAGAGGAGAGAGCCCTACAGATGATGGCACGCACTCTCTTCCTATTTATAATGGGTAAATATAGGATAGTTTTTTTGTTTGTTTTTATCAATGTGTTTGTGTGTAGTACTGTGTTGTTGGTGTGTTTGGTTGTGTGTAGTGCAGGTTTCCATAATGTGTTTAATCAGTGTGTGTGTGTGTGTGTAGTACTGTGCTGTTGGTGTGTATGGTTGTGTAGTGCAGGTTTCCATAATGTGTTTGATAGGTAGTGTATTGACCACATGACTGCAGGCAATATTTCCTCAATGGATATGTTGTAGTTAGGAGGAATCAGTAGCCTTCCAATTCACCAACAAAAGAATCTTACCTTAATGTCCCAACTTGCTCGGCCAGACAGCTTGAGCAACTTCATCAACAACAACAACTTGACAATGATGGTTGTTTTCCAAAGATGAGTCCAGAAGCACATTATAGTAGGTCATGAAAAATTGATAGCATACAACTAACTGTACCTTCATTATCATTTAACATCATAACCCCATACAGTCTACCAGTGTTATCTATTACCACTTTGTTAATTCCATTGTGTTTCCATAATAATTATCTGTACAGTAGGCCCTTCATAAAAGATTAATTAATTTATCACTTTTATCCTTTTAACACATTATATAGTTTGTATGGTAATAAATAACAGAAGCCTGGGAAAACATTTGGTGGTCTTCAATGAGGGACTGAGTGTAAAATGAAGTGTCTGGTGGATACAAGTATTATTCACTGTATGAATATATCCAGGGTCTACAGTATTATTTTTTCCTGTCAACATACAGTAACATTCTCATATTTTTTCCCCAGAAATCAAGGCAGAGCGTGATGAGGTCTTGAAGAAGATGAAGGAATTTAGTAATGTGTGCGTGTTATGTCAAAAAGTGTTGCCCAAAACTACACACGACAAACCAGGACCGGAAAAAATGAATATGGATATAGTCAGCTGCAGCAATAATAAAAATAATCCACAAGCACTGCCAAATAGTCCAGATGTAATTGACGTCTCACCGATTACAAGCTGCAGAGGACCCTGTGTTGTGTCGGAGGGAAATGATAGTATTCCCGGGTCTAAAACAAAGGCTAACCGGCATTACAATTGTCTTTCAAGGTCTCCTATGAAGAGATTTTCAAGTTATATTAAGTCCCCACGAAAAGGTGTTTCAAGGTCCCCACTTAAAGGTCTTTCAAGGTCCCCACTAAAGAGTAATTACAATTGCCTTTCAAGGTCCCCATTAAGGAGATGCTCAAGTTACACAAAGAATGGAATGAGTGATGATGAGACAGAGACGACAGCAACAACAAGCAAGCCACTGATGCCAGTAATACTGGTGCCTGAAACACAGCTGGTGACCGAAAACAGATTGCGCATCAATTTACCGGAGAGGAAGGCCCTGGCCAAACAGTCTGTGTATCATATCCCCGAGACACTAGACATAGAGAGCAGCAGAAGCATTGACGACGACGAAGCTACTGGAAATAGAGACTTCTGGGATGACAGTGAAAAGTGCGGTGAAGTTGGTGGTCTGTGTGGTGTGGTTGATGGACTGAGAACGCCTACAAAATCAAATACACGGTGCAAGTCAGCAGGAAGTCCGGTGCTGGGGAAACAGAGTCATAGTAGCCAGAGAAATGTTCCTCTTCTAACTCTAGACATATTAACAGAACCACAGGAAAATGTGGAAGAGAATGTGAAAGAAAGTAAAGCAACTCTCACACCAGAAACACCACCAACATTGAAACCCAAACACACAACACCAACAACAACACTTAAACACAAACACACGACACCAACAACACCACCAACTAGACCTGAACACACAATAACAACACTTAGACCTGAACAAACATCATCAGCAACAACAACAACCCTTAGACCAGACCACACAACACCGACAACCAAAACAGCATTTAGACCTGAACATACAGAAACAGCAACAACAAACACAGCAATTAGACCAGAACACATCACGTCTCCCACACCACGGTACTCCCCTCTCGTCTTTGCACACGGCCTCTCCACCTCGCTCAATGACTCCACTGAAACATCCCCCTCACTACTTCAGACTGTTAACAAGATGGGCACCAGGTCTTGCATTGAGGTACCGGTAAACAGGAAAGCCGAGCAACTTGCAGAAGGCATTAGCGAAGCCAGGAAAAAATGTATCGAACCCGTTGTTGTCAAATCGTTTCACAGATCAGGCGACTCAACGAATTCGCATGAGTTTGTTGCAAGGAAGAAAACACGTCTCCAGAAATCTATGTCAAGCCTGAACACCTCGTCAAAAGGAAGGATTCTCAGAAAGCATCAAACATCAGACAATCACAGACAGGAAGGTGGTGGCAGTGGTGGTGGTGTTTACAAGTTGACTGTCACTTCACCTGTTGCTCAGGGGAAGAGAACATACAAGCAAACCAAAATATCTGAAGTTTTGTTCCAGAAGACCAGACAGACAGGTATGGAGAGTTCAGCATCTCAGTAAAAGAACTCATAAACACTAAATATATATAATCTTTACAAAGTTTAAAATGTTCCCAGAGTTGATCAGTTGTGTACATGAAAGACTGAGAATATAGTGTTGTGTTATGAATGTTATGTTTTGCCATTTTGTGTTAATGAGTTGCGTTTGGCCCTTGTACGAGTGTTACATTTGGAGGTGCTTGCTGTGTTTGTCTGTGACCATGTGTGTTAAATTGTGTTTGTCTATAGGTGATGGTGATGGCCAGGCACAGGGGAGGATAGAAGAGGATGAAGAGGCAGCTTTTTTGGCAGCTGTTAAAGAGTCTATGAAAACCAAAGAACTGGATGATCTACATAGACAAAAACAACAGCAGGTTTGTATTGTTATGGCATCTGTGGCTGTGAGAGGTGAAACATAGGCCATTATATTTTTAAGCTTGTGCCGTGAGATTGCTTTCCTTCTTTGCCCAGTTGATGGTTTCAAAAATTTCAAATAAATTTATTTGTCTAGTAGAATTATCAAAAGTTTGTACATTATTTCATATAACAATTATTACAGGTATTAAATAACTATTGTAGACCCTGGATATATAATGAATCAATACTTGTACTGTACATGTATCCACTGCACACTTCATTTTACACTCATCAGTCTCATTGAAGACCACCATATGTATGTTTTCCCAGGTTTCTGTTATTAATGTAATTACCACACACGCTAAGTTCGTAATTTACTGAGCCTGTATGTGATGAATTTATTCATCTTATATCAAGGGCCTACTGTATAAAAACGTTAATTCATTTTCATGTTGGTTCAAAAGGAGAAGAGGAAGATGGAGGAGTACAAGGAAGAGAGTCCCATCAAAATCCCAAGGCTATCTTTACACAAGCCTAGTCCACACAAGTACTCTTTAAGAAGCACTCCTGATAGTCCAGTGAAGTCCAGTCCAAGTAAAGGAAAAATTCAGGAGACATTATTATTTACCAGCAAGACAGTTCAATCAATGAGGCAAAAGGTTGAACAAAATAAAGACTCCGTTACTGAGAAAGATATTACCAAACAACAGGAGCCTAAGACAAAGCAAGGTGATGGTGTGTTACAAATGGATGAGCTGATTAAACAAGTGCCCAGAAACCCGAATGTGAAGCCGTGCGAAGCCTCCAACCTGAAGTCACCTCAAAGAAAGCTATCATCAAAGTTATCATCAGCAAGAAATACAAGGAAACTCATGCATGACAGGTAATGTATGTGTTGTATTGTACCATATGCAAGGATATCTGTGGTACTGTACTTGTATATGATGGCTACACAGACAAAAAAACAGTCATTCTACCGGTACCACACCATCATCAACACCATGAATGTTCTTGCATACTGACCATTGTTTTATGACTCATGGTGTTACAATACATGTGTTGTATTAAAACAAAAAATAATTATCGTCATATTTGAAGTCTGGACAGAGATGAATATTTGCTATTTTATTTTAGCATTGAGAGAGAGTTTTGAAGATAACACAATGGCAGATGAAAAGAGGTACAGTAATGCGTTGTTTTCCACTGTTGTTATTGGTGTGTTTTACTTAGTAAAGCTACACCAACATGGGACATCAAGGTGCTTCGGTTTAAAATGTCACAGTTTCATGGTTCAAAAGTATGTTGTGAATCAATGTGTGTGCATAAGTGGCACATGACAACATAGATATCAGGGCTACCAACAAGTGCTACTTGGTCTCGGGTGTGTTTCAGATCACACCGCTGATTTTTCACATTGTTTCCTGCAAATAGAGGGCCGATATTTTTTTGAGGTATTGTACAAAGAGGGTTTACTGTACACACATTCATTACAAACAGTACAAAACACACCCATAACAGCAGTGGAAAACAGGGCATTACAGTACTGTATTACCAAACAGTTTCAGAAACTTCATTCACCTTTTTGAACGGTGAACAGTCAGAGAATGAATGATATACAGTGGGTAGAGATGCACACTAATGCCTTGTTTTGCACTGTTGTTGTTATGGGGATGTATTGCACTGTTTGTAATGAATATGTGTACAGTAAACCGTCATTGTATATTACACACTCATAAACCTTGTGGTGGATAATAAGGCTTTACTGTACACAGATTTAATGGAAAACTGTATAATATAACAGTATAATTGGTATTGAGTGTGGAGTGGTTGAGAGAGTGAAGCGTAATATATTGAGGTGGTATGGACATGTAGAGAAAATGTAAGGTGAGGAGTTTGTAAAGAAGGTGTATGGAAGTGAAATTGTGGCACCTGGTGTGAGAGGCAAACCTCTGGTTAAATGGCAGAACAGTGTGGAAGAGTATGTAAAGGAGAGAATTGTGAGGGGCAGAGTAGGACGTGACTAAGTAAGGAGGGAGTGTTGGAACAGGGAAAACTGGAGACACTTCTGCCATGGCCATCCCCTTGGAGGGAGTTTTCAGAGGGAATGAGGTGTCAGAGCTATAGATAGAACTGTATAATACAAACCCATAACAACAGTACAAAACAAGGCATTACTGTAATACTGTATACATTTTCGTCTGCAATTCTGGGTTTTCTTCGCTTTGTTGACGTTCATGCCAGTGTAAATTATTTTATAGAGAAAAGTTCACTGGTATTTGAGGGGAAATTAAACTTTTTGTAGACCAGAGTAGATTGATTCCTGCAAAATATGCCAGGAAACATGACCAGCAGAAGAACAAATAAGATAGTGTCCTGTTGTCTGGAATAGTTTGAAGGAATCAGTTGATCCAGATTTACCAGCACTTGTAGTAACCCCTTAATACAACCTATAGGAGATTGTGCAATACATGATGATTCAGGCACCCCTTTGGACCAGAGACACTTCCTTTCATTTCTCATCTGTCCCTCCTTTCCTTTTAATTCCTTTGTCCTTGCCATTCCTCCTCTCTATTTATCTCATTCTCCCTCATGCTACCACAGGATCTTCCAAGCCTAGTACAGAGGTAATTTTTCTTCTTATTCAACGCAGTTATAGTGTTGTTGTTATTGAAGTTCCTCAAGCTGTCTGACCGAGCACCCCGAGCTCCTGAGGAAGGTCATGGCCTGAACTGGGCTTTCCCAGTGCCATCAAAAGTTTATGTTGTTGACGAGTGTGGTTGTGTGCATTACTATCTTCCATAATGTGTTTAATAGAATGGAGTGTTATCTTACATCAGTGAGTGTATGTTGTGTTGTTGGTGAATGTGGTTGTATATATTGCAGTCTCCCATAATGTTTAATAGAATGGGGTGCTGTATTGCATCCCGGACAGACATCCACAATGGCTCCATCCAGCTTCTGATGGCCACACCACACTGTCCTCACAGGGAAGGAAGGATTCTGATGGGTGGATGTCAGGAGGTCGTGCATGCAGCTTAGTGTTGTTTTGAGTATTTGGATGGACTGATGAGTGATTTGAGTATGGATATGTTTCTGGAGATTGGTTTGGGGTGGGCAGAGTGTGAGAGATGATAGTACAGTTGAACCTCGTTATTTCGGACTAATAGGGGGGAGAGGGTGTCCGTTTTTGCGGTTTGACCGTAATTGTGACGAATTTTTACGAGGGGTACGAAATAAAAAAAAAAAAAAAAAAAAAAACGTGTTTGTACAAAAATTAACACAAAATACAGATATATCTACATAAATAGGTATGTAGTGATGTGTAAATAATATACCTAAATGTTATTTACCTTGTATGGTGAAGAGATGAGTTTATTTCTTGCCGTGATCGTATAGTGGGACGTATCAGAGTAGCTATTTAATACTGTTTAATAAAAACAAGAATGATGTAGTGATACGCAACCACTCCAAGTCTCCAACCCGCGCTTGTAAAGATAACAAATCACGCATGCGTGGTAGTGGTCTAGGTGGTAGGGGGAAGGGGGAAAATAACGGGATATCGATTGTTTACATTTTATTAGCCATACTGTACTCTGGTGTTTCCTTCTCCTTTATCTATTCGAGAAACATCTTCCTTCTTTCTATCGAAGGATATGGCCTTCTGTTTTGTAAATGCACCACCTGGCATGACTGTTGAAGCTAGTGGATAACTCGTTATTACTAAAAACGAGATAGTCACACAAGTTGACAGGGCAGGTTAGGCCTATATTCCCTTGACCTTGAGCTATAGGGTGAATCGAGACCGAGGATAGGGGGGGGGGAAGGAGTGCGGGAGAAGTGGTGGCAACACACACCCACGCTTCACAGATGAGTGATATAATTTCCTGACAAGTTCATTATGATTTCACTCGTTTTGTATAAGAACTCCTCGGATTTATTCGAGAGTCAACTGTATATATACATAAATAGGTATGTAATGATGTGTAAATAATATACCTACTGTATAATGTAAAAAATATAATAGGAAAAAATAGAGAAACCAAAATTCAGACAAAAAAAAATCTCCAGCGGATTGTGTCCGAAATAACCGAAATCCGAAATAACGGGGTCTGAAATAACGAGGTTTAACTGTATTTGTGTATGGTATCGTGTACTGGGTGTTGTTTTGATGTTCCTTGGCATGTGTGTGTTCTGCCATCTACTGGTGTGGGATTGTGGAGGCTGCAGCAAGTTATAGTTTACTAGGCCAATATTATATGAAATTTAAATTACCAAAGTTTTATATGCAGTCTACATGACCAAAGGTCTATAAGCAATCTGTATTACCCAAGCATTGTTTTATTGTTTGATAGACAAGCAAATATAAATCAAACAATGCTTGGGTAATACAGATTCCTTATATACCTTTGGTCATGTAGACTGCATATAAAACTTTGGTAATTTAAATTTCATTTAATATTGGCCTAGTAGAATGGAAGTTAAGGGACTTAGAGATGAACATGCGGGAGACAGAACAAGATGGAGAATACTAGTGAGGAACAGCAACCCCATATAGAAATGGGAACAAGCTGAAGAAGAAAAAGATTATATAAAAAACGTTTTTCATGTTGAGATTACATATAAAACTATGTTCATGTAAATTACGAATAAAATTGGTCACATAAATTGCATATAAAACTTTGGTCATGCAAACTGCATACAGTATAAAAATGTAGATTTCGTACAGTATAAAACTTTGAATATGTCGATTACATATAAAACTTTGATCATGTAGAATATGATCAGTAGTAGAATGCCTATATAATTTTGATAAATATAGATTGTGTATAAAACTTTGGCCGTGTAAATTGCATATAAAACTTTGACCGTGTGGAATATAAATAATAGTAGATTGCATATAAAACTTGGTAATACAGATACTGTAATTTATAAAATTTTGGCCATGTGGCATATAGATAATAATAGACTGCGTATAAAACTTAGGTTATGTAGATTGCGTTTAATAAAGCTTTGGTTACATATACAGTATTACATTTAAAACTTTAGATTGTGTGTAAAACTTTTGTTTTTTGTATTTCAGTTTTGACCTGTTGCCGGAGAAGAACGCGGGACCAGGTTTTGCCCACCAGGGTGATGTGGTGCGGGGGAAGACGGCCAGACAACAACTGGAAGGCTGGGAGTGTCGGGAGTGTGAACAGTGGTACACCGACGCTAACCTCGACCCACAGGAAAAGAAGGTAAGTGGTTGATGTACGGTTGGCCACAGGAATTCGTACACGCTGTTGTTTTCAAGGGTTTACAACACACAGGAAATGAAGGACTATGTAACTGCAATACAACATTATTATTAGGTTTGTTGTTTTGCTAATCACCGAGTTACTTGGTACACCATTTATTGCTGTACTTCCAGAATAATGACCTCTCTTTCCATATGGTCTGTGTAAGAATTCATGTGGCCAACCATACTTGGATGTTCAGTTGTATGTACAGTAGACTCTGGATGATTATTTTTATCACGATCCTTTTAACACAGGCTCAGTAAATCACACACATAGAAGCCTGGGAAATCATTTGGTGGTCTGCATTGAGGGACTGAGTGTAAAATGAAGAAATGGTAGATACAAGTATTGATTTTATTCTTCGTATATCCAGGGTATACTGTAATTTCTTGTGGTATCTGTATCTGTGTAATTGATAGATTTCTGTGCAAGTACAGTACAGTTAAATAGGTAGTAAATATAACTGATTCCTCCAAACTATCCCAGGCAACAGGCCACAATTTTTTGTTGTTGTAAATCTGAGGTCCTAGTTACTGGTATACTTTGGAGGAATCAACTGTGTACAGTATTACACCCTGAATCCTGTTACCTACAGTAGATTAATATATAGTACAGTACTGTATACAGTTTTCACTTTGCACTCGTTACTATTAGGACCTCCATGTAGGCTTTGCTATTGGTACGCACGAGGAATTTCAACATATTGAAAATTTAACACTACCGGTATATTTCCAATACTACATTGATATTAAGTTTGTTGTTTTGCAATCACAGAGTCACTTGGTAGACCATTCATTGCATTACTTACACACAATAATGACCATTTTTTCAATATGTAAGAATTCATGTGGCCAACCATACATGGATGTTATGTTAAAGTGGCTTTGAGGGTAGTAGTTTTTAATGTACAGTCAGCAGCAAAAATTGTGTTGCCAAATCTGCCAAGACATGAAGTACATATGGAAATATAAGCTTCACAGGCTTGTAAAACAAAAACTCATGAGTAGTTTACTTATATTCCCCCTGGATATTGTAATTCTGTGTTGGTTCAATGATTATCCTTTGTTATCCCTCAACAAATGCTTAGCGAGGTGACACGACTTTTGCCTCAAACTGTAAAGGCATACAGTAGTTAATTGTCCTAATCAGTAAAAGTAAAATGTAGTACAGTGAAACCTTTTTTATCCGGCACCAGTGGGACCGAGAACGTTCCGGATATGAGAAATTTCCGGATACAAGAAAGTATATTTTAAAATTACGTTACTCTACATTCATTCACAAGTACAGTTAAACTTCGATTTAACGGACCCCGATGCAGGACACAATCCACTGGTTATATATATTTTTTTAATTTGTCTGAATTTTAGTTTCTCTTTATTTTCTCTCCATTATATTTTTCACATTATACAGTAGGTACATTATTTACACATCATTACATACCTATTTATGTATATATATACAGTTGACTCGCGAATAAATCCGAGGAATTCTTAAACATAACGAGCGAAATTATAATAAACATGTCAGGGAATGATATCACTGTCGTCTGTGAAGTGTGTGTGTGTGTTGCCACAACTTGTCCCACGCTTCTTCCTCCCTACCCTCAGTCTCCATTCACCCTAGCTCAAGGTCATGGAAATATAGGCCTAGTGTGCATTGTCACCTTTTAGTAATTACCAGCTTCAACACTCAGTCATGTCAGGTGGTGCATTTACAAAACAGAAGGCCATATCCTTCGATATAAAGAAGGAAGGTTTTTCTCGAACAGAGAAAGGAGAAGGAAACACCAGAGTATGGCTAATAAAATGTAAACAAGCGCTATCGCGCTATCTCCCCCCTTCCCCCTACCACCTCCACGCATGCCGACGACTTATTTCAGTCATGAGTTGTCTGTGAAAACCTTAATACAAATTGTTATATGCATTTGATATGCTTAACATGAATTGTAATACTGTATTTACATTTGTTAAGTAACAGTACAGTACACTTCTTTTCACTTTTAACACTCATCACTCCCTCCTCACTCTGCGCGGACGAGCGTGGCTGCTCTTTTTGCTATATTTATATTTTTATGAAAAAAATGCTGGATACGGGAAGTTGCCGGATAAAAAAGCTTTCACTGTATATATCTTGTTAAGTAAGGACATTTAAGAATGATCTTGTTGTCCCTTAAGGGTTTTACCACTATAGTATTGTAAACAGTTTAGATGTATTCTAACATATTTTTACATATTTAATTTCTTCTTACTTTTATATATTATATTTGTTTTAATATTATTTATTTAATTTCATTTTACTTTATATTATATTTTATTTATTCATTATTTCATATATTAATTTTGTTTGTACAGATGTTGATGAACAAGTGTTCCCGTCATCGCAGTAAACACAATCCAGTCACAAACACTCCAAAGGGATTCTGGAACCCAGATTGGGTTGATGACTGACAACTCTCATTGATTATATCATACAGTATGTTGTGAATTTCTATCATGATTATTGCACCTTTTTCATCTACAGTACAGTGGCTGGCTATAGTGGTGTCGTGATATTTGGTGTAAACTTAAGGGCATAATTCACTTTTGGTACATTAAAGCATCTTGATTCCTCCAAAGTATGCCAGGAAACAAGACCAGATGAACATAATTGTCCTGTTGCCTAGAATAGTTTGGAGAAATCAGTTGCTCCAGATTTACCAACAATGTATTATCAACTTAAGGCAACAGGTTAAATGTGTGGTATATTCTTTAGTCCATCAAACAGATCTTTCATAATGATTCACCAGTTTTATTTTTTCATTGTTCATAACCACTACACCACTATAGAACCCAACTGTACAGCCACAATCATATATCCACCAACACTTTCCTCCCATTGTAGTAAATAGCTTATTACCAACACTTGTATGATTTTGCAGCAATATGAATTGAGGGGGTTAAAGTTGATGTAAGGTGTTGCATTTGTTGTATATATTGATATGATACTGATTTCTTTGCACAATGGAAGGAAAATGTAGGTGGATAATTTTTATTGTGGCTGTGCATAGGTTTTTGTGGTTACTCTATTTTGTATTGGTCTCATTTCTTTGTATAATGCTTTCTATATAGTAATGCCTTGTTTTATACTACTATTGTTGTGTGTGTATTGTACTGTTGTATGTTATAAATCTTTGTATATTACACACCCATATACAGTAGTGTCTTGTTTTATACTGTTGTTGTTTTGGGTGTGTATTGTACTTTTTGTAATGAATCTGTGTATTGTAAATTCTCTTGGTAAATTATACGCCCATAAACCCAGTGGTGGATAATGAGAGCCTGGACAATTTCCTTAGCTCCATTGTCTCCAACAAAAAGATAAACAACAAAGGTTTACTATACACACATTCATAGACAACAATATAATACATAAGCATAACAACAGTATAAAACGAGGCATTAGTGTATTGTACAGGCAGTTGTGAGTGTAAATTCCAAAACAGCAGAGTTAAGTGTTTGTAAATCTGGAGCAACTAATTCCTCTAAACTATTCCAAGTAACAGGTCGCCATTATTTTTCTTTATCTGTTCCTGTTTCCTTGTATACTTTGGAGGAATCAAGGCACTCGGATATACCAAAAGTATACTATCCTGTCAAAAAACATGTTTCTAGTTACTGGAAGTCTAGTTTTGTGGTGGTGCTTAAGAATTAGATATATAACTGGTAATGGAAATATTTTAAGAAACCATGCATGATAATTCAGTACTGTATACCATAATATAATTGCAGTTTTACATCAAGAATAATGTTATATTGTGTACTATATCGCGCCCCGCATCTGACTGAGACTTAATTTGAGCTGGTAACACTGTTGATCTCACCTCTCTCTCACTTAAGTGGGACTTGTGAGAGAGAGCAGGAATAAGGCATGACTTTAGATGAGATCAAGTGTTACCAGCTCCAACCTAGTCAGGAGGGGCGCGATATTTTTGTCCACGGCTGTACTAAAAGAGTTTGGGCCATATGCAAGAACATTGAAGGTGTTGACAAAAGTGTGGTACCAGTAGACCACTACAGAGCCATCGTACCATGCCATTGTCAACACCACAGACATTCTTGCATACAGCCCTTTGTCTCACTATGCTTGTATAAAAGTAAACATGCTGAAAGACTTGTACTCGGACAATTTACATTATTGACTAACAATACACTGACCGAACTGATTTCCTTCTGAGTTACATTTGTGCTCTGTGGTGAAATTATATATAGGATTTTTAAAGTACAGTAGATACAAATTTTCACCAATACAAAAATGGTGTTCGACAGTATATAGACATTTATTACTCCTGTGTATACCCATGATTGTACAAATATAACTATGCATCCCTAAAAATGTGTACAGTTTGCCAAAGGAATTCCTACACAGGCTATAAGTGAAGAGGTTTTTAATTATTGTAGAAGTACTGCAATGACTGATCTACCAGGTGACTGAGTGCTGGCATAACAATAAACCTAATAATAATGTTATATTGCAGTTACAGTGTCATATAATTTCTATTTGTTGAAACCCTCAAAAACAACAGCATGTGTACCAATTCTTGTGGCCAATAGTACAAAATAAGTGAACAAATTGGTGTGTAGTCTGTCAAGTACAATGTTGGTGGTAAATCTGGAATAATTAATTCCAAGCAACAGACCACCATTATTGTTCTTATTCTGGTTCCGTTTCCTTGCATGATTTGGAGGAATCAAGGCACTCTAATGTATCAAAAGTTTGTTATTGCCTTAAGCAGAGGTATATAGATGTGGAAATGTACAGTGGTGGACATAAGTTTCAGTACACATGGATACCTCGCACAAATTGAAGCTTAATGTTTTCACGTTCCCATATGATGTTATTGTTTTGAATAGTGAGTAGCTGCTTGTAGTAAATTTAAGGATACTGCTTAAAGGCATAGTACAGTACTGGTAAATCTATAGCGATAGTATCCTCCAAACAATTCCAAGAAACAAGCTACCATTATTATTCTTAATCTAGATCTGTTTCCTGGCATACTTTGGAGGAATAATGTACCAGAAGTGTATTACCCCCTTTACCTATTTATTTAGAGTTTCTCGGCTAATGAACAGAGGGAAGCTATCAAATGTTTACATGTGTATTTAGCCCAATGAGTTTGCTACAACAATTGTACTAATTTCCTTTCTGAAAATACATTATCCATTATAACATTATTGCCAAAAATTAGATGACAATATTATCCAAAATATATATATATATATAAAATACATGACAATTTATCACATTTATCAAAACACAAATAAAAATGTTGCCTAATAATATAAACTGAGTTGTATCTTGAAAAATGTATAAGTTTATGAGAAGTACTTATCTGTAACACAAGAAAAGTAAGAGCAGTAGTAATTCTCTTCATCACAATCATCCTTTTCATTTTCCAAATCATCTGGATCATCTGAAAATAGTGAAAACTTATCATCATATTATTAAGAGTATTTTATCATCAGTACAATAGGGGGCCTTGATATGAGAAATAAATTTAACACAGGCTCAATGAATCACACATTAGTCTGTATGATAATGAATAACAGAAGCCTGGGAATACATTTGGTCTTCAATGAGGGACTGAGTGTAAAATGAAATGGTGGATACAAGTATTTATTCATTGTATATCCAGGCTTTACTGTATCGGAACATGAACTTACACTACAAAATTAACTGTGTGGTTAATATATAATTCTCTGTTCCCTTTTCACCTCCATGTTCATGCTTCTTCCTACCAAGCACTGCTCTTAAATGATAATTTTGAATGTGTAAAATGGTACAGTACCTCAAGAAAGTATCACACATTTCCTGTGTAGAACATTCCGACACATAAGGCGATGGATACTGAAATACCTTCACAGGGCATAATGAGCTGTAGCAATCAGTTTTTTAGGTCTTGTACATACAGATCAGATGCATGCAAACTAATAGGAACTGATCGCCGAAAGAATTTTTCCTCGTAGTAGTAGTTTAATAAAACCACACAGTCCATATAGGGTCATGAAGTACTAACCTAAAGTATTGGAGCTGAGTTGTATGAGTGGAGTCCGTGATACATAACATCTCAGTAACTTGCTGAACGAAGCCTCACTGCTCTTTACATTCACCTCCCATGAATTGATCTTCAGACTGAAAAATAAGGGATATATTAGAGTTACTTAATGCATCTAAAGTATGTCAGAAAACAAAGCTAGATAAACTAAAAATAATGATGGCCTGTTGTTGCTTGGAATAATTTTGGGGAATCAGTTGCTCCAGATTTACCAACAGTACTATTAGCCACAAGAATTCTTATACATGATATTGTTTTCTAGGGTTTACAACATATTGAAAAGGAAAGACTATGTAACTGCAATATAACATTATCATTCGGTATGTTATTGTGCAATCACAGAGTTAATGTAATTGATAGCCCATTCATTGCAGTACTTCCATAATTTTATAATGGACCCATCTTTCCATTATAACCTGAGTAAGAATTCCTGTGGCCAACTGTACTTCCTCCTTAATGTGTTCACCTATGAACTGAAATGAGTAAGGACCAGAAGCAAATATAATTCTATTATTTTGAGATGCCTAGAAACACTGCATTTGAAGGAGCGTAAGTCATAGTAAAGGGGAATGATTGATGAAGTGTGTGTGTGTTCCAAAGTTGAATAGTTGTGTATCTGAAAGACAGTAAACTCTTTCATGAGGGAGCTGTGAACAGAAAAGGGGTGAGATTGAGTGGCTTGGTGAGTGTTGCCTGCTGTACAGAATGAAGGAAAAATTCAATAAAATTTTAGAAGAGCCATGTAAAGTATAAGAATAATAGAGATAAAAGAGAGAGACCGTGATGCAACATTGTGGTAAAGAGAGAGAGGTTGTAGCGAATTAGTAAGAGGGATAGAATTAATGAAGGAAAAGGGAGTAAAATCAGACTAAAAAAATGGAGCAATATGTACAGTAGGTGTGGAGTAAAGGGTAGGTCATAGACAAAAAATATACATCAGGAGGTATGTTAGAAAGATACATCCACCAACCTGTTAAACAATTGGCGAACACACAATGATTGAAGTTGCAGGGAAAAGGAGTGAGCATTGCCAGGCGCAACTTCCTTCATTTGGTTAAGGACCTGTAAATGTTTAATATTATACAGTAGACCATGGATAGATATAATTATATACAATGAATAAATATTTGTATCCATCATTTTATCATTTTACACACACAAATCCCTCACTGAAGACCATCAAAGGTTTGTTTTCCCAGGCTTCTGTTATTCATTACCATAAAGACTAATGTATGATTTACCAAGCCTGTGCTAAAAGGAAATTGGTGATAAATTTAATCATCTTATATCAAGAGAATGCTACACTTAACTAAAGTAAATTTAACTGCTTCCCATAAATCAATACTTTTGTAAGCAAAATTAAAATAGCTTTGAAATTGTCTCCATGCAAAGAATATAATGACTTGTACAGTGAAGTGTGACAGTGTAAGAGGAGGTAGACTCACATGACTTTTTAACCAGTTTTTATGTATTGAGAGGGTCAGTGATTACAAAACAACAAACTTAATAATAATGTTATATTGCAGTTACATAGTCTTACATTTTATATATGCAATATATGAAGACAATAAACCTAATAATAATAATATTGTATTGCAGTTACATAGTCTGACAATTTTTATACAGTATGTTGAAAACCCTCGAAAATAACAGCACGTGTACCAATTCTTGTGGCCAACAGTACAACATAACATAACAAAACACAGGAGCTCGGGGCTGTTCGGTTAGATAGCTTGAGGAACTAAACAACAACAACAACACAGTTAATATAATAACCTGAACAGTGAAGTGTGATATTGTAGGTGGAGGTAGACTGAGGTATGTCCGTAGAGCCACCACTACTTGTAATGCCACGTGTAGACGACCGAGTTGATCAATAGTACACTGGTATATATCATCATTAATACTGCCACTGCCACCAACACCACTATTGCCACCACTGCTGCTCACAAACCAAGACAGCTGCTCACATGTTGTCAGCTCTCCATCTTATCAATGATACAAATAATGGTTGAGGTTAATTTTACTCTCATTAAGTAATACATAACTCCTTAGTAAGAGAATTTCATTATTGTACAGATAATTTTAGTTGATGAAAAAGTTTTGCACAACACTGGCAATAAAGTTGAATCCTTACTTGGTGTTTCCACATTGATAAACTGTTTGTGATTACTATAAGTTTCCTGTGAATAATGAATATACCATTGTATAGAGACATGACATATGTTGCACAAAAGGCTAACACACTCATTAATATTATATCCATGTGCAATTTCTGATTAAATACACACTGACTATACCATAACAATTTCCACTAACTACAACTGAATTCTCCAAACTATGTCACAAAACATCATAGAGGTGATTTGATCCCTGGCATATAATTATAGTTTGGAGGAATCAGAATTCCTCTTGCAATTTCTCACTCTCCCAAGTACAGTCTGACACAGAAATTCGTATACACCCGTGACATCAAGGGTTCGTAACAACTGGAAAATTTAGTACATTAATTTCCCAACACCAAATTTTTCTAGCAATGTTATTTGGTTAATACTTGAATCAGTCAGCAGAACAATGAATACAGCATGTACAGTGAAAAAAAGACCAATGCTGTGTGTACGAATTCCTGAGTCCAACTGTACAACTGCATTAAAAGTATCCTAAAAACTTTTATCAGAATATAAAAATAATAATTTACTTACTGTAGCCTATATTTGAAAAAAAAAAAAAAATCTATGTAGTCTCTCTTATTTTTTCTACATCAAATTTTTAGATCAAAATAATTTATAAGAATCCTATTAAGTTTGTCTTCCTACAGTATATAAAAATAACGGTTCACTTACTTTTGAAAATGTCAATGTAATCTCTCTTAATCTTTTCACATCCAATTTCAATGAGCATGTGTAGTGGAGTGAGACCAGAGAGTTGTGGTACAGATTCTTTACCCTGCATGATGTTTCTTAATAGCGTACCAACCTAAAAAATGGGATATTATATGAAAGAGAGGGAGTGACAGACTGATAGATAGATAGAGAGAGAGATATTATGGGATATTATAAGATATATATATATATATAGACTAATATAGATAGATAGATAAAGTGAGAGAATAAGAGAGTGAGGGAGGGACAGACAAACAGAATGAAGAGGAAAGAAAGAGTATGTGTAGTGAAACAACATAGGATACTTATTATATCATTATCTTTATATTATATGAGAGAAAAGAGAGAGAGAACTGTTCTCCACCTATGAAATACTGGGCTATATTCAAGAACATTCATGGTGTGGTACCGATAAAGTGGCTCTGTACAGTCGTGAACCAAAGTTTTGTTACCCCCTCAGCTGGCAGGAAGGTGAAGACAGTGTTAAAGTTATGCTGAATGATCGGATAAACTGGTGTATTGAAATTGGTAATGAAACAGTGAGGTTTATTTTCACAAACCACAAGTCATAGAATATTAACCTCACCTTGTCTCGTTACCAACTCCATAAACCAGTTTGTCTGATCTTTCAGCATATCTTTAACACTGTCTTTGCCTTCCTGCCAGCCAAGTGGGTGGCAAAACTTTGGTTCATGGCTATACACCCGGAATTATTCATTTCTCCCCCCCCCCCCCCTATAGCCATAGTCGCGGCCAGTGACGACCGGGAGATGGAACACACCACATCCAACTCCTCTACAATGCTTCACTTTTTCTAATACTTTGAGCAAATGAACCACTGGGATCGGGGTAGAGGAGTTGGATGTGGTGTGTTTTATCACCCAGTCATCAGTGGCCACGACTATGGCTATGGGGGGGGGGGGGGGGGGGGAGAAATTAGTACTTCCAAGTGTACAGTACTGTGACTATAGAGATATTATACCAGTACCACACCATCAGTGTTCTTGAATATGGCCCACTGTGCGATAATAATTTTTTTTCAGATAGTCAGTACTGTTCAAGGAGAGAGAGAGAGAGCATATTTATGGTATAGTGGCTTTAACGAGTCCTATTACTGTACCCTATTTCATTCCTCGCCTACTTGTGTGCCTGACTGAGTGACTGTTTTTGAATATATTGCAAATGTTGAGAATATATTGAATGTGTTTGAGATTATTGGAGTGTGTGAATATGTGACTTACCTGTGTTGTGTTACAGGCCAGTATCTGTGGCCGCACCTCAGCTGATGCTACAGACATAAACACAAACGCTAGAGTCTCTTTCAACTCCTGGTACGATTCACACTCTGCACAAAAAAAAAAGTGGGATTGTTATTGAAGTTTCATTCTCAATTATTACTCCATTTAACACTCAAATTATTTAATAGTCAAAATATTTAATACACATATTATTTAACACAAATTATTTAATACTCAAAATATTTAATACACAAATTATTTAATACTGTACTCAGAATATTTAATATTTTTATATACATTGACACAAGTCAATATGGAAGAACATCCTTGGTATTGATGACTGGGTGGTACTGGTAAGACGGTTCTGTTGTTTGTTCATGGAGTAAAAGAGTATTGTATTGTATGTATGGTAACACAAAGCTTATCTTGTAATGCGATTGTTTGTTTTGTACTGTTGTTGAAGTTCCTCAAGCTGTCTGACCAAGCAGCCCCTTGTTTTGTACTGTTGTTGTTATTGGTGTGTATTGTACTGTTTTGTAATGAATCTGTGTACCTTATATTTGTACATTACACACCACACACCCATAAACCTAGCAGTGGATAATGATGGTTTTATTATACACAGATTCACAGATAACAGTAAAATACACACCCATAACAACATAAAACCAGGGATTACAGTACACACATTCATTACAAACAGTACAATACACACCCTTAATAACAGTGAAAAATGAGGGATTATTTTAATTAAACAGCAAAATCAATGCATATAAATGTAATAAATTTCAACAACGGTGTTCTTTTGGTACTTACTTAGTAAAACATTCCACAGGTGGTCAGTGAAGTCCATGTTCTTACGTCGGTTTAAGAACTTGCCTTCAATCATCATGTCCAAGTTATTCCCGGTATCATCATCTCTCTTCTGACGTACACCTGAGCAACAAATATTTATACAGTACAGTACAGTGGACCCTGGTTATATAGTGAATAAATACTTGTATCCACCAGACACTTTCATTTTACACACATTAAGGTCCTCATTGAAGACCACCTAATTGTTTGTTTTCCCAGGCTTCTGTTATTAATTACCAAACAGACTAATGTATGATTAACTAAGCCTATGTTAACTGAATATTATGTGATAAATTTAATCATCTTATATAAGAGGATTTATTGTACCAATAGTATACTATAAACTAGTAATACATTTTGTCTGACCTTTATCCTTGATGGCTTCAAAGACCTGTTGTATATCATTTGTTATAGAGGATGAGTCTTGACGTATAAACCAGGCCACTTCACCAGACACAAGACCTGATACAAAGCCTCTTAATACACTCAGTTCAAGGTACATCTGATGGGCAGCACAACGCACATCATCACACACTACACGTATACTCTGCAAAATATAATATACACTATCATATTCAGGACCTGCATTATTGAAATTATTTTACTACTATAGCTGTACTACTACTACTACACACACAATCCTCTCTATGCTGTCATTACAACATTACTGTATATCAGATAGTCACCAGAGGACAATGGTGAGTGTCTTATGGTGGTATAGTTATCTCTAACTAATGCTCTTCCCACTTACCGTATATTTGACACTCTATTTCTATTGCAAAATTAATAACTAAAATAAAATAACAATTTTTTTTTATAAAAATATATATAAATAAATCACTAAATAGAACTGAAAGTGAACCAACAGCTTATCTACTCTTGGTGTAAGTGAGTACACACAATATAAAACCTATGGGAGCAATTCTTGTGTGAAACAACGCCATGAATGTTCTTGAATATAGCCAGATGAACCATGAAACTTCTCCTGATTCATAGTATTTTGATCATGTGTACAAAGAAACAAGTACAGCCACAATCAAATATCCACCAACACTTTCCTTCCATTGTAGTAATTATCTTGGTAATAAAGAACAACATGTGTATGATTTTGCAGCACCTCTTAATAATAATTGAGGGGGTTGAGTTGACGCAAGGTGTTGTTGTAAGATTATATTTTGATATGATACTGATTTATTTGCACCATGGGAGGAATGTGTCGGTGGTTATTTGATTGTGGCTGTACATACTGCAGTGATGCGAGAGTGAGGTGCTGGTGGTGACAGCATTGCAAGGGGTCGCTTCCAGTTGCAAATCAACCTCAAACTCGACCCTCTGTCTTCGTCTCCAGAGGTTAACACGTCGTAAGTTGCTTCAACCACACTCTCAACCTGAATATATAAATAAATAAATAAATAACATAATTAAGATTTTTTTTTTAAATAAATGACATAACTAATACGAAAAAAAAAAATATTAATAAATATAAGTACTGTACTGTAAAATAACTACTGAATAAATAAATGAATATATCTTAAGCAATAAGTAATATACAGTATTTCCTGGATATAAGATGATGAAATTTATCACATAATTATATCCTTTTAACACAGGTTCAGTAAATCACACATTAGTCTGTATGGTAATGAATAACAGAAGCCTGGGAAAACATTTGGTGGTCTGCAAAGAGGGACTGAGTGTAAAATGAAGTGTGTGGTGGATAGAAGTATTTATTCATTGTATATCCAGGGTATACTGGACCTATCCAAAACAGGTTTGTTTATTTAGTGAAAACATTAGCGAAAATAAAATAACGCATGACATGTGTGAAGGTTAATTTATTGATTGATATTAGGCACCAAAACAGAGGTCATATAGTGCATGAGGAAGAAGGTGACTGAGAGGTGGGACAGTAAGCACAAAAGCAGGTGATAAGAGAGGAACTGCCAGGGTGGTCACAGAAGGTTGGATAGCTTGTATGTGGATAATTAAGTTGAAGATTTTGTGCCAATACTTACACTGTTTATGCGTCCTACTGATGTGTGGTGTAGTATGAGGTGGTCAAGTGATGGTAAGTTAGTCACTCCTTGGTACGGCCCAGAAGACCTTACCAGTGTACGGGATAGATTGCCTTCCTCCCGATGCATCCCAACAAAATGAGTTCCCTATAAATATAGTGGAGATATTATGTCTTGGAATTGTTGCTATATTTATTATTATTTGATTACAATAGAGTGTGGATATACAGGGAATATATATCAACAAAATGAGTACCCTGTAAATATAGTGGAGATATTATGCCTTGGGATTGTTCCTGTATTCATCAACATATTATCATCATTTGATTACAGTAGTGTGGATATACATTGAATAAATATCAATAAAGTGAGTTCTCTGTAAACCTAACTGAGATGTGGATATTTTGCCTTGAAATTGTGTTGTTATTCAATTAATATTTGAATATGGTAGATCCTGGATTTACAATGAATAAATACATGTATTCACCACACACTTCATTTTACACTCAGTCCCTCATTGAAGACTGAGCCTGTGTGAAAAGGATACTGGTATATGTGACAAAGTTAATCATGCTTTATTGAGGGAATACTGTATTTTTATTCATTCTTTTGCTACATGTGATAGTAAGAGTTGACTAAAAAATGAATTTTAACAATAAATACAAATACACCTCGGTCTCATATAAAATGTGTTCACATTGATCGATTCTTGTATAGAACGAGCGACCAAAATATTAGCTTAAAATTATTTTACAAAACGATTGCATCCGTATAGGTGGTGAAAATAAGTGAAGCAAATCCGAGGAGTTCTTATACAAAACGAGCTAAATCATAATGAACGTGCCAGGAAATTATATCACTGGCGTCTATGAAGTGTGGGTGAGTATGTTCTAGCCACTTCTCCCACTCCATCCCCCTACCCTCAGTCTCCATTCACCCTAGCCCAAGGTCAAGGGAATTATATAGCCCTAGCCTGCGTTGTGTGACTCGCTCGTTTTTAGTAATTACGAGTTATGAAAGGTGGAGTTTGTAAAGAAGGTGTATGGAAGTGAAGTTATGGCACCTGGTGTGAGAGGCAGGCCGCCGGTTAGATGGCAGAACAGAGTGGAAGAGTATGTGAAGGAGAGAAACATGAGGGGCAGGGGAGGGCTTGACCAAATAAGGAGGAAGTGTTGGAACAGGGAGAACTGGAGACACTTCTACCGTGACCACCCCCTTGGGTGAATTTCCCGGAGGGAACGAGACGTCAGAGCTATAGATAGATAGATAGAACCACCAGCTTCAATGCTCAGTTATGCTAGGTTGTGCATTTACAAAACAGAAGGCCATATCCTTTGATATAAAGAAGGAAGTTATTTCTTGGAAAGAGAAAGGAGAAGAAAACACCAGCTATCTATCTATCTATAGCTCTGACGCCTCGTTCCCTCCGGGAACTCCCCCGAAGGGGGTGGCCACGGCAGAAAAGTCTCCAGTCTTCCCTGTTCCAACACTCCCTCCTTACTTGGTCCAGCCCTCCCCTCCCCCTCACGCCTCTCTCCTTCACATACTCTTCCACTCTGTTCTGCCATCTTACTGGTGGTCTGCCTCTCACACCACATCCCTCAACTTCACTTCCATACACCTTCCTTACAAACTGTATGGAAGTGAAGTTGAGGGATGTGGTGTATGGTTAATAAAAGTAAGCAAACAAAGATCACGCGCTATGTCACCCCCTACCACCTCCACCACCACGGATGTCGCCGACTCATCTCAGTCACATGAGTCAACTGCAAAAACCTTTATACGAATTGTAATATGCATTTTACATACATCCCTGTAGGATTAAAGGAAGAAAAACCTTAAAAAGTATTTTATGTTAATTTCAGGGACATTTTGGTGATTGATCGAACAATAGTAATTTTCCCCTTAGGTTGTGTGTATCACATAAAACTATTTCACATAGAACGACGTCTTCTATTGACCTATTGGACGTTCTATACGAGACCGAGGTGTAATTCTGATTTAACTCTAGCCTAAAAATTAATAACAATAAAATAATGATTATAATAATATTAATATTAATAATAATAATATTAATACAGCAATAAAATATCAAAGTTAGTTCCCCCTGATAAAGCCACAAATTCCAGCCAAGATATCCATTTTCATATTTTCACTTTAGCTTGGGAAGTAAGGAAACAATTATTGCCCCTGACTGTATATATATATATATATATTTTAGCCTAGAGGAAAAACAAATAAAGAGTTGTTGGAACCTCACCTGTTCATCTTTGCCATCACAGACAACCCACAGAGGAACAAACTTATCCACATCACCGCATAACTTACTCCCTGCCAGGTTGAACTTAGAAGCAATGTACCTGGAATAAGATTGTTTGTATTGTATGTACTTTGCAATTAATGTTGAAAAGACAGGAGTAAAGATTTAATTGTTGCAGTGTTGAATTTAGAAGCAATATATATACTGAAATAAGAAGGTTACTTTATAATTGCAATACTGTTGAAAAGAAATAGACTGAAATATAAACAACTGCAGTATCGTTTTAATTTACTAAGAAGTTCATATAGTCAACTTTCCATCTTATGGGGATGGTATACTTTGATTCCTCCAAAGTATGCCAGGAAACAGATCCACATGAAGAAAAATAATGGTATCCTGTTGCCTGGAATAGTTTGTAGGAATCATTTGCCTCAGATTTACCACCCAAAACAATGTGCTATATACCCTCTTACGGCCCCTGTGATCGTATGAAAATTGAAGGCTTCTGATTCCTCCTGACTATGCTACGAAACAATCTCCTTCCATACAGGTAGTGCTTCGTGTCAATATTTGAAGGACTCTTTTTAGTTCCAATTTTCTGACTACATCACAGGGTCCCATAAAAAAAATACAGACACACACACACAACACCGTCATCACCTTACCAAACTTTACAGGCCGGGATTGGGGTGCATCTCAAGGTCTGGTCTTCTTTCTTCTTGCTTGTTGGTAAAGATATGATGAAAGGTGAGAGATTATCCTCACCCATATCTTGCATGAAGGGACACTTTAGAGGCGAACCTGTCACGTCCAGATCTGACCATTGCAGAGAATAATAATAATAATAATACAGTAAACTCTCATTTTTTTTTTTACACTGAGACTATGTATGTATATGTGTGAAACAGAGTGTGTATTGAATGTATATACTGTACACATTTATTATACACTGCATTACACACCCATAATACCAGTGTACTGTACCATACTGTACAATGAGACTTTTCTGTACACAGTTTCATTACACACCCAAAATCCCTATATAAAATTAGAGTTCACAGTATATAAAAATAATATACAGGTCACCATTATTTTTGTTCATACGGTCCTGTTTCCTAGCATATATTATACTTTGGAGGAATATAATTATATACAATGAATTAAATACTTGTATCCACCAGACAATTCACAGCCAAACGTTTATTTTCCCAGGCTTCTGTTATCCATTACCAAACAGACTAATGTGTGATATATTGACCCTGTGTTAAAAAGATATACTGTATGTTATAACTTTAATCATCTTATATCAAGGATCTACTGTATATCCTGGTATGTTTTGAATAGTCTGCTGGTGTATTACATGAGACTGGATAAAAAAGCATTGTTATAACTGGTTTACTGGTACAGTCGCGGCACATAGTCCTTGACCAGACTTCCCCTTACACCCTGGTCAAGTACTATTTGCCATGACTGTACATCAGATGATTCCAAACTTCAACAACACCTAAATACTCATCATGGCTCGTAATCGTACAATATTGAGTGTTAAGGGTGTAAGGGTAGTATACTTTTTGGTTCATTGTAGTGCCTTGATTCCTCCAATCTACAATGCCAGGAAACAACAGGACCAGATTAATAAATATAATGGTGTCCTGTTGCTTGGGATAGGTTGGAGAAATCATACAGTTGATCCAGATTTACCACCAACACTGTAATGTATACCCTCTTAAAGATTATTGAAAGAGTAACCGTTATTGTTATTCAAAACTAAATCACAACCAAATACTGTACAGTACTGTAGTTTAAATTTATGTCATTTATATTTTACTCAACACTACAAACACCAAACCAATAAACACTAACCATTATTGTCTGTGTGTGCGTTTGAAGGTGTTTTTCCATTTGTCCTTGGAGAGCTGAACATTGAGGGAATATCTCTTGTGAATGAAGGTACAATTGGTGACTTCTTGCAAACCTGAAAATAATATAAATATTGTACAGAACAGGCAGATCCCATTACATGAACACTGTATATTTGAATACACATTGTTAGGAATGGTTTTGTTTGTACAGCTACCGGTACCCAATGTTATGCATGTACAGTTGCACAAGAAAAGACTGCAACCAAATTTGCTGGTGTGTGGCAATATCTGGCAGCTAATCCAAAGTAAAAACTTGTGTTTTATCAATGGATCACTCAGAACATACATTCTTTGTATGGATGGATGTTATTGGCTTCAGCTAATTACATTCATTCTTACAACTATAGGTTCTGAGTGATCCATTGATAAAATACGAGTGATTACTTTGGAGCACCTGCCAGATATTGCCATACACCACCAAATATGGTTGCAATCTTTTCTTGTGCAACTGTACGTACAGTTGGCCACAAGAATTTTCGTACACAAGCTGATGATTTTTAGGCTTTACAACATATATAGGCTATGTAACAACAATACAATATTAGTAATGGGTTTGTTGTTTTGCCAATAACCGAGTCACTTGGTATACCATTAATTGCAGTACTTCCACAATAATGAATGACCTCTCATTTCATATAGACTGTGTAACAATTCATGTAACCAACCATGCAGTCAGGAGCAATAGTTTGTTTACCTCCTCCCCCTACAGAGTGAGGTGCAATTAGTGGCTGGTGAAAGGAGCAATAATTTGTTTAGCCCCCGAGCAAGAGAGAGGTAAAGTTCTAAGAGTGCAATACACACCCATAACAATAACAGTGCAAAACATGGCATTACCATACAATAGAGCCTGGATATACAGCTTATATATTGTATCTATAGCTCTGATGTCTCATTCCCTCCAGGAACTCCCGCCAAGGGGCTGGCCAGTAGCCACGGCAGAAGTGTCTCCAGTTTTCCCTGTTCCAGCACTCCCTCCTCATCTGCTCCATCCCCCCTCAACCACTCACACTTCTCTTTCTCACATACTTTTCCATTCTGTTCTGCCATCTAACTGGAGGTCTGTCTCTAACACCAGTTCTCACAACTTCACTTTCATACACCTTTACAAACTCCACACCTTGCATTCTCTCTACATGTCCGCACCACCTCAATGTATTACACTTCATCCTCTCAACCAATTGCCTTCTCACTCATACACACTCTCATTACATTCTCCATCCCACCTAGTATGTCCACATGCTCCTCTCAAGTAACTCATTTCCACAGCACCTATTCTAGACTGATGAGCCCTACTACGTGTCCATGTCTCCGACGCATATGTCAGTGTTGGCAAGATTATACTATTTTGTAGTCCCCTTTACACTTCCATACTCACACTTCTACCCTTCATAATCCTCCCCAGTGATCCTATGACCTGTCTACCCCTCACTGCTCTCTCTCTAATTTCTCCTTCCATACTTCCATGTTTACACAGAACTGTTCCTAGATACTTGAATTCCCTCACCTCCTCCATCCTCTCACTCCCTAAAGTTATCTCACATTCCATCCCAGAAGGGCTGGGTGGTGGCCACATTAAAGCCTGGCCAGGTGGACTCTGTCCCAGTTGGTACAGCCACTCTATAGGGTGTAGCAAAGTCAATTACTGTACTTCGGTTTTGGTCCTCTCAAATACCATCAACTAACTCTTATCAACATTCACCTTCAGTTTTCTTCACTTACACACAGACTGAAACTCATCCATCACCCTCTGTAACTCCCTTTCACTCTCGGCCAGCAACAGTGTCATCTGCAATTAAGTTTGCAACCAAGGACCTCCACCTTTGCCTTCATCTCTTTCATGCAAGCATCCATGTGAGAGGCAGACTGCTGGTTAGATGGCAGAACAGAGTGGAAGCGTATGTGAAGGAGAGAAACATGAGGGGCAGGGGAAGGTTTGACCAAATAAGGAGGGAGTGTTGGAACAGGGAGAACTGGAGACACTTCTGCCGTGGCCACCCCCTTGGAGGGAGTACCCGGAGGGAACAAGGCATCAGAGCTATAGATAGACAACCATGGAGACATGACACACCCCAGCCTCAATCTTACACTAATATCAAAGTTCTCACTCAAATCACCCTCAACCCTCACACAAGCTTTTGCCTCTCTACAGAAAGCCTCAATCTCCTCCAGCAAGTGCCCACCAACACCTTAAATCCTTTATACATCTGTCATACAGATGAATAAATACTTGTATCCATCATTTCTTCATTTTACACTCACTCCCTCATTGAAGACCACCAATGTCTCCCCAGGCTTCTGTTATTCATTATCATACAGACTAATGTGTGATTTACTGAGCCTGTGTTAAAAGGATATATATATATGTAATAAAATTAATAATCTTATATCGAGGCATTAATGTATTCATACCTGAGAATACTGTTGTACGAGTATAATTTCCTGGATGTCCTTGTTTACTGATAGCAACATTGGTGGACAGTGTTCTAATGTTATCATCAGTCTCTCACCACCAACTTCTGCATATTCACCATCTTCACTCTCCTTCAACAAAAGCCTGGAAAATGATAAAAAAATATTAATAAAAATATATTTTATCACATAACATCAAAAGCCTGGAGATAATAAATATAATCTTGCATTATATATCTAAAATGTCTAGAAATAACTTACAAAATTAAAAGACAGAATTTTTTTCAAAAATATAATTTCATACAGTATAATATAAAATGCCTAGAAATAAAAAATACTGTATTATCTCATATAACATCCAATGCCTAGAAGAAAAAAAAAAATAGAAATAAAAGACATTACCTCACCAACATCAAGAGCCTAGAAAAAAATATCTAGTACAGTATAGAATAAAAATTAGAAAAACGTTAAAATGTCATCTAGCATAAAATCCCAAAGCAAAAAAACATAAAATTGTGTTCAGTTGGCAAAAAGTTTCATTACCTTCCTTTTAACAGTGTGATGTAATGTTGGTATGCCTGACTGGTGAGTCAGGTGTGACATGAGTGTCTCATATACCTCCGTCACCCTCTGTGACCTTCAGTGCCTAATGGGCAGGGGAGTAGGAATGACGTTCTATCGCCCAGTGCAATTTTTTCTGGATATTTCATGGTCATTCTTATGTTTAATAATGAATAGTTAAATAGTAAGAATTGGTTTCAATACAGTACTCAAAACTTAACTTATAATCCGCTAAATTTTGATATAAAAAAGAAACGGAATGAGTTGTGCTAAGTAGCCATAGCCGCGGCCCACATATTATAGGCCTGGGCAGAGATAATACCCATCTCGGATGACGAGGCACAGCTACTCAGTCGGCAGAGTACCAATTCTGCCACTCTTACCGATGTTAAAATTAACGTAGGGGTGGTAATGAAATTTTTTTGCCGACTGTACTCTAGCATAACATCATAAGCCTAGAAATTAGAAAAATATCACCTTAACATTAAAAGCTTAGGGTATGACCGAAGGATGTCAAAGTTATATATTTATATATGTATGGTATTTATCTAGACTATTACCATTTTGTAGCAGTGTTGCCAGATCTGGCTAAGTCCCAGTATTTTTGGTAAATATTGAAAAAATTACCGTTATTGCGTATGTTTTTTCTACCTTCATTACCCACTTATTTAACTAGACCATTCTAAGACTATTTTTTTTGTATGGCATTTCCTCCGTAAATGTCTTATTTCTAAGATTCAAATGGGGCATTTTGAAATTAGCCTGGGTATTATTACACAAGAACTTGGTTTTTGGCTAGGATTGCGCAGTGTTACCATATTTGGCTAGGTCCTGGGAATTTGCCAGTCACTTAATGAAAGTTTACACTGGTTATACCCAGTAGTTTGCCCAGGTTAGGTCCCGGTAGTCTGTTGTGGTCTAGGTTAGGGTATGTCAGGTTTGTAAAACAAATCTGGTAAATTTTTACAAGTTGCCACAACAGGATTTCACTGGAAAAAAATATATTTCCTAGAAGGATTTAGTGTGACTACCGGGACCTAACTGGGGCAGACTACCGGGACCTAACCTGGGCAGACTATCTGGACCTAACCTGGGACCTAAGCAGGAAAAAATATACAGTAGAAATTAGTCAGACCTGACCTGACCTGACCTAACCTAATCTGGACTGGGACACACTACCGGGACCTAACCTGGATTGGGACACACTACCGGGACCTAATCTGGACTGGGACACACTACCGGGACCTAACCTGGACTGGGACACACTACCGGGACCTAACCTGGACTGGGACACACTACCGGGACCTAACCTGGACTGGGACACACTACCGGGACCTAATCTGGACTGGGACACACTACCGGGACCTTACCTGGACTGGGACACACTACCGGGACCTAACCTGGACTGGGACACACTACCGGGACCTAATCTGGACTGGGACACACTACCGGGACCTAACCTAACCTAATCTGGACTGGGACACACTACCGGGACCTAATCTGGACTGGGACACACTACCGGGATCTAACTTGGGCAGACTACCGGGACCTAACTATAAGAGGTAACTACTGTTATGCAGCATTTGCAGAAGAAATGGTATATAGAAAAGTTGTTTGTAATAGTGAAATATAAACACTGGTAATAGTAACATTTTTGAAATGGAGTTGTGGCAACTTGTAAAAATATTCCTTATCTTTTATAATATAGGAAGGTTTATTACTTAACGTTACCTCTTCAATACAATTATTAGTTGATCAACTTCATATGTTCCTTTGCCACCCATAATGGCTGCTAATGTTGTTGTGTTATTATTAATATTATGATTTGTTTTATATTCACTTCAGCTCCAACTTTGCCGGATTTGCCCGCCAGAATTTGTGGACCAGTGTTGCCAGTTCAGTTCAGTTGATAGGTGAGGAGTTTTGCCTTTCCAACGGCACTCCTCTTTTGTCTCGTTTGTATATTAATTAGTGTTTATACCGATGCTGTGCTTTTTTTCTTTATCTATTATTTTCAATATATTATTTTCCTTTAGTTTATGACCAGTTACAGTGTTCAGCAGTGTTGCCAGCTCTGTTTGACGAAATATCCCCAACTTTCACCTTTTTACCAAAATAATTTCTTGTTCATTTTTTAACATTGACAGTCTTTTTAATATTTCGTTTGGCAGAAATTTTCCTGTTTACCCTTGAACAATTCTAATATACTTTCCGTGTGTGGACTACAAAATTTCCTAAAACAGAGAAATTTTCCCGCACATGGCAACACTGGATTTCAGTTTTGTTTTCATGTTGTTGTTGTTAACAAATACCAAAAAGAAGAAGAAGTTGTTGGAGGGTGGAGCTTTCGTCTTTTCAACGGCAGCAGCAGCTCCTTTTAGTGTTTTAACTGTTTTTCTACAGTAGCATTGTACCATCTGTGACTGTTGTTGGATCGGGGCTTACCATTACCATATCATGATCTAACAACGGTACAACAAGTAAATTACAGAAATTAGTTGTTCCAGAAGTATTTTCGGTAAATATTGAATGAATTCTGATTATTGCGTATGTTTTTTCTACCTTCATTACCCACTAATTAAATTAAACCATTCTAAGACTATTTTCTTCTATGACATTTCTTCCATAAATGCCCCATTTCCAAGATATTCAAATTTTCAAAAGATATTTGAAATTAGCCTGACCTGACCTTACCTAGACCGCATCAGACTACCGGGACCTAACCTGGGCAAACTACCGGGAAATAATCGTGATAATGTACAATAAATGACGGGGAAAATACTGAGACCCAGCCGGATCTGGCAACACTGCTGCAAAATGGTAATTCTTTCAATAAATACCATATTTTTGGTAAATTTACAGAAGTACTTCATTCACTACAGTATATTGTATATATTTTGATATTGTTACCCACTATTTTGGACCATTCTAACACACTTGGGAAATTAGTCTGACCTGACCTAACCTAGACCACAGCAAATTACCGGGACATAGCCGGATGTGGTAACACTGCGAGGCCACAGCCAAGAACACAGTAGTTCTGTAATAATACCGCATTTTCTCTTCTTTTCTCATTTAATAGAGCAGTTGTTTGTTATTCTGTGTGGGAGAGTTTGTACAGTACAGTACACTATATGCGTTGGGCAGTCCAATAGCCGGTACTTTATTTGATCTTCCAATGCCGCCCTACACATAATTAATGCAAGAATCAGCAGCAAAGATGTGCCTTCAGTTGAGTGTCTTTTTATGTCGACAAAAAAAAGTACTGGAATTCCCCTATGGATCTTTATAATTAATTTCAATGCAAGGGTGGTTCCAAGTTTCTAACACTTTCTTTTGGCGACTGTACAGGAAGATTACAGGACACAGAGACTGCATGGGGTTACTTGGGGTGTTGTCATATAATTATTGGCTCGTCAGTGCAGATGTTAGGCTTCAAGTCTCTATTATTACAATGTGCAAGTTGTTTTTGCTGTTATTTCTTTCTTCCATTCTTGTGTGTCCCAGCACAATTTAATCATTTCTTTGATGTTTATAGTTTGTAGGTCATTGTACTTCGTATGATTCACACTATTCCATTAACTGCCACTCATTGGCGGCCTTATTTAAAGATAAAAAAGTGGAAAATCCTGGTACCAGACCATGGCCCCTCCACAATGAATACCTCACAATTATTGATAGTAAAAATATTAACATAATTTCATGAAGGTTTTGGTGCATTATGACTGTAAGTTCACCAGTAACATACATGAAAATAATCCAGATTGGGAAAGACACAATGGGAGAAACCTTACACAAACTTTGAATGGCTATTACACAAAACATGTTTTTTGTATTATAGATATTAATAAAAAATCGAAAATACAATATATATCTCCTTCAAACTTGGTATGTATATTGATAATGAGTGTACAAATACGTGTACTGTATGGACAATTTTCCTTTAAAAAGATAATAAAATATATATTGGGCACGTTTCCTCATCATCTGTATTTTACACCAGATAAGACAGGAGAAAGATAGTAAGAAACAATAATTATAAGGATACATTTTTATTTTATATTACACTTTAAAGTGCAACACATATCAAAGAAAATATATTTGCAATTCCATTCCTATACAACTGCTAAACATATGTCAACCTCGTCCACAAGAGGAACAAACTGTTCTCAAAACTCTAATGCAATAATATTCACACACACCAGCGCTAACAGTGTCTCCTGCATCAGTTATTATTAAGGTCAAATTCTCTTGATAGTGAATTGGAAGGCTACTGATTCCTCCTAACTATGCCGAAAAACAAACGCCCTCATTTATGGTACCAATAGGGGATCTGTTTGTTGGTATAGTTTGGAGGAATCTGCAGAGGCCTTCCAATTCCCCAACATTAGAAGCTCTCCTTACAACACATAGTAAAATATATTCTTAATGGCAGTTATATATTAACATATTTTACTCTATTGATAATGTACAGCATATTGAAGAATAATTATTATGTCTGAGCAGAAACTTTTCATCCCAAGAACAAATTAAGCTACAGTAGAGCCTTAATATACAATGAATAAATACTTGTATCCATCATTTCTTCAATTTATACACATAAGTCCCTCATTGAAGACCACCAAATGTTTGTATTCCCAGGCTTGTTATTCATTACCATACGGACTAATGTGTGATTTACTGAGCCTGTGTTAAAAAGATATACGTATGTACTAAATTTATTCATCTTATATCAAGGGACTACTGTACTGTAATGCACATCATGACTATTTTGAAAAACCTTTTACACAAGAACATGACCTTTTTTTTTCAACAGAGCTTCACTTAATGGGGGTAGTACAGTTTTGGTGATAAATTTGGAGCAATTGATTCCTCCAAACAATATCAAGCAACAGGATGCCATTATTTTTCTCAATCCAGTGCAGTTTCCTGACATACTTTGGAGGAATCAAGGCATTTTAATGTACCAAAAGTGTATTACTCCCAAAATTTATAAACACACCTAGAAAGGTTATAGGGAAGTGTATACATTTGGTACATTGGAGTACCTCAATTCCTCCAAAGTATGCCAGGAAACAAACCAGACCAGATAGACAAAAATACTGGTGGCCTGTCTGTTGTTGTTTAGAAGTATGTGGAGGAGGAATCAGTAACTCCAGATTTACCACCAACAACACTGTACTACTCCCTCAAAACAATACTGAATTAAATACTTTCTTTTTACAGAGTTCTAAAAAAAAAATAATAATAATAATAATGATGATGATAAAATAAAATAACTTGACCCACTTCCATATTACCACCAACACCCATCTGTCTTAAGTCAATGTAAACACTAACAATGAAGAGCGGACCACAATTTTCTTTAACATTTCTCTTTTGGTTAGTTTAGCAGAGCATAATTGAAACCCTGCCTTCTGAAAGAGTCCAGCAGATGCACTCTTTTGTCTGGGGCCTGAAGGTGTAGTAAAAAATGTTAGCCAAAAATACATCATTATCGACCATAACTGCACGTTGTAGGAATGTAGGAAAATGTTGAAAACTGGATTAAACTGAAGGGAAAATGTGAAGGAAATAAATCAATAATAAACACACAAGCTCTCTGTATGTACTGTATGTATCATTTTCAACCATAACTGCATGTTGAATTTCCATATAGGCTACTGTAGGCCTAATGCTTAGCCGTGTGGGGAAGTTGGGTTGTCTGTTATGAAGGTGATGAAAATAGCTGGTTGCAGTTCCTTATATATTGTTTATTCATGCAACAGGTCTGCTACACTTCATTTATTTATTTCCACTGTATTCATTTCTAAGGTTGTGTACACTCTGGGACGTATGCAAGAATATCGATAGGTGGTGTTGGTGTGGTACCTGTACAATGCCTCTAGAGACACACTACACAGCCGTCATTACCAGTACCACACCATCGTAATGCAAGAATATTGATGGGTGGTGTTGGTGATGGTGTGATACTGAGGTAAGATGTCTGTGTGGTGGTGTGTATATGGAGTCATCGTACCGGTACCACACCATCGTCAACACCACCCATGGATATTCTTGTACATATACAAGTTCTATCATCATGAGCAACTGCAACAAAACACTTACATAAATGAGATGATAATGATGGTACAGTAATGTACTCATGTTAAGGGAAGGGGAGATTCTTTTGTTGGTGAATTGGAAGGTCTCTGATTCCTCCAAACTATGCTAAGAAATAGATCCCCCCAGTAGTACCATTGGTGGCGTCTTTTTCTCTGGCATACATAGTTAGGAGGAAATAGTATCCATCCATTTCACCAACAAGATAATCTCTCCTTAACAATAACAGTGGCACATATATACAGTTACCATAAAAAACACACATTTTATAAGAGCAGACCAATGAGAAAACAATAATCTACAAATATTAACACATTTTTTATGAAAATTACTAACTGAACAAAAAAACATAAAAAAATAAATAATAATAAAAATAAATTAAATAAATATGCATCATATTCAGTGGCCACACTCTATTTCTGTTTATACAGTTACAGCATATATCAAGAGTTTTACAAATAATAAATCAAATGCTATAATCCACTGCATTCATGGCACAATTTTTGCATCACAAAATGAGCTTATATATTTATATATATAAACTTCACTATACATTATGCAATTCTACAGCTTGCAGTACAGTATAGTACTGTAGTTTATGGTAATACTTTCAAGATGCTGTACAGCAGACCCTGGATATACAATAAATACTTGTATTTATCATTTTTTCATTTTACACTTATAAGTCCTCCATTGAAGACCATCAAATGTTTTCCCAGACTTCTGTTATTCATTACCAGACAAACTCAAGTAAGGAATTTACTGAGCCTGTGTTATAAAGATGTTTTGAATTTATTGATCTTATATCCAGGACCTACTGTATTTTATATCTGCTGATACGGCAAAACCTTTAACTTTGCTGGCAACTATAAATTAATGCTCTCTATTCATTAATACATTATGTCTCTACACTTGATTTTGTTCACACTTGAGGGGTTGATGATGCCTGGTTGAGGCACCAGAGTTAAAGGTTACGAGGTAGGACCGGTCACACTGTTGTCACTCTACCAACACACATACTGTAATAATCAATGAATTTAAACACACATGATAACCAATATATTTCAACACATGGTAAATTATAATGCTGTCAACACATATAACCAATGTATTTCAACACATAGTAAATTATAATGCTTTCAACACATAATAACATAATAACCAATGCACTTCAACACATAATAACCAATGTATTTCAACACATGGTAAATTATTATCCATTAAACATATGATGATAACCAATGCTTTTCAACACGTGGTAACTAATGCATTTCAACATATAACTGATGGCTTTCAATGTATGGTAAAGTTATAATCCTTTCAACACATGACCAATGCATTTCAACACATGGTAATTTATAATGCTTTCAACACACAACCAATGGCTTGCAACACATGGATAATTATCATGCTTTCAACACACATAATAACTAATGCACTTCAATGCATGGTAAATTATAGTGATTTTCAACACATGAAAAATAATGCATTTCAACATACGACCAATGGCTTTCAACACATAATATCCAATGCATTTTTATGCATGGTAATTTATAATGCTCTCAACACATAATAACCAATGTATTTCAACACATATATAATACCCAATGTATTTCAACACATGGAAAAATTATAATGCTTTCAACACATGGTAAATCCTCTCACAATTACCTCAACTGTAAACATCAATGATTATGTATATTAATAATAATAATAATAATAGTAGTCTCTCCTGCTGGTTCAAAAAACATACAAATATAAATAACTCTTGCAAAGCTTGTGAGGAAATACAGGTGTTTTGTATTTCATAATATTGCTATAAGGACTTTGATAGAAAATTATAAGATCCCGTATGACTTAAACATCAATAATAACGAATATATTACCTTCCATACCATTGGTTCCTCTTATGATTAAAGGGAAATTCTTTTCTTGATATATTAGAGTGCTACTAATTCCTCCAAACTATACCAGGAAACAATTCACCGAACTAAAATCGTAATATACATATATGGGTGGAAACGAGAAAAGACATGTAAATAAACACAGTGATTGATAGTGATATATAGTTCAGCTAAGTAATACTGTACTGAAATATTGAGTACAGCACATGTGAAATTTGAGGAGTTATAAATCCTAGGAAAGCACCATTGAAAAGGCTTAGTCTTTCTGAGAAACAACTGAACTGAACAATGTTATCAATAGGAGAAATATTTCCTGGCACAATTTAGAGGAATCAATAGCCTTCCAATTTACCAGAAAAAAAAAATTCTTCCCTTAAGCACATGTCAATTAACAAATCATAAAGTGGTCTCCAATAGAAACATATAAGAGGATATAATAGTAGTGTTGGTGGTAAATCTGGAGTTATTGGTTCACCTCCAAGCAGCAACAACAACAGCAGCACACATTATTTTTGTTAATCTGGTCCTGTTGTTTGCTGGCATAATATGGAGGAATCAAGGTGCTTCAATGTACTATAAGTATTACTATATTATCCCTTTACAAATCCAGGTATAAAAAACATACTTTCCACTGATAAAATAATATGTATGTACTGGCCTTAAACAAGCTTTATAATGTGTCATACTACAATGCCCAAAAGCAGAGAAAAGTTACATAATTTTCTTTGTATTCATTAAGCCATGTTTACATAATCCGCCTCCCTGGCAGGCTTACCTAACGTGTGTATTGTATAAGATGTTGTATAAGGTAACAGTGTTTGCCCGTAGGTCACTGCCAAGTATTCAAGAACATTCATGCGTGGTGCATACGATGGTGTCATACTGGTATGCCAACTCCATGAACAAATAACAAAGCTATTGTATCGGTACTATGCTATCAACAACACCAGGAATGATACTTTTGTATAGGATTCACTGCTCTATCGTGTGTGTACTGGGCCTTAGTAGTAGTCTATGTAATACAGCTATGAATACAGTTGACCCTGGATATACAGTACTGTACAATGAATAAATATTTGTAGCCATCATTTCTTTATTTTACACACATAAGTCCCTCATTGAAGACCACTAAATGTTTTTCCAGGTTTTTGTAATTCATTACCATACAGACTAATGTGTGATTTACTGAGCCTGTGTTAAAAGGATATATGTGATAAATTTAATTATATCAATGGAATATTTTACAGTATAATTGCACGGTCAGGGCTTTACCCTCTTTATTTTACAAATCTCTATAAAATCAAATCGAAGTCCTGTACAGTGTTATAAAATACAAATCATCTATATTTCTATGCTGTTGTATGTATGGCAGTTCTAAGAGATAAATCAATTCTTTTTAAAAGAACAATTTATTAAACTTGAAGTAGTAGTTGAAATAAGGGGGTATACAGTACAGTGTTTGGGGCTGCTTGGCCAGACACCTTGAGAAACTTCAACAATAGTACAGTGTTAGTGTTGGCATATCTGGAGCAACTGCACGATTCCTCAAAACTATTCCAAGCAACAACAACGACACCATTATTATTTGCCATCTGGTCCTGTTGTTTCCTGACATACTTTGGAAGAATCAAGACACTCCAATGTCCAGTTGGCCACACGAATTCTTACACAGGCTGTATTGCAGTTACATAGTCTGACAATTTCTCCATGTTGTAAACCTTCAAAACAAACCTAACAATACTTATGTTATATTACAGTTACATAGTCTGACAATTTCTATGTTGTAAACACTAAAAAACAACAGCATGTGTACCAATTCTTGTGGCCAATAGTACCAAAAATAGATTATTGAAACCCCTTAAGAGAGCTCCTTGATTCCTCCAAAAGTATGTCAAGAAACAAAACTAACGAATAAATATAATGGTATCCTGTTGCTTGGAATAGTTTGGAGGAATCAGATGCTCCAGATTTACCATCATCAACAATGTACTATATACTCCCTTAATTAAGACTGATGCAGAGACAGGACAGAGGTAATGAGAATCATCTTCAAAAATTAATTCACATACAGTAATGCCTTGTTTGTTTTGCACTGTTGTTGGAATTCTGGGTGTGTATTGTACAGTCAACGGCAAAAGTCATGTCGCCTCCCTCAGCGGTTTTTGAAGGATAAAATAAAGCCTAATCATTGAACCAACACATTTCACCTTACATAATTATAATATGACTTGGCATATGTGGCAACACAAATTTTGCTGCTGACTGTATTGTGTATTTGTAATGAATGTGTGTGCAGATAATTAACGGTTTTTGTACATTACACACACACATATAAACCCTGTCGTGGCTTAACGAGGGTTTACTGTACACGTTGTGGGCCATATGTAGGAACAATGGTGGTGGTGACAATGGTGTGGTACCAGTACGATGACTCCATACACAAACAAAAATATAGCCATCATACCAGGACCACGCCATCATCAACACACACCACAGATGTTCTTGCATACGGCCCAGGGATTCATAAATATAACAATGGTATAAAACACACCAATAACAACAACAGTACAAAACAAGGCAGTTCTCAAGTCAATCCAAAAATAACAAGTAAAATAATGACTGTGTTTAGAACATCTGTGGTGTATACGATGGCATAGTACCAAGACATCGACTCCACGGATGTTCTTGCATATGAACCTTACTCTCTTTCTCATACACATACAATACGTAACATCCCAAAGGGTCGTATTATTATATATGGGAGTAGTATACAATTGGTACATTGGAGTGCCTCGATTCCTCCAATGTAGGTCGGGGAAACAGGACCAGATTACTAAAAGATAATGGCAGTCTGTTGTCATTTGGAATAGCTTAGAGGAATCAGTTACTCTAGATTAACCACCACCAACAATACATTATATAGTATATTGCTTTAAGTGGGTTCTATAGTATTGTTGATATATCTGGAGCAACTGATTTTCTCCAAACTATTTTAAGCAACAGGCCAACGTTATAATTGTTCATCTGGTTCTGTTTCCTGCATGGCATACTTTGAGGGAATCAAGGCACTCCAATGTACCAAAAATGTATTACTGTACCCCCAATAACTACTTCTTTGAGGAAAAGGCTCTTCGTCTCTTCAACTCGCACTGCAAATTAATACAAACTGAGTGACGAGTATTTTCCCCAAAGCGGCAGTTTCATAATACCACCCCTAATGTTTGTTTTCCTGGGCATCTGTAGTAATAAAAATTATGTAAAATGCTTACTATATTTGTGTTAAATTGAGAGCCTGCTATATTAACAAAAGGTATAAAACAAGGATTTAATTTTGTGTTAAAATCAATCTTCCTTCATGAGAATTTACAACTTTTATCAAACTTTTCTCTGCAAAGATACTTATATACTGTATTCTTATTTTCCAACCGTATAAACATATTTAATTAAGGGATAGTACAGTGATATTGGTAGTAACTCTGGAGCAACTGATACCTCCCATTAAACTATTCCAAGCAACAACATGACACCATTATTTTCCTTCTTCTGGCCCTGTTGTTTCCTGGCACACTTTGGAGGAATCAAGGTGCTCCAATGTACCAAAAGTTTTTTACCCCCTTAATTAAGGCATACACTTTTGGTAAATTGGAACACCTTGATTCCTCCAATATATGCCAGGAAGCAGGGCAAGATTAATTAAAATAATGGTGGTCTGTTGCTGCATGGAAAACTTTGGAGAAAAAAAACAGTTGCTCCAGATTTACTAAGCTGTTACCCCCTTAAGGATAATAATATGTATAATATGTACGTGATATGAAACTCAGTATGTAAATTATAATGGTTTGGGTAAAGCTTTATTTTTCTTCTGTTCCTTCAATAAAAACAAAGAATGAAACACACCAAGGGCTTGTCACTACACAATTAATGTTCATGACATTAAAACAAAGCATTATATGCAAAATCTTCCATGGCGTTTAGGGGGAAGTATTGTGTTGGTAAATTTGGAGCAACTGAACCCTCCAAACTATTCCAAGCAACAGGACACTATTATTTTTGTTCATCTGGTTCTGTTCATGGCATATTTTGGAGGAATGAAGACACTCCAATGTACCAAAAAAGAATTACCACCTTAACGATGGTGTGGTACCTGTATGATGGCTCTGTATTGTGCCTATGGAGTCATCGTACCGTTACCACGCCATTGTCACCAGTACAAAATAATGTTCTTGCATACGGTTCAAAGTCATACAAATATCTCCCTCTTCCTTTCAATTTAGAAACAACACATCTTGTAGTAGTAGTATTTTCTAAAATCGTTGCTCAACAGTACAATAGACCCTGGATATACAATGAATAAATACTCAACCATCACCACTACACTTCATTTTACACAGATAAGTCATTCATTGAAGACCACCAAATGTTCCCAGGCTTATGTTATACATTACTATACACACTAACAGGTGAATTACTGAGCCTGTGTTAGAAGGATATATTGTATGTGTGATAAATGTATTCATCATTTATCCAGGGCCTATTGTAATAAATCTGCTTCCAACAGATAATAAATTCAACTGACAACACCAGATAAATGATAATTATTTGTGTTTCAAACAAGTATATACCGTAGTGGAGTTGTACAAAACATTTTCTTCATTAAAAAAAAAACTTAAGGCAATGAACAATATTATTTTTTCATCACACCTGACTGACAGGAAAAAATAATAATGATAACAAACATCCTTAGGGTTGTATTGTCAAACAGCATCTTCAGGGAAAAGGCATTGCATCGCTCAATTAGCGCTGCAAAATAATGGGAACCGAGTGATGAAGAGATCCTTTCCCCTAAGAAATACGTAGTCTCATAATATCACCGGCCTTACTTAGTCCAATTTTTTTAAAGTATCATACAATTCATTCATCATATGAACAATCACTGCCAACACACAAGTAGGTACAGTTGCCCAAGAAAAGACTGCAACCATATTTGGTGGTGTGTGGCAATATCTGGCAGGTGCTCCAAAGTAAACACCCGTATTTTATCAATGGATCACTCAGAACTTATAGTTGTAAGAATGAATGTATTTAGCTGAAGCCAATAACATCCATCCATACAAAGAATGTATGTTGCCACACACCAGCAAATTTGGTTGCAGTCTTTTCTTGGGCAACTGTACAGTAATGTTTTAGTTTGTTTTGCACTGTCGGTGTTATGGGTGTGTATTGTACAGTTTGTAATGAATCTGTATAGAGTAAACCCTCTCTACCCTCTATATACATTACACAGTGGTGTATAATGAGGGTTTCCTATATACATATTCTCAGATTATAGTATAATACACACCCATAACAATAGTACAAAACAAGGCATTACTGTACTGTATTATATTGGGTCTGTATTTGGTGTGTATTTTACTGTAATAATTCTGAATTGGTGTGTTTACTGTATTGCATCTGTATAGTACTGGGTGTGTATTGTAATGCGTCTGTATTATAAAGGTGTGTATTGGTGTGTGTGTGTTTGAGTACTGTATTACATCTGTATACTGTAGTACTGGGTGTGTACTATAATGTGTCTATAATATAAAGGTGTGTATTGTACTGGATGTATATTATTGTGGGTATGTATTGTATTGGTGTATGTACTGTACAGTAAGTCCCCGTTGAACGAACGTCCATTGAACGAATCCCCGCGATAACGTAAGGCGAATTTTACTACCATTTTCCCTTGAACGAAAGGCTGATCCAGTATAACGAAAAAAAATCTGAGTTTTTAAAATGCGTAATAATATATATAAATCATAAGCAGGCACCATTATGAAAAAAAAAGTACAATCATTTGGCCGGTAGAGGGCAGCGTCTCGTATTCTCCCGCTTTAAATCACGTGTGTCCACTGTCCTTTGTCCCCGCCACTGTGCCGAGCATTGTCACCCGTACCGTTGTTTACGTACATTCCACACTTCACTGACTTCAGAATGAGGTTAGCTCAGCAAGCTGGCTTTGAAGAAGTGGATGAAAATGATATGACAGAGCTTCTTGAGTCACACAATTACAAGTTAACAAACGAGGATTTGATGGAACTAGAGCAAGCGCTGCCATGACTGAGGAAGATCCTAACCAAGATAGAGTAGAAACTATCACTGAAAATATTAGTAATAACATCTCTTGCTACAAAGAAATTAAGATAAACCTCAAGCAGCAGGCAACACAACCATCAATATTATCCTTCTTTCAAAAGAAAAGTGCCACCACTACCAACACTGACACGACTGCCTCCTCCTCCTCCACCACCACCAAGCCTGCCTCACCCTCCACCACCACCCCGGGTGCCTCACTCCCCTCCACCACATCCATGATTGACTCAACTTCCAGTGAAGACATAGACAGCAGTGAGGAAGTCGATGATCTTGCTTCTAACAACTAACGTCTATTGTTGTTTCTTTCATTAACAGAGAATGTGATGCATGTGGCAACACTGGGAGCCAGGGAGCGGCCATTTCAGTACTTTCCAGTGCAAATGTAATTCTGTAGTGTTCCATTATGCTTTTTTGTAATATGAGGTGGTATTTACATGGAGTCAGGAACACATCTAGCCATATCTAGTTATTTTAAATGGGGAAAATGGATCCGTTGAACGAAGATTCACCTAACGAAAGCCTTATATTGGAACGTATCCCTTTCATTCAACGGGGACTTACTGTACTGTATTGGTGTGCATGTATAGTACGGTACTGTGTTTGTAATTTATTGTGTGTGTGTATATAGTTATGTGACATCAATAATGACCTATACATGAATCCAATCAGTGGCTGGAGTGCATCATGTTGGGATGAGGAAGGCAGGAGACCACCACAGCAACGACTGTATCATCAATGCACCGTATCTGGAGGCCTATGTAATGTAATGTATGTAATGTCTAGGTAGCAATGATCAACTCTGAAAAGAAGAGACCAACGTGTAAACAAACACTACATGAGAAAACCTAGGCAATGATAAAATTTCAACGTATTATTATAAGCAAGAAGAATGGTGATGGTGTTGGTGGTGGTGGTACAGGTACGACGGCTTTGTTGTTTGTCTTATGAGTCGTTGTACAGGTACCACACCATCGTCAAATACCACCAACAATTTTGCATAAGGCTACTTGACTGCACAGTAAGAGTACAATATTCCCTATCCATTAGCAACAATTACAGTATTTTTTTGTTTTATATTGTATTTATTGTTGTTATGGGTGTGTATGATACTATATATGATATGATATGTATGATAAAATATATCCTCAATATCCACCACTGGGTTTATCGGTGAGTAATATACAAAGAGGGTTTACAGTACACGTATTCATTACAAACAATGTAACACATCCATAACAACAACAATGCAAAACAAGGCATTACTGTACATGAGTGTGTAATGTACAAAGAGAATTTACTGTACACACATTTCTTACAAACAATAAAATACACCCATAACACAAACAGTGCAAAACAAGGCATTACTGTAGAATAATAATAATAATGTGAGGTGGTGTAGTGGATTAAAGAGCTTGGGTGGTGGAGGTCTCTGATCTGATTCCTTCAAATTATGCCAGGAAACAGACCCCTCAATGGTATTAATAGGAGTTCTGTTTTGTGCCATAAATTGGAGGAATCAGACCTTCTAATTCATCAACAAAGGAGTCTCCCCTTGGTTTTGTAAGGTACCTATATACAGTATTTCCCCAGTAATTCCACCACTGGGAATGGGTAGGTTTAGGCTGACCATTGCATAAGGAGATAGTAGAGTTGGTAAATCTGGAGCAAGTGATTTCTTCAAGTCATTCCAAGCAACAGAACCCCATTATTTTCATTCCTCTGGTCCCATTTTTCAGCTACTTTGGAGGAATCAAGATGCTCCAATGTACCAAAAGTGCACTACCTCCTTAAGGAAAAATTCTTTTATTGGTGAATTGAAAGGTCTGCTATTCCTCCAAACTCTACCACAAAACAGATCCCTATTAGTACCACTGAGGGTGTTTGTTTTCTGGTATAGTCAGGAGGAATCAGTAGCTCACTAATATACCCGCAAATGAATCTCCCATTACAGGAGGAGGTAGGGTGCAGTGTTGGTAAATCTTGAGTAAGTGTTTCCTCTGAGTAACAAAATAATTATACCTCAAATAATATCACAAGTACAATGAGATATATAAGTGTAAAGAAAAGTACAGTTGGCCCTTGACATAATATTAAAAAATTTAGCAATATCGTTTTAACACAGGCTCAGTAAATTACTTAGTCTGTATGGTAATGAGGAACAAAAGAAGGCTGGGGAAACATTTGATGGTCTTCAATAAGAGACTGAGTGTAAAATGAAGTGTGTGTGTGTGGTGGATACAAATAATTGTTCAATGTATATCCAGGGTCTACAGTACTGTCTCTTACCTACTTACCTATATTTTATCTGAGCCATAATTTCAATCGAAGTGCATCTACACCATTAAGATAATACCTGAAACGAAAAAAATATATATATAGAACATTAATTGAGTACAGTATATTATGATGAATCAAGATATGTTCAGTATTAACATGACAAAATGGATAAGGAACAATAATGTATGAGGATGAAGGAAATATATATATATAAAGAAAGTTTAATATAGTACAGTTGCCATCAGATGACTAAAGGCCACCCCATCCACAAACATGCTAGTGTCGTATATGGTATTAGTGAAATATATGAACAGGACTGAAATACAGTCGTCTGCTCGGGTGAAACAAACCCAGTGAGAAGTTGTCAATCTATCTATCTATAGCTCTGACACCTCGTTCCCTCCGGGAACTCCCTCCAAGGGGGTGGCCACGGTAAAAGTGTCTCCAGTTCTCCCTGTTTCAACACTCCCTCCTTACTTGTTCAAACCCTCCTCTGCCCCTCACGTTTCTCTTATTTACATACTCTTCCACTATGTTCTGCCATCTAACCGGCGGTCTGCCTCTCACACCACGTCCTACAACTTCACTTCCATACACCTTCTTTACAAATTCCTCGCCTTGAATTCTCTCTACATATCCAAACCATCTCAAGTGTATTACGTTTCACTCTCTCAACCACTCCACAATCAATACCTTCTCACTCATACCACATCTCTCGTACACACTTTCATTTAGTATTCCATCCCACCTATGCAGATTTTACTTTTTTGCAATGAATATCCTACAAAACAAGCTTGTTGGTGTAGGTGGTGGCCTCCAGTCATCTGATGGCACCTGTACATGGTGAGTTAAAGTATTCATATGCTTAAGAGAATAGATAATGAACTGTAATTAACATCTTCAAATTTGACGAAGAAAAAGAAGCAGCAGTGAAACGTTGTTAATAAAGTGTCTTCCTCATACAGAAGGGAATTTGATAATAGTAGATTAAATTCAATACTATCCAAGAGCACTAACACTGGCCAGTTGAAGGTATACTCGTAATCCACAATCCCTAGCCCACCTGAGTCGAAGCAGGTGGTTTCTGGACGACAGCCCACCCAAACAATCATGAGGCCACACACACACATCTCGAACCAATGGAGGCTTGGGTTGGCTGTTTTCTAGAAACCGTCTGCTTCAGATCTGGGGCTTTGTCTCAGCTGGGCAATGGTTTGTGGATTGTAAGTGTACAGCTCCACAGTTATTACGGATTCACTCACCACAACATTACTCTCATCACGATTAACACTGGCCACTTAAAGGTACCATTGGCCACAAGAATTCTTACATACCATGTTACTTTTATGGGTTTACAACATATAAAAAAATTAAGACTACATTGACTACAATACAGCATGCTGAGTGAAGTCCCGGTAACAGGAATTCTGCAGCCAACTGTACAATATTGTGTAAAATGCAATAAAGTATACGTACCGGAAGAGCCGTTTGTCTCTAACAAATCCAAGATTTTCATATAATCTAAGTGCTGGTTTATTTGTTATCTCTGTTTCAAGTACAACTTCATCAGCATCATCAGATGCCATTGCACGGATTGCTCTCTGCACCAAGTTAGAGCCTGAAACAAAAAATATTTATTTACCACAATATACATATAAGTCATGAAACAAATTTTCATATTTTACTATACCATATTACTGTTAAGTAATACAGTTATAGAAGGGAGTCCCTCTATATCCTATCTCACACCTTGGTAAAAGAAAGTTGTGAATGAATAAGAGTATAACAACATTGATGATAGGTTGCCATAAATGAGTTGTTATAATTACATTAGCCTATACAGAACTCTCATTCACAACTCTCTTCCATTATTTAAACAAGGTGTGTGCCTGGGTATAGAGATCCCATGGGGGTAAAAATAACTCCCTTCCACAACTGTACCTTTGTCTATCTATAGAAACAAAGAATATGAGTCCAGTAATTAATAAAGGCAAGATTAAATTCTAATTTGGATGCCTGTAACTGTAATACTACAGAAACCTTCAATGGCAGATCATGAAAATAATAGCGAGGCAAACACTAGAGTAGCACCCCTAGATAGGCTAAACTCACATACATAATATCATGCTAACTGGTACTGGACCACTTTTCAGGCCTAATCAGTTAGAGATACAGTATTAATATAAACTCAGAGGAAGTTTCAACACAGGTTTTATTGGTTCAATCATTATTCTGTGATGCATTTGAACCTGTGCCAAATCTGGTAAAGATTTGTTGAGATATGTTGACATGACAGTATAGTATTTCTTTCTGTACCCTCAGGTAACAAACAAGTTTTTGAGATGCCCTGGACCATTGCAAGTCATTCTTCAATAATTTCTGCAACCTTTGTAATCTTTCTATTCAATTCCCATCTCCATTTTAGATTTCAATGATAACCATCGCCTGTGTCGTAATGTCTCTTGGCATCTCCAATAACATTTAACATCTGTGGACCTCTCTACATTCATTTCTCATTTAGCATATAGTCCTCACTTTCTTCAGTATGGACAAAAATATACACTATAGTTTTTCATGCTTCTGTGAGGGAGAGAAAGTATTAACAAAGAAACCAGTACCAAATATACTGAGGGTTTCATTACTAAACTTATTCTTCCAGGAATAAACTTTTGTTGCTTGAAATGTATCACAAAATAATACAAATTGAGCGACTAAGAGCCTTTTCCTTGAAGAGTAGTTTAATAATGCCAACCAGATTAGGCCTACAGACATTATTACACAGACAAAATCAAGTGTTTAGTGTCTTACCGATTCTCCTTTTGCGAAACCTGTGATCGACGGCCAGCATGGCAATGTAACCCCTAACTGTTACTTTCTTGTGTACATCTAACTTGCAGACAATAGCTCCCACAACTTCACCACTAGAAACAGCCTGAAAATATACACTATATTAGTACTAGGCTACATACAGTATTTCAATGCTATTAATATGAGGTAAATATTGAGATAAAGATTGGAAAATTATGTTGACAAAATGTTAAGACTTTAAAGAAAAGAGTCATTAATTCCTTTCTTTGTCAGGTATACAAAAATGTCTTCTTGATAAAGCTTCTAAATTTTGTGAAACCCAAGGCAGTCTGTTATCCTTCAAAATTGAGTTGAGTTTTCCCAGTAACATTTCCGAGGCTGTCTGTTACCCCGCCAAGAATTATTTGGATTTTCCCGGAACAATTTCCGAGACTGTTTGTGACCTTCCAAGTAAGATTTGTTTTTCAAGGTGGTATTTCCGAGGTCATCTGTTACCTCACAAGACTGATTTGATTTACTCAGTGTTATTCCAGTGGCCTCTAAACCGCCCATTATTGGAACACAAAGATGGTAGTAGCCGACTTGGGCTCAGGCTGGTACCGTTATACCCCCATCTAATGTAAAAATTATTACTTTTAAAAATAAATTACAGTACAGTATATTAAATATAATGTATGTGATATGTACTGGGTAGCATCACTACATGTTACTTTAAGGTTTTGGTACAATTTACCTTTATATATTTGTACAACAGCACAGCATTATCATAGTACTGTACTGTACTATGCTAGCACAGTACAACAAATACTATTTATTGTCAATAAAACACAACTGGTCAACTGTGTATTTACTTTCACTGCAAGGTACCGGTACCACAATTTTCATCAATAATATGCAACCATTTTACATTCGGATATTCCCTCTAAAGGAATATATCATTGTGTTTCTTGCCTTGAATAAAATGCAGTAAACCCCTATAATCTTTGTAGCATATCTTGATCCCGGGGGTGGGGTTGGGAGGAGTCCTCACTCTGGCCACATCACTACTTCTCTCTCTCTCTTTCTCCCTAATGATGACCTCTCTCTCACACCAACTATTATTAAATGATATATTTTCATAATGAGGCTGCATAGTTTCATGAATGGTCTGTATGTTGAGGGTAAAACCATTATTTTGAACTTTGTATACCTTCCATTACACTTGACAACATGTGATATTCATGTGGTGTTGTCCACCAAACATCCCGTGTGGTCAGTGGGTCTCCCAGGTCAGTATAGTTCACTCCTGGTCATTCTCTCATTCTCTAGCCATGGAAGGTTCCACCGCAACTCATTCTTGCATTCTACACAGCCAAGCAAAAAAACTTATTTACAATGTAATTATGTAGTTTTTGGAAGAAAAGGCCGACAGAGGACCTTTGTTGTCACCTTCAAGAGCAACTGCAAGGTTAGCCAAGGCGACCAACGTAAGTAAAAGGGCATTCAAAAATATTTATTCTGCATTAAACAAAGCCCATGACACACAAAATGCACCAGAGGAGCCTACAAATGAATTATCTATAAAAAACGTGCCTAGACTTTTAACTCAGTGGTGGTGTGGAAAAATGGTCATACACAGAGAGAGAGAATAATATTGAAAGAGGAAATATTTCTCAAGTTTTATAGGTATAGGTGCAGGATAGCCTTGCTTGGTTTTTCCTACTTCTAGTAACTTTTCATGGAAAATTCATTGGCAAATATTGAAAAAAATTAGTTAGTTTTCAAATTATAAGCCGAGCGACAGGGAAAAAGGTGGAAGGACAAGAGAGGGGAAGAACGAGAAAGAGAGAGGTCATGTGGCAAGAGCATGGACTCGTTCTGACATCACCCCAGGGGCCAAGATAGGCCTACACTGCAAAGACTATAGGCCTACCGTAGTTAATGTATACAGTATATTAACCATTACAGAATCTCCTTGAAGTACAAATAAAAATGCTCATGATATGTGAGGGATATAATAGAATAATGTGAAAATAATCATCACTGAAAGCTGATTCACACTGTACCATCATGGCACCATCACATCAAAATTTCTTCTATGTAAACATATGGTCACGTTCACACTACACCTTCACGTCATAACACGGCACCACCATTTGTTTACAGGGAAGAAATTTTAATATTATGGTATGAGATGAGACATGATGTGACGTGACGGTGCCGTAATGGTATAGTGTGAGTCACTGAATCAATCTTTGGTCATTAGGAAATTACATAGGAAACCACTGTGATAGAAACAGGGAACCATAGACCTTCAATATACAATGAATAAATACAGAAGCAATATATTTATGTGAAAAAGAGCATTTAGCAAACTACAGCAAGAACTTGTAAGATCTGATCAATTACAGACACATGAGAGATGAACTGTATCGAATGATTAGAAGGAGCAAAAGGGAGTTAGTAATATACTTTGCCCAAACTAGCAAGAGATATAAAAAAAACCCTCTTCATATAGAAGTTGAACAACATACAAAATAAGGGTAGGACTAGACATCTCAAGCACAATGGGAAAGTTTGCAGAGACTAATGAGGAAATGATGGAAATATTGATAGAATAATTTTCATCAGTTAATATATATACGGTACCGGTAGAAGAAAATTTACATACTGTACAGTAATCTCAATCTGAATTGCAGGTTGGCACATTGTGTCCCAAAGATTTTGTAAAAAGTACCTGCATAGAAAGAGATGTTGGTATATGGTATATAAAGCAAATTGATACAGATTTAAGGACAGGACATGAATTGTTGAGAATGACAGTAGCTAAGAGGTGAGACAGGGAAGGATAAAAAGGAAAAGGATACCTTATTATAAAGTGGGAAGGAGAGGATTGGGAGAGGGGAGAGGAGAGAAGAGATAGAAGAGAGAAGAGGGGAGGAGAAAGAGGAGAGAGAAGAGGGGAGGAGAAAGAGGAGAGAGGAGATGGGAGAAGGGGGAGAGAAGGGGGAGAGAAGAGGGAAGGGAGAGAGAAGGAAGAGAAGTGGGAGAGAAGGGAAAGAGAAGGAAGGGGAGAAGGGGGAGAGAAGAGGGAAGGGAGAGAGAAGGAAGGGGAGAAGAGGAAAGATATGATCTGGAAAGGGGACAGACAGACACTTATTACTGTCACAACTCTACTCAACAGAATTTATCCTATACATATTGTGCCCCAATTCCATTAGCCTACCTTGGTCCAATCAATACCAAGAGGCTAGACAGCAACAGAATATGTATTTATGGTGATATAATACTGTAAACATTTGATACATTTAGAGTGCCTTGATTCCTAAAAGGAATAATAGGAAACAGGTCCTGTTGCTTGGAATAGTTTGAAGGAACTAGTTGCTCCAGATTTACCACATACTAACTCCTTAATTATTTATGCATGTCAGTCAGTTCCAAATTAGGTAGAGACAGACATGACTTGGGTACATACAACATCAATGAAACTTTTCATTGTATGCATGAATATATGAGGTGTGGACGATGGCATGGTACCAGTACTACACCTTGCATATGGCCTTGATTTGACTTGACTTGACCTGACCTGGACCACAACACCATTTGCTCAGGGGATGAATAAACGGTATGACATATTTTGTTATATAAGTACCCGGTATGCAAGATAGATAAATAAAACCTTTATGATGGTTTTGTGCATAATGTGAATTTGTTTGCTGTTTGCTGATTCTCATTGTAATACTGTATTATCGTGGACAAAAATATCACACACCCTCCTGGCTGAGAGACTTGATTTGAGCTGGTAACACTGTTGATCTCCCCTCTCTCTCTCAAGTCCCGTGTGACTTGAGAGAGATGTGGCGAGATCAACAGTGTTACCAGCCCAAATCAAGTCTCTCATTCAGGAGGGGGACCGAGATATTTTTGTCCACGATAGTATGTGACAAATAGTTATTCTTAAGTTTATCTGAATCCTGTTCTGGCATCTCGGCCTAATAAAAACTTACCACAATACTTTCACCTGCATTTTTCCAATCTTTTATATTTTTTCATGCTTAATTTTAAGTACTGTATACTATTTATTTTTGAGAAAATCATAGTGAGTGAAGAACAAGACCTTAGATCTGACCTAACTTAACTTAATCAGGTATACCCTAACCTCAGAGATTGTCCCAGTCCTACTTCAGGACTAAATGAATTAGTTAAGTTAGGTTAGGCTGGATTAAGTTGGGTTAGATTTGATCAGGTTAAATTGGATTAAGTTAGGTTAGGTTAGGTTGGATCAGGTCAAGTTAATCATTCTTATACGGTACCATACAACAATAAATTTGATAAAATTAACACACACACACACACACAGACATACGATATATACTCACCAGGAAGCACAACTTGGGCCAGTTATGTATAAAATATCTATAGGTGTATATGGAATAAGGTTCGGAGAGGTCCTTCTGAATTAACCTCATGATGGCCGACATTTGTAACTCATTCTCGTAGTTGACGTACTCTACCCTCAGATCGATACCACTACCCCCACTACTATCAACACTCGACGGCACCGGACTTATACAGATCTCGGGCGTTATCAAACTGTCACTGGTCGAGCTGAGGTCATTGTCACTTTTATTATTAGCGGTATTAGGGGTACTGGTATTATGTCCGTGGGAACTGTTACTGGAAGTGTTTCTGTTGGTCCTTGGCCGAGCACCACCACCACCACCACCGCCGCCACTCGTACCGGTAGAAAACGAGTGCGAAGAATCCGACGACTTTTCCGAATTTATGGAGAATGTATCCGAGATGGCGATACTGCTGGTGCTGGTGGCCTCAGAGACAGAATGACCATTACACACAGCAGTACCGTTAATATCAGATTTTGACGTGGAATCATGACTAGACTCAGAACACTGCTCTTCCTGATGATGATGTTGTTGTTGTTGTTGTTGATAATGTTGTTGTTGTTGATGATGTTGTTTTGTGGTAGTGTTGTTACATTTGAGTACAGCTGGGACGTGTACTTCAGCATCTGTTGTGCCTATTTTGATGCCATTTACTATACCACCACTACCACCAGGAGTAATAGCATTAGTAGTAGTAGTATTTTTCAATGTTAGTTTATGCGTGAGGTCAGTAGCTAATGCACTACTACCACCACCACCACTACTACCACTACTACTACTACAACTACTACTACTAACGTTACCACCATCACCAACAACACCCATCACCATCCCCGTTCTCTTCTCCACCACCTCAACAGCCACCACCCTTTTCTTCTCCATGATGGTGTATGGTGTGTTAATGATGGTATTAGTATTAACCCTGCCACTGTGACTGTGTACAGGAGCCAACAGATCAGCTGACTGGTTGGCTACTACGGTGTGGCACGCTACCAGTGATGGTATGTCTTCCACCAACACCTTCCTTAAATGGCTCTCACTCATCCTATTTTCCTCTCCACCACCACATTACACCCGTCTCCACACTACCCATAGCGGATGTTCACTCTCACATATCACATCTGCCATTATTCGGCCACAAAAGTAATGCAATGTTTAGATCGCAGACGAGTTTCTTCGACCTCCTCACTTGGGGATGTGCCACCCTTCCAATAATATTATATATAATTATTATAACACACATTTCATACTTTACATTTCAACCACATGTATTATTTTCATTACAAAAATATTACAAAATTATATAATGACTCTCCTTATGATATACGTGCTTTAAAATATATTCAATAGAGTTTATTTTACCACAAGGATATCGAGAAAAAGGGGTGCATGTTGAGCATGACATCATCGCTTGGACCTGTATCATAACTAGACTGGTGGTCCTCATCATTCACTACCAATAATATCAGTGTTGTATGAACCTATCAAACACACATCTCCATTTACTTGTGATATGATCTATGACCTGAATTGAATGGAAAAGTTGATACCTGGGAGTTATGCAACAATGAATACTACAGAGTATAACTGTGGATATTGCACTTCAGGTGCTTTTATAAATTTAATTGAAAAAGTTTTTTGTTGTAAAGTGGATGCTGACTTGTGTGAACTATATTGTAGTTCTGGCAGGAATAGCAATAAGTGTATACAAATTATATATATAAAATTATACTTTTTTTTCACAAAATAACTACTGTATTTATAGGCAGGACCAAGGATGATAGACTATAATAGTCTATCATCCTTGGGCAAGACTATATACATTACAAACACAGTGTATATAGTTATTTACGAGACAGTTTTATAATTATACCAGGTACAGTTGGACACAGGAATTCGAGGAATAGCCCAAGTGAAAGATGGTCAATTTCTCCCAATATCAAGTTCCTTAGTGCCAAATAGGAGACACCAGGGGCAGAAGTCAGTATTGAGGATGGTAATAAAAAGCAACTACCTGATAATAGACACTGGTTACTCAAATGGGACAAGTATATTTCACCTGGGCTGTAGCACAATTCCTGTGTCCAACTGTACGTGCCGTTGGTTCCACTGTGAATTATACAGGTACTGTTTTATCAAAGGACAATTATCCGACAATACATCATCTCTAGTCTACCTTGAAAGCCTCTTCAGGACCCCTGTGATGCAGGAAACAAATTGAATGTGAGAGTTCTTCAAATATTGCCAACAAAACACCACCTCCATAAAAGGAGCTTGTTTCGTGTTATATTCAGGAGGAATCAGCTATAGAAGCTATGAGGCCCACTATGAGAGTATATACACTTGGATATCATAATTATATTGCCCCTGTCCTGCAGGTTATATTCTCACAGACTTTACAGACCGGTGAACTCCCTCAAGACTGGTTTTTGGCAAACGTGACCCCAATTTTTAAATCCGGAGATAGAACCCTTCCCATTAATTAAAGACCAATTTCATTTACCTCAGTCCCCTGCAAAATTTTAGAACATATAATTCATAGACATATAATGGACCGTTTTGATAGGCAAAACATACTGACTGACAATCACCACGGTTTTTGGCCAAAACGCTCGTGTGAGACGCAGCTACTGGTAAACTCATGACATCTTGCAGTCCCTCAATGACACAAAAATTAGACAAGTTGACGCCATAGTATTAGACTTTGCCAAAGCCTTCGACAAAGTCCCTCACCAAAGACTACTACACAAGTTAGAATTCTATGGCAATGATGGCATACAGGGACAACTTCTTCACTGGATCAGAACGTTCTTGACTACCAGAAAGCAACGTGTAGTTCTTGACGGTATAGCCTAGTCAGTCTCCACCTGTTCCTGTGACCTTTGGGGTACCCCTGGGCACTGTCCTGGGCCCCCTTCTCTTCCTTTCATACATTAATGACCTCCCACTCTCACTTTAATTTCTCTACCACTAGACTCTTTGCAGACGATAGCTTAATTAGTTTACAGACCAATCAAAGATAGGAATGACTGCCTTCGACTACAGGACGACCTATAAATAACTGCACTTGAAGACTGGAAAGTCAAGTGGTAGATGACATATATACCAGACAAATGCCATCACATCCGTTTTACCCGTGCCCATAATCCCATTCCATATACATATCAGATACCAACCTCAACACAGTCACTTGAATCACTTCCCACAAATACTTGGGTGTCCACATCTCAGCAGACATGAGGTGGAACACACACATAGGTAGCATCAGGGCCCTTTACAGCTAGTAGGGTCCTGGGGTTCTTGCGCAGGAATCTCAGCAGGTGTAACACAGATTTCAAAATTATTGCTTATAACACTTACGTTCGGCCACACTTAGAGTATTGCGACACCGTCTGGGACCCACACACTAACAATAATATCAATATATTAGAGTCCATACAAAATAAACTGCAGGATGGGTCAGACGTGATTACAGACACACTACATCGGGCACTTTGCTTAGAACAGACACAAAACTAGACCCATTGGCAACACGAAGACAGATACATGAACAGACAACAGATGATATACAAAATCACAAACAAGTTAGTTGACATAGACAAAGACACATATTTACACCCTACAAGTATACGGTTCACTAGAGGCAGCCACAACTTAAAATACCATACATACCAGACGAACACTGATATATTTAGGCACTCATTCTTATCCCACAGCATCCGAGAGTGGAATCATCTCCCATCTCATATAATAGTTAATAGCCCCACTCTTGACACGTTTAGAAATAGGATCACCAATCATTACCTCCCCAATCCTAGTCCTCAACCCACAGGCCCTGACCCGATCTACCCTCATCCTAACCCCCTTCCTAATCCTACCCTGGATACCTAAATCCCCGCACAACCCCCGCATATTATGTTGCCCATGAGCAGCCCTCTGCGGGACCTCTTCACTTGAACTTGAACTCTAGCTCACCTGAGTCGAAACACCAGATATGAAGCAGCAGGCGCGTTTCTGGACGACAGCCCACCCAAACGAACCAATGGAGGCTTTGGGAAGGCTGTCGTCCAGAAACCGTCTGCTAGTAGAGCTTGGGCTCTGCTCTCATTCTCTTCAACCCAGTTATGAAATTAGTACAGTACCAAATTCATAACTCATCAAACAGGTGAGATGCCAGAGGCATCAATGTGCTTAATTGGTATTCACTACAATCTATAAATCGCATTGCTAAATATCTGAGCGACCATTAAAATAAACAGCCTTTGCCATTATTTAATAAACCAACCCATAGGAATCCTCGGTAGGCACGTGCATTTGTGCAATAGGCTTTTCATTGTTGAATTTGACAACATCGACTGTTGTCTTCAGTAACTAAATTAGTAGAGTATAGAAATTGATCTATATAAATTATAATTAATGAATTATTCTGACAATTACTGTCATATAAACTAATGTGAATAACCTTAATATTTTTTATACAAGCTTATAATGCTGTCTCTGGGAAGTTAGTCAGTGCGTCTTTACAATAATAAACCTATCAAATCATATGAAATGTAACAAATGTATGTAATAAACAACTCGCACATAAAACTAAATCAAATGTAAAAAATAAAATTTAACTAATCAAGTATAGTAGTATGTGCCGTTGAAAAAACTTTACCTCCAAACTTGGCATCAACATCAACAACAAAGTGAAACGGATGGAAAACACTCGAGTCATTCTGCCAGGCCAAGGAGAGTAACAAGACCGATTAATATTCTTCACTAGGCAAATCTGCTGATAATTGAGCTTTTTTAAATAGTTTGTTATAGTACAGTGTTTAATAATCAATAATATAAGACACAATGCCTGACCACTTGGGAGCTGATATGCGAAAAACCACTGATGAGAAAGGTGACGACGAACCAATCAAAGGTAATAATATTGTATTGTAACTTATTGTATTGTAGGTTTATAGGTAACAGTCAAGCGTTTATCTATAATTTGGGTATTAGTCAAGCGTTTGTCCATAATAACTCCCATTAATTATTTTATGTCTAATATACTTCTAAATACATGTATATCATTTCCTTATTGGGCATTTTCATCGCAAATGTATTAACATGAACTGTCGTTTCCAGGTATAATAATATCAATTCAATATGGCAACCAAATGTTTACATCCAGGACTCATATTTTGCTAAGTTAGGTCTCGTAAGTTTCCCGCGGTCCTGATTAGGTTAGATTAGGTCAGGTGAGGTCTACCTAATTCTATTTAATGCGTTGTAGTGTTTTTCAAACGAATCTAGTTCAAATATGGCGAAATTGAGGTGTTTATGGAGATTGAGTTGGGGTAATATACTGTATCCCTAAACATTAATTTACGACTGTTGTGAACACACTATATAAAATATTGCATTCTGAAAACCTCGAGTCAAAACCAGATTATGGACAAACACTTGACTATTACCATGATTTGTTTTTGACTCGAGGTTTTCTGAATGCTATGTTTTACAGTGTGTTACTAATTTATTGTTTGCATCCATCAAAAATTAATATTTTTGGAGGTATCACCCCCTCCCCCAACACAAATCTCCGAAAACACCATTTTTTTCGCCATATTTCAACTACAGATTCGTCTGAAAAACACTACAACGCATTCAATAGGAAACTAGGTAAGTTAGACCTAACCTGGCCTAATCTAATCAGGACCACGGCAAATTAAAATGGCAATATTCTTCATAATTACCGGGATCTGTAGTTAGAGGAATCCAATTCCAATTCACCAACAAAAGAATCGCTTCCTAATTACAGTATATGCTTTTTTCTCTATCACAAATGATGTAGTATTTCCTTCTCTTTCGTATTCACTCACAAGTATAAAAATTGTCCGGTGACTGTATCACTATGTACAGCCACAATCAAATATCCACCAACACAATCCTTCCATGGTGCAAATAAATCAGTATCACATCAAAATTTAATCATACAAAACAACACCTTGCGTCAACTCAACCCCCTCAATTATTATAATGAGGTGCTGCAAAATCATACACATGTTCTTTATTACCAAGATAATTTACTACAATGGAAGGAAAGTGTCTGTGGATATTTGATTGTGGCTGTACATGTACTGTATTCTCTTATGGTACCTAATGGCTATATGACCTCTACTGTTGTGGTGCTGAAATATCAATCAATCAATCTTATGGTAATGACTGAATCAATCCTAGACACTACATACCTGTATATCAGATCCTGTTTGCACCTGTATTCAATTTACTTGAGTTTGCTCATACCCTTTATTTGCCCTCATCTTATGTGAAATTTGCATTGATTAAAAATTGTGTTATGCCTTTTGTGTGTATTGATTAAAAATTAATTTGTTTTTCAGTTCTGGATGAGGCGGACATCTCTCTGCTGAAGACATACGTAAGTGTAACATGTATGCCATTCTACAGAAGACCCTGGATATACAATATGATGAATAAATACTTGTATCCACCAGGTGTTTCCCAGGCTTTTGTTATTCATTACCATACAAATTACCGTAATGTGTGATTTACTGAGCCTGGGATATACTGTACATGTATGTGATAAATTAAATAATCTTATATTGATTATATTGTAGTTATAAGACACCAAATCTTAAATCATGGCCAGGTGTTATTCTTGTGGGGATATAACTGGTGAATTAGATAAATGGATTGGTTGTGAAACCTGTACTCATTGGGCACATTTGAAATGTGTTCGCCTCAATGGTGTGAAAGCTGATATCAAGTTGATTAACTGGTCGATTTGGTGATATGATCAGACAAGACTCTCACAAGCTGGGCCACTGTAGTGAAGAAGTAAAATGAAAAGAAAAATCTACTGTTTGTAAAGTCAACGGATGATTAATTGAAGGTTGTAGAAAAAAAGAAAGAAGTTGCTCAGGCTTTGGATGGTACACAAATGGTTAACACAAGATTCACTCAGAAGGGAGACATCGTTATGAACTTTGAAGATAAAAATAAGAGATGTGAAGTAGCACAAAAACTTGTGGCTATCCTGGATGTGATGACAAAAAATGTAAGGAAGTTAAAGCCCAAGATAATGATTTGTAATATTAACAAAGAGGAAGAATCCGGAGATCAGATTATTAAGAATCTGGTTGATCGGAACGAATACCTCTAGGGAGTCACTGATGTAATATCTAAAATGGAGCTACAGTACTTTTTGACAAGCCTGCAGCATGTGGTACCAAGCATTATATTATTAGGTGTGATCCAGAGATAAGGGAGCTGATTCATAAGAATTATGATCAAGTCAAATTGGAATGGGGTGTTTATTCTATGAGGGACAGATATAGGACGACGGTATGCTATCACTGTCAAAGATTTGGTCACATTGCCCAGAAATGTTCAGCCAAAGCAAAGGGAGAAGATCCAATCTGTGCTAAGTGTGCTGGTACCGTATCCATAACACAAGGGACTGTATGTCTACTGAGAGGAAATGTATAAGCTGTAAGAGGTTTAAGAAAACTGATTTTGAGCATGCAGCAAATGATGTAAAGTATTGTTCAGTTATAGTCTACAAGAGGAACTTCAGAAAACCAAAAGAAGCACAGAAAGTTTTGTGAAATGACACAAAGAATATTTAAAGAAATTTTTAAGTGATTTTTAAGAAATGCTGGATTATTGATAATTGCAATTAATATTTAAGAAAAGATTGAAAACATATCTGTTTGCTGTTTACGATATGGATTATTTATAGTGTTAAATAATTTTGAGGGAAACCCTTCGGAGCACCATCTGCTGGTGGAGCGGGGCATAGAATATAAAAAACAAGTAACAAGTAAATTACTGAAATTTTAGTACATGTATTTTTAATTGTGCTTTCAGTTTTTATATATACGTTACAGATAATTGATTCTAAAGTGTTCATTATAGACTGGAACACAACAGGTACGAAGGAAAGATATGTCACGTTCATCTAAAGTTGATTGTATTGTACTTAAGGAAATGGGGATCAGGATCATGAGCAATTTACCAATTCCTCAAATCCACGACTCGTGAATCCACAAATCCTGAATTTTAAACACCAAAGGCATTATAATTATACTGTAAAGCTCAGGAGATGATTAATATAGTCCAGTATATTCTAATTTGTTATATACTGTAAAGCTTTGGATATGATTAATATAGTACAGTATAATATAGTGTAATATCTAATTTATATTATCTTGAACCCAACAGGGACAAGGACCATACACAAAAGTGATCAAGAATATAGAAGATGATATCCAGAAAGCCGTCAAGAAAGTGAATGAATTAACCGGCATCAAGGAATCAGATACTGGGTTGGCTGTACCTGCACTGTGGGACTTGGCTGCTGATAAACAAACACTACAGAATGAACAACCCCTACAGGTAACACTTACAAGTTATTAATATTTTTGTTATTGGCAACTCACAGGAACATCCACACTGTTAGTAAAGTATACAGTTGTGGACAATAATAATTATCCACATTGGTATGACTCATATGGGTGTTTAACCGTTTCCATTTGTTTGTTAGCTGAGAAACTTTCCTCTAGGTTAAGTACCATCTTCTAATTTACTACAAGCAACTACTTACTCACTGTTCAAAACAATAACATAATATGAGAACGTGAAGACATTAGACAGCAGTTGGTGTTAGTTATCCATATGTGTATTGAAACTTCTGTCCACCTCTGTAAAATAGGTATCTTTACAACTCCCTAACATTGATTTATTTTAACAGGTTGCACGTTGCACCAAGATCATCAATGCTGACTCCGATGACCCCAAGTACATCATTAATGTCAAACAGTTTGCTAAATTTGTGGTGGACTTGGCTGACTCCGTAGCTCCCACTGATATTGAAGAGGGAATGCGTGTTGGGTGAGAAACAATGAAATTTAATTGTATTAGTACATGTCTATTACTGTATAATGAAGTAGTGTTGTATGTATGTTTGTAAATACAATAGGCCCTCGATATAAGATGAATTAATTTATCACTTGTATCGTTTTTACACAGGCTCAGAAAATTACACTTTAGTCTGTATAGTAATAAATAACAGAAGTCTGGGAAAACACTTGGTGGTCTTCAATGAGTAACTGAGTTAAAATGAAGTGTGTGTGGTGGTGGATACAAGTATTTATTCACTGTATATCCAGGGTCTACTGTATCTAACGTAAAAAAATACAGTTGTGTGTAAGTTTGTATATACAATATATTTGTAAATAATGTGGATAAAGGGATAATTTTGGTAAATTGGAGTGCCGTGAATCCTCTCCCTCAAAGTATGTCAGGAAACAGGACCAGATGAACAAAAATAATGATGTCCTGTTGCTTGGAATTCAATAGTTTGGAGGAATCAGTTGCTCCAGATTACCACCAATACTGTACAGTCGGCAGCATAAGTTCGCTTCATTTCCACCTGTGTATGTATTAGCTATAAGTGATGATATAGTACAATTTTTATGCAGAGATGAGATATAGTTCTCATATGGTAAATTACATATGTTATTGGAATAAAAACTGGTTCAGAATGTAACTATCTGGTCATATTAACACTATTAAGTACATGAAATGGACGTGAATTTATGCTGTCGGCTGTACATGCCCCTTAAAGAAAGAAAGCTGAAGTACAGTGTTGTTGGTGCAGTGTAGTTCTGAAGCAACTGATTCCTTTCTCCAAACTATTCCAAGCAACAGGACACTATCATTATTGTTCGTCTGGTCCCATATCCTACCATACTTTGAAGAACTCGAGGCGGGGCTAATGAACCAACACTTTACTACTGCCTCAACGAGCTTAATGTATTTTTTTCCCAGTGTGGATCGTAACAAGTACCAGATACACATCCCACTGCCTCCCAAGATTGACCCGTCGGTAACTATGATGCAGGTGGAGGAGAAGCCTGATGTCACCTACTCTGACGTGGGCGGATGTAAGGAACAAATTGAGAAGCTACGAGAGGTGGTCGAAACTCCCCTCCTTCATGTACGTTTCGTTTATAACCAGTTTATATCATACACCTCGGTCTCATATAGAATGTGTTCACATAGAACAATTCTCGTATAGAACGAGCGACCAAAATATTAACTTAAAATTATTTTACAAAACGATTGCATCCATATAGAACGGGTGGCGAAAATAAGTGAAGCAAATCCGAGGAGTTCTTATATAAAATGAGCGAAATCATAATGAACGTGCCAGGAAATGATATCACTGGCATCTGTACAGTGTGAGTTAGTTTGTTCCCACTCCTCCCTAACCAGTGTTGCCAGGTGCAAGGAAATTTCTCTGTTTTCGGGAATTTTGAAATCCACACAGGGAAATTATATAAACAATTTTATAAAGTAAACAGGGAAAGTCTTACCAGAAGAAATACCAAAAAGACCATCAATGTTCAAAAGTAAACAGGGAATTATTGAGGCATAAAGGGAAATTCTAAAGTTGAAGTTAGGGAAATTTCGTTAAGCAGAACAATGATCACGTGCTATCTCCCCCCCCCCCCCCCCCCACCACCACCACCACCACAGATGCCACCTACTTGCTTGTCTCAGTAACATGGGTCACCTGCAAAAACCTTAAAACGAATTGTAATATGCAATTTACATGCATCCCTGAAGGATTAAGGCAAGAAAAACATTCAAACGTTTTTTTTATGTTAATTTCAGGGACAATTTTGGTGATTGATTGACCAATTGTAATTTTCCCCATAGGTTACGTGTATCACATAGAACGATTTCACATAGAATGACGTCTTCTATCGACCTATTGAACATTCTATACGAGACAGAGGTTTATTTTGTTTGAGAAATTGAATATGTTACTGTTCATGTATACAGTTTTTCATTTATAAACTACTAATTTCATGTCTTTGAGAAATTTAAAATACAATATTATTCATATATGTTTCATTAATAATCAGTTTATTTCATGTCTTGTTTTAGAAATTAAGAATACAGACTCCTTCATACATGTTTCGGTTATAATCAGCTTATTTCAGGTTCCTTCATGTACATTTCATTTATAATTAGTTTATTTCGTGTCCTGTTTGAGAAATTAAAAAATACCGTATCCTTCATGTGTGTCTCTGTTATAACAAACTTATCTTGCATTCTGTTTGAGAAATTGTAAACACAGTAACCCCTTGTATTCTACTGTTTGTTGTTGTGGGTATGTTTTATACCACTTACTATGAATCTGTGTATAGTACAGTAAACCCTCATTATTTCTTTCTTGCTGAGAAAAACCCACTTTTTAGATGGAAAGTATTTATTCTGGATGTTTCGGAGGCATGCATGCCTCACTCTACTGCAGTACAAGGTAGAGGGAGGAAGATGCCTCCGAAATAATAATTACTTTCTGACTAAAAAAAAGTGTTGTTTTTTCAGTATGTTGCTCTTCACGTCATTGTGAATTATCACTCCCTTATTTTCTCTCTCTCATGCTACATTTTTTGTGTGAGTAATCTCACCTTTTCCTTCCAGCCTGAGAGGTTTGTGAATCTAGGAATAGAGCCGCCCAAGGGAGTGTTGTTGTTTGGACCTCCTGGTACTGGCAAAACACTGTGTGCCAGAGCAGTTGCCAACCGCACTGACGCTTGCTTCATCAGGGTCATTGGATCAGAGTTGGTGCAGAAGTATGTTGGTGAGGTGAGCAAATGTCATGTCTTGTTTTATTTTTCTTTGTATTTTTAGTGTCTTGGTGAGTAATTAATCGGATGTCATTTGTTTAAGGGGGTCAAAGAAAGTTGGTGCTGAAATATGTACAGTAGGTAAGGTGAACAATAACATGTAATTTTTTTTTATTTTTTTTTTTAATTGATTGTACCTTTAGTGAACACTTGGATGTCATTAACCTGAATTTTGTACATTGTTTTGGCCCAGTAGGTCCACCCTTCATCACGATTTTTTTTTTTTTTTTAGGCCTATGATATTGGCTGCATCACTTAGAAGATGACTAAAAGGAATTGGTATTAGGAATGGTGTTTGGCTGAAAAGTTGTTTTTGCTTTATAAATAGTAATAATATTGTCCTTCAATTACAGACCTTATAACAGCTAAAATAGACCCTGGATATACAGTGAATAAATCCACTATTTCTTCATTTTACACTTAGTCATTCATTGAAAACCACCAATTGTTTTTGCAGGCTTCTGTTATTCATTACCATACAGACTAATATGTGATTTACTAAGACTGTGTTCAAAGGATAATTATATATGATAGATTTGATCATCTTATATCGAGGGCTTGTTGCATAAATAACACAGTACTGTACACTTGGATACCATAGTCTCTAGCCTACCACAGTCGAACTCCGAAATCTGTAGCAGGCGGTTTCTGGATGACCAAATCACACACACACACACACATCTCGAACCAAAGCTATCGTCCAGAAACCACTTGCTTCAGAACTCGGCTACTCAGATGGGCTAGGGATTATGGTATCCGAGTGTACTTCAATTGGACAGACATTCCAACAGTTACTTTAATGGGAGTATTACGTACTATTGATATTGTAAAGTATTGTCATGTACTGTCTCTGCTTTACCAGGGTGCTCGCATGGTCCGTGAACTATTTGAGATGGCTCGCACCAAAAAGGCTTGTCTCATCTTCTTTGACGAGATTGATGCCATTGGTGGAGCGAGGTTTGATGATGGTGCTGGAGGTGACAATGAAGTACAGAGAACAATGTTGGAACTCATCAACCAACTCGACGGATTTGATGCTCGTGGTAATATTAAGGTAAGGAAGTCAAATGCAAAAATTATTGTTAAATTAGAATACTGTATGATTTTTTTTTACTGCCCTACTCGGTTCAAGATTAATTTAAACCTTTAAATTCATAATGGCAATTGTAGTTTTCATGTTATTATTGGTATTAATGTTAGCACCTACAGTAAAGTCTCACATTTCGCCACTAATAGGGACCAAAATATCATGGCGAGATTCGAAATGGCGAGATTTGAATATTACTTCTTATGGGGAAAATTACTATCAAAACTTTGACTCTCTAATTAAGCACTATCAAACATTTCACATACAAATTTACTCATTATATTTGCGAGATAATGGCTGTATACGAAACCAACAGACAAAAACACGATGGTCGACACATCCAACAAATACACACACAGGTGACTGGTGAACTAGTGTTACTATAGTGTACACGTGGGTCCTACAACCTGCATAGCCTATATATGGTGTGACCTAGGAGTTAGGCCTATCCCTGTCAAGTGAGGTGAAGGGAAGTGAGGTAAGGTGAAGGAAGGGGAGGTTAGGTGAAGGGAGGGGAAGGTGAAGTGACTTTGTGAAATGCTACAATGTTATGGTGGTGGATTAAAATGCAAGAAAATAAAATGAACAAACAGACTTCCTACAACTTCTCATTTTACCCCCTACTTTCGCGGGAATGTAGGTGGTAGAGCGATTACATCGGATTGGCTCGGTAACACTCGGCTCTAGTCGTGTTGTGTGGTCCTTTCAAACGGTCGAACGGTGGTGAGAGTTGCTATTTCGGAGATTTGGGGAGAGGTGGCGAGATGCGAAATGGCGAGTTGTGGGACTTTACTGTATGTAAATTATACTGTATGTGTGTTACTATTAGGTACTGATGGCTACCAATCATCCTAATAATAATGATAGTGTTGTCATCAATTTTGATTATGTGTGTGTTATTATCTGGCGTTGCCGATGGTGCGGTTCCCCTACTATGACTCTGTTGTTTGTCTATACTATGGAGTCGTCGTACCGGTACCACACCTTCGGCAATACCATAAATGTTCTTGCATACGGCCCAATGATACAATGTTGTCATGAGTGTTTATTATCTATATGTGTTGTTGTTATTGTTGAAGTTCCTCAAGCTGTCTGACCTAGCAGCCCTGTCTATATGTGTTTTTATAGGTACTGATGGCTACCAATCGTCCTGACACCCTTGACCCTGCACTGATGCGTCCTGGTAGACTTGACCGTAAAGTTGAGTTTGGTTTGCCAGACTTGGAGGGAAGGACACACATCTTCAAGATCCACGCAAAGTCAATGTCTGTTGAAAGAGATATACGTTTTGATTTGCTGGCTCGTTTGTGTCCCAACAGCACCGGTAAGTCTAATCTGATTTTAACACGAATGATTTTGGTGATATGAGGCATCTAGCAGCAGAGGGGCTTACACATCAAAATTGTGTATTTGTTTTGTATTTGTGTGTTTGTTTATTATTGTTTGTTATTAATAACTGGCAAACTTAACCCTTAAAGCGCTGGGATATTTGCAAGTGTCTTCTCTCCAGCGAAGGCATATTTTACAAAACGTAAACAAACTTTGGCAGCTAGTAGCTTATAAACCACTAAACCTACATGAATAATTATACATGATATTGAAGTACAAACCTTTTGCTGTTTCCTGATGTACTTGTAAAACCTATATGGATATCTATAGGATGGGTAGCAAGCTCAGAATGACAACCACTCAAAGCACACTTATATACTCCTTTGACAATAGACTTCATCTTCACACATGCTGTCATCTACCATGAGAATATCAAGCTAATGTAGAACAGCTCAAATTTGAAAGTTGCATTGATGATTTAATTATGTCGTCACCTGCATTTTAAGGGTAAATGGGAGAGCTTCTTGTTGGTAAATTGAAGGGCTACAGATTCCTCCTAACTATGCCAAGAAACAGATGACTTCAATGTTACAAATGGGGGTGTCTGTTATTGTTGTTTTTGATGTTCTCTGTTACTTGGTATAGTTTAGAGGAATTGGTACCCTCCTTTTCACCACCAAAAGATATCTCCTCTTAAGGGGAACTGTGATGAAGTATAAAAACTGGAGGTAAAAAGAGTCTTTAAAACATTACTACAAAACCACCTATATTGAAGGAGGTTGTTTCGTGGCATTGTCAGGAGGAAGCAGTGACCTTCCAATTCTCATGCAAATCACAGGGTCCTTAACTCATGCCAATATGTTAAACTCCCTCTGTAATAACCCTCCATTATATTGATTATATAATATAGCAACATTTTTATGCTACCCAAACAAATTAATTAGGGATGGGCAATGGACTGGTTGATGGTCAAATTACTGGTATTTTTCTATCAAACAATTTACATCGGTAATATATGAGCTGATTTGTCCTATTATGTAATTTATTTGACAAAGAAAAATATTGTTTGGCATATAAAAGCCATCAAAGTTGCACATTATGGAAGTTGATGGCTGCGCATCCGTGACGTCACTAGCCATACACGTAGGCCTTTTATTACCATTGAAAGCAAGCGATTGTGATGTCTAGGGGAGTTGTGCAGTATCATTGTGCTTTTATGGAGGATATACTTCATCTTCACCATGCCAGCCAATAGCCAATAATGGTGTTTTGTCCCTAAGTGCAAAAACACGAGTAGAAATGCACCAGAAAAGAGATTTATTAGTGTTGTGTTTAGTAAGTCTGTAGTAGCTGTCGGTACACTTGTGGCGGGTGATGTCACAAAACAGTGTGAGGTATGATGTTTCTCCACCACTTATTTATCCTTATTTTTCGTGAATTTCAACTCTTATGTGAAAAATATTATTATCTCCATGATCAGGAGTGCCCATTTTATTGTTTTATATACATTGTACACGACTGTCAACCATTCCTTTATCAAACCTCATACAGTTGCAGACCATAATAATCATCCACATTAGGGAGACGCATGTAATGTTAAACAGCTTCTTTCCGTTTGTTAGCTGCAAAAATAATATCTAATAACTAGGTTTAGTACCATCTTCTGAAAACAATATACTGTATAGCAAATTGTTTGAATTATCCATGTGTGTATTCAAACATACGTCCACCATTGTACAAACGTTAATATAAACTTGTGTATGTACGTGGAGGTATGACCTTGACTGTCAGTTCAAAAGTTTGTTTAGAGTTACAGTGCCTTAGTGATGTCTATATTAGTCTCTGTTACCATGATAAGAGCAACATTGCTTTAAAACTACTGTACTGTTTTATATTATATTATTACTGTACTTTATTATATTAGACACTATACAGGTACTAGCCACAGGAATTGGTACTCAGGAATTTGTGTTAGAGGTTTAAAACATAGAAAAATGAAAGACTATGTGACTGCAGTACAACATTATTATTTGAATTTTTGTTTTGCAATCATTGAGTCACTTGGTAGACTATTCATTGCAGTACTTCCACAGTAATCATCTCTCTTTATATATAGCCTGTGAAAAAATTCCTTTGGACTATTGTATTTGACAAACACACATACTGCTTGAAAACTAGTCCTCTTATTAATTTTTATTATTGTATTACAGTACTACATTATATTTGACACAATACAGGTACTTGGCAAACATTTACATCATCATCAATACCACATTTCCCTTTCTTCAAAGGGTGGTGAACATTTACAATATTATCAATGTAATTTATTTTTGTTTTCTATAATATTGTAGGTACTGAACATTTACCATATTAATGTAATGTTTTATCTTTTCTATAACAATTTAGGTGCTGAGATTCGTTCAGTGTGTACCGAGGCAGGTATGTATGCCATTCGTGCTCGTCGTAAGGTTGCCACAGAGAAGGACTTCCTGGATGCTGTTAACAAGGTCATCAAGGCTTATGCTAAGTTCTCTGCAACACCAAGATACATGACATACAACTAAGTGTGATAAAGATAGTTTGCTGTCTTCTTTGTATTACCTGGAGTTGAATAGAGCTCTGATATTCAATGTTAATTTTTAGTTTTTCATGTACGGTGGTATTTTAGTAAATGAAGAATACACAGGAGTGTCAAAATATAGGGTTCCCTTGTAATAGAAAAAATAAATATATAAATTCTAGAAGAAATTGTTATCTCACTTTCATATAACCTGTTTATACTTATAGTACAGTATACCCTTGATATACAATGAATAAATCCTTATATCCACCACACACTTCATTTTACACTCGTCCCTCACTGAAGACCACCAAATGTTTTCCCAGACTTCTGTTATTCATTATCATACAAACCAATGTTTGCTTTACTGAGCTTGTGTTAAAAGGATATAATGATAAATTTGATAATTTTATATATTTAGAGTCTACTGTATAATGTTCAGTGTTGTGTTGTTTGTATGTGTTGGTATTGAAGGTTGAGTCTTTGCCTTATAAAGTTATAGAATTCATACTCTAGTGTAAGATTTCTCTTTAGAACTTCTTCAACTTGAGGTGTGGTTTTGGGTCGATTCCAGTTCTTGTTGTGATGTGGAGCTGTTGGGTAAATCAGGGTTGTAATAATTATGTCAGTATAATACAGAATCCCATGTATGTACAGTCGTGGTCAAATATAATCATCCATATAGGGGTAACTCACATAAGAGTTTGACAGATTACCTCTGTTCCTTAGAAAATAAACTCCAATAAACAGGTTAACTACCATCTTTTAATTTAATACAAGCAGCTACGCATTACTTAAAATAATAACATCAGATGTAAACGTGAAAACATTAAACAGTAAATTATTTGTGATACCCATATGTGGACAATAATAATCATCCACATTGGAATGACTCCTGTAAACGTTTGACAGCTTCCCTCTCTTTGTTAGCTGAGAAACTTTTCTAATATATAGGTTAAGTACCATCTTCTAATTTACTACAGCTGCTACTGATTCCTCTAAAACTATGCCAGGAAACAAATTACCTCAATGTTCCAGATTTACCAACACTACTTTCCTCCTTAAGGACCCTGTGAAGATTGGTGGGTTTTGATTCCTCCTGACCATACCAATAAACAAGCTCCTTCCATATACAGTAGGTGGTGTTTTGTGGCAATATTTGAAAAACTCATTACATACAGCATCCATTAATAGTAACAGGTAAAGTAGAAGAATACAAAGTACTGTAGTATAGTTCATTGTAATAAATATCTTGCCCCATATTTTGAAAAATTGTGGTTTTATGATATACTGTCAAACAGTTATTTATTTATAGCACAGTAGACCCTGGATATACGATGAATAAATACTTGTATCACCATTCTTCATCTTAACATTCAGTCCCTCATTGTAGACCACCAAATTAATGTTTTCCCAGGCTTCTGTTATTCATTACCATACAGACTAATATGCGATTTACTGACCCTGTGTTAAAAGGATATAGTGTACTGTATGTGATAAATTGAATCCTCTTATATCAAGGGCCTACCGTAACGGGTAAAGCAGGACAATAACAAGTACGTAACACAACTTACCTAGGAGCTCATTGTAATAAATATCAGTCACTCCATAGAAAAATTGTGGAAGTTTGTGATGTAGAACTGTTAGTGTTGAGTTGATGTCTTCTAATACACCAACCACAGCATACCAAGCCTCGACATTATGTTGTGCTTGACGCAGGGCTGACTCACTGTTCAACTCTCTGGTAATAGTTAGAGAGGGATAGCATGGTAAGTGGTACAGTGTATGTATGTGATATGAAGTATTGTGTAGTATTTCCCTCTGGGTTTTGCACAGGTGTTGTGAATGTGTATTGTTCAGTAATGCCTTGTTTTCCAATGCTGTTATGTATGTGTATTGTTCAGTAATGCTTTGTTTTCCAATGGTGTTGTGAATGTGTATTGTATAGTGATACCTTGATTTGCCCTTGTGTTGTTATGGGCATGTATTGTACAATAATGCCTTGTTTTCTATCTATCTCTATCTATCTATAGCTCTGATGCCTCGTTTCCTTCGGGAACTCCCCTCAAGGGGGTGGCCACGGCAGAAATGCCTCCAGTTCACCCTGCTCCAACACTTCCTCCTCACTTGGTCAAGCCCCCTACTGCCCCTCATGTTTCTCTCCTTTACATACTCTTTCACTCTGTTTTGCCATCTAACCAGAGGTCTGCCTCTCACACCAGGTCCTACAACTTTACTTCCATACACCTTCTTTACAAACTCCTCACCTTGCATTCTCTCTACATGTCCAAACCATATCAAGCCTTGTTTTCCATTGGTGTTATTGGTGTGTATTGTACCGTTTGTAATGAATGTGTGTTCAGTAAACCTTTTTTGTACATTACACACCCATAAAGCCAGTATTGGAAAATGAAGGTATACTGTACACGAATCCATTGAATACAGCAGTAAAATACACACACATTGCTGTATAATATAATGTGTACAGTATACTCTTATACATAATTATTGTATCACAGTTAGTTTGACATATTGTCTAAGATCTCTCTCTCTCTCTCTCAATTATGATAAATCTAACCATCTTATATTGAGGGTCTACTGTCTCTCTCTCTCTCTCTTTTAATTAATGACGCCATCCAACCTGCAAAACTGTTGGTGTCCACAGAAGTATGGTATGGTGAGATCATATTGTTGTCCTGTTATATAGGTGCATTGACTACCCTGGTTATTAACACATTCCTCTAAGGTGGTGTATGGTGGTTGTGGTGGTGGATGATAACCTGAGGGGGTCGCTGCACCGGGTGGAGGGGTCACACGGGCATAGTAGAACCTATGGGAGGGGATATATGAGGTCATACAGGGACATACATTGTCACACGGGCATAGTAGAGCCTGTGGGAAGGGTCACCCAGGAACACACATGGTCAGATTCACCACTAACACAGTACTTCCCCCTTAATTAAACCAATATTTCAAGTTTAATATACTGTATTGATGTACAGTATTACTTTTATACTTTAATTTTTATCAACACAATACCTAGACCACCAGGCCACCCCTTCACTCACCTTGATGCCATCTTTTCCACAGGGTCCCTTATTAGATTGAGGTATACTGGCATGGTGTTGAGACCGAGGGAAGTAAAGTTGGTGAAGTGAACATGTCGATCAAAACTAACACGACTAACATCCACGGAAGACTCTTGTAGCTTCTCTCTCACTTCTTGTGCCAGCTTTTTCTGTCAAGTGAAGAAAAGAACCGTATGCAAGAAGATTCATGGTGTTGACGATGGTGTGGCACTGGTACGATGCCTCCATAGACAATCAACACAGTCATCGTACCAGTACCACACCATCGTATACACCACATACGTTCTTGAATACAGCCCAAAAGAGCCATGATAATTTTAGTGTATGATAATGCCTTATTGTTTAGCACTGATGGTGTTATGGGTGTGTATTGAACCCTATTTGTATACAGTATTACACACCCATATATAGTACAGTACAGTACAGTAATGCTTTGTTGTGCACTGTTGTTGTTGTGGGTGTGTAATGCACTGTTGGTTGTGAATCTGTACAGTAGGCTACATGTAATACATGTAATGTATAAAGAGAGTTTACTACACTATACAAATTAAGGGATATACAGTAGTATACTTTATACAGATTGGAGAGCCTTGATTCCTCCAAAGTATGCCAGGCAACAGATCCAGATGAAGAAAATTAATAGTATGCTGTTGCCTGGAATAGTTTGGAGAAATCTATCATTATTTGGTGCAGAGATTAATTTAGGCTACCACTCAAAACAATGTCCTATACGTAACGTAGGCTATACTCCCTTAATTAACCCCAGTACGATGACGTCACCCCCATGCATGCACCTGTTGTGTATATGTGAGGTGCCTCTTGACCGAGTTCTTGAGTCTGATGTGTCTGAATGTGTTATAACCTTGAAGCCATTGAAGCAACAACACTAACATCTCACTCCCGGTCTTGGGAACACGATTGAAGAACAGAAGATCCATGGTGGTGTCTTCACTTCCTCTTTCACTCTCCCTCAACCTGTGTATATATACGTGTGAAAATGTATTGTATTTAATATTATAAAGCTCGGGGCTGCTCGCTTAGACATATTGAGGAACTTTAACAACAACATATCAGAAGAAGCTGGATGGAGCCATTGTGGATACCTGTCCAGGATGCAACACAGCACCTCATTAAACACATTATGGAAGACTGCAATACACACAACCACACTCGCCAACAGCACAAAATACACTCTCTGAGGGCACTGTGGGAGAGCCCGGTTCAGGCTATGGCCTTCATCAGGAGATTGGGGCTGTTCGGCCAGACATCTTGAAGAACTTAAACAACTACAGTAGTTCGTGTCAGGGAGGAGACGAGTATAGCCTGTACAGTGCTGTAGTGTTAAAGCTTTAGAAATGTGTGAACTTTGGTTTTGGTCGAGTGAAAAACACACTATAAGTGATTACCAATGGATGGGAGGTTCCGTGTAACCATTATATCAAACAAAATCTAAAGAAATCTATATCTTGATTACTTTAAAGTCGTATCTAATGAGTTCCCCTCCCCGTACGTACACCGTCCAGCAGGGCCAGTCAGGCAGGCGTCCACTTTACTATTGGGTTTACTGTATATATGGTTGTGACTTGTGGGATTTGTCAAATGTAAATACCCGTACACAGACGTGACAACCACACTGTAGTTCCATCATGGATGTTGGTAAGGTAGTTTGTGTCGTCACATGGTTCCTGTATTAACAGTCACCAGTGGTCATAATCGTGGTGTCAGGTGTGGCTGGTAAAATAGACCAGGACACCATTTTTTTCTGTCTGCCACGAAAAAAATGGCGGCTCGTGTACGGTCGACTTCCTTGGAAAAACATGTGTTTCATTTCTCTCACCTTCCACTAGAATGTATCTGGTGTGCTGGGTGCCTTAATAGGCTACTCGTGGTGTACTGGCTTTGACTATAAACTATCAAGGACAGTATATTAGGACGTGGCTCACAAATCAAGAGGTGGAGGTGACTGCCATGGCTGGGATACAACTTTACCCTGGACATGAAACATTCGTAGAAGAGCTGCTGGCCATGTTCTTCTGTATTGATAAGGTAGGCTATATGAAAATCTGGTGTTAATAAAGGATATTGCTAATTATGTCTGGTCGAAAAGAGAACAACTTAAGCATACACTGACAGTTTATACAGTAATTTGACGTACTGTATAGGCTACATCTATTTTTCCGAACATGAACCGTCGTTTCCAGGTATAATAATATCAATTCAAGATGGCCACCAAATGTTTACATCCTGCTGGTCTCGTATTTTGCTGAGGTAGGTCCCGGTGTAGTCTGCCGCGGTCCCAAGGATGATAGACTACAGTCTATCATCCTTGCGCGGTCCTGATTAGGTTAGGTTAGGTCAGGTGAGGTCTAACGTTACCTAATTCTATTTAATGCGTTGTAGTGTTTTTCAGATGAATCTAGTTCAAATATGGCGAAAATGAAGTGTTTATGGAGATAGAGTTGGGGCAGGGGGGGGGAGGTGATATACTGTATCCCTAAACATTAATTTGCGAAGGTTGTGAACACACTATTATAAAACATTGCATTCTGAAAACCTCGAGTCAAAAGCAGATTATGGACAAACACTTGACTATTACTGAAAATCTGTTGTATCTTTAGTGTTCCCACTCGATCTTATTATATAGTAATTTGTCATGAACTTATATTAATACAAATTGTGCAGCGTGGTCGGACAGAGTGACCACGTAGCCTACTGTACAATATCGTACACATATAAAGTATCGATAATGGTAGAATATAATAAAACAAAAAAATTGTGTTCAAGTTGGCAGTAAGGATAATAAATAACACAGAACAGAAAGAATTGAGTTGCTATCTTACTATAGTATCTTGAAGAAAAAAGTGTTTGTGTGAATCAAGATGTAAATTAATTAAACAGAAGCATCAAACATAATTATTTTAAAAACCAGATAGTTATGCCTTACTTTGTTTATCATTATTATGTATGTAAATATATAAAAAAGACAGCTATTATTAATTATGTATAATATCTACCTGTGATTACTAGATGAAGTTAATGGTTGATGGTGGGTGTGATGATGAGTGTCCTTTGTAAACCATTCTTGTTGTACAGACCAATGATTAATGGTTGTATAGGCCACCACTAGTAATATTATCACACAACAACACAACACACGTACTTGTCGACGAACGGGCTCAGGCATAATGATTTTAATAGGTGTATATATATTTATATTGAATTTTTCAACTTATCAACGGAGCACATAACAACAACAACTGTCAACAAACGCGTTCTGTACGGCTGCTGGTTCATAACATATGGTTTTAATACAGTAGTTTCATATCTATTAAAAATCAATTAAGGACGTAATGTACTATCTTCTCCGGAGTCTTAATTGTTTAATGTTGAATGTACAGTGAGTTCCATGGCACTGTTTAATTATTTCCTGCTTTTAGACCGCTGCTAGGCAAATAACATAAAAAAATATTATAAGAATTAAGTCTGTTATGCTTCTTTCTTAAATTAATAGATGATAAGTGTTTACATACGTACAGCACACACAAACACACACATACATAAACCATGCATGCTGACTGACCAATATTATAAACACACAGAACATCTAATAATTCTAATGTATGTCACTCACACATAAAACTATAACCAAATACAAACACACAGAATATCTAAATATAATCTAATACACTGACTGTTACCCACACAAAAAACTTTTTAATTATGACCAACATCTACGTATAGTTTACCCACACACAATGAAATTATGACTAAATAATTAAGAACACACCAAATATCCAATGTACTGTTACTCACACACAATTAGAACATCTTGAAAAACATCTATGAACACTACATACAGTATATAATAAATTGCAATAACCCATCATCCACTAATATATAGCTATACTCTGTTCAAAACTTGTGTTCCATTTTCCTCTATCTATCTGTCTCTATTTCTATCTTTATATCTATCTATATCTTTCTATCTATCTCTATCTGTCTCTATTTCTATCTATCTATCTATCTATCTAAGCATAAGAGGCCAGCGGAACACAAGTTTTGAACAGACTATAGTATTGGTTGATGGCTTGGAAACATAATTAAGTGGGTTATAATACACTATTGGTACAAATAACACTTCTAACTCCATATGGTCCCTTATCAAACATAATAGAATAGGACGCATCGCCTCTACACACAACTATTAAAGGTGCCAGCGAGTGGCAGTCACTGGGACAGAGTGTAGCACACACTGTGTGTATGAAACACAATATAGCACACATCACAAGGATGTAATGTATGGCCCAGCAACCACTCCACCCACGTGAGACCCGAGTCAGCTTCGGCTATGGCTGACTAAGCAGGAAGACCTCAGACAGCTGACTCAAACCCCCCACCCCCTGCTCACAGGGGTGGTAACCTCTGGCATCAGTGGTATTTTTAACAGTGTCCCGAGCAAGGATCGAACGCTGGGCCACGGAATTGCAGCCACAGACTTTACCACTGTGCTAGGTGTATTTGTTTCATATGTCTGCAACTGTACTGTACATTGGAGCGCCTTGATTCCCCCAAAGTATAATGTCAGCAGGAAAGCAATCTTGACAAGTAGAGAGCAAGATGTTAGTGTGTGTGTGTGTGTTGTGTGTCAATTATTCGGTCAGTCAAATGCTAGACTCCAAACTATTATATGCTAGGAAACAGCTGGCAGATCCCCTATTAGTACCATGAGAGAGCATGTGTTAGGATGAATCAGTGCCCTCCCATCCCTTTTCTTGTATTTATACGGTAATTAATATAATGGATCTCGATCTTGTCTTGTATCACAGTAACTCTCTCTCTCTCTCTCTCTCTCTCTCTCTCTCTCTCTCTCTCTCTCTCTCTCTCTGTGCATTTACTTTCCATCTCTTTGTGTTCTATGTTCATTCTCTCGCTCTCTCTCTTCTTTTCTTCTCTCAATGCCTCATCTATGCATTCTCTCTCTCTCACTCTCTCTCCACGTCTTCTTTCAGTATTATTATATATTCTTTTCAACGTTATTTTTTCAATGGCCCCACTCATACTTCTTATTTTTTTCTAGATAATTTCCCTTTCCCACCATATATGACACGAGCACCACCCACGTACCCACACTCGACAACAACGTCCTTAACACTGAGGCTGTGGAGTAACAGGAGTTTCTTATAGCTAGAGCTGTGACCTTTTTGGCCTTAGGCAGTATGGGGCATCTTCATGTGGAGTTGCCAGGTAGTACAATATATTTCATGTAGTTGCCAGCAGGTACGTATATAGTACATTATATTTTTTAAGCACGTCAAGCACCAGTATACATATAGACATTACTTAATAAACCCAGTGTAATTCCTTGTGAGTTTGCAGGTAGTAACAACCAACTAGAGACGTACAGTATTTATATAATATGTTACAAGGGGATCAGCTGTTTCGTGGCATACTTTTGAGACCTCCCCTAACCCACTAACCCAGTCACTCATACAACAATAATGTAATGTCCCTATAATATATCATGGATAGGTATAATAGGTATATAAGGGGATAAGGGTATGTTTATTATATAGGGTATGTTTATTGTTCTATATATATGTGTCATACGCGTTTCCATATGGATGTTGATCAGTAAGATAATGTAAATGTCCTTGGTAGACGATATTATTATATTATATATTACTATTTCAACAGCAAGGTATATAGAGTATATATATAATCAAAGCAATCATATTCACATACACACACAGATCAAGGTAGGGTACAATTATTTAAAACAAATATCACAAACAGGAGGGTAGAGTATAATAACACACACACACAAAGCAAGTTAAGGTTTGATTGGATTGATGGATAATAGGCGCCGCAACATCAAGGTCCTATAGCGCCAGAAAAAAAGTGATAGAGAGGTGTGACAGCAAGCAGGAAGGAAATAAAAAGAAAAGAGGGACAGTTGAAAAATGAAAGATGGGAACCATTTAGTCTGGTCTTTCACTAACGACCTTCCTAGCATGGGAAACACTCTCTCCACGAAATCGGGGCAGAGCAGGGGCCGGAGCCCCCTCTAGTCTAGTTCGACAGGTCTCTCAAAGACACACAAGCCCCCCCCCCCCCCCCCCCCCCCCCGTCAAGGCAGTTCCCGTTGGGGGGAGCAAGTTAAGGTAATGAAAGCATCCGTGTTCCCAGGTTGAGTTGTATGATAATAGGAACATGCTTAGCTTTCACTGGTTGAAGGTGAAATGTCCCGTTATATGCTGCACTAGTATACATGTCTCTCTCTCTCTCTCTCTCTCTCTCTCTCTCTCTCTCTCTCTTGTTCCAGTGGTGGTCTCTCTCTTGTTGCAGTGATGGTCTCTCTCTCTCTCTCTCTCTCTCTCTCTCTTGTTCCAGTGGTGGTCTCTCTCTCTCTCTCTCTCTCTCTCTCTCTCTCATTTGGACCTTAGCCAATCCATGCACTGCTTGTTCTCTGTCTTCCTTTCCTTCTTGTTTACTGTCTCTCCTCTCTGCTGCTAAGGTTAGGTGGTTACATAAATAAATAATACTAATACCGGTAATAATAATAACAATAATAATAGGGTAATAAAAGAAAGTATACAGGTCATCATAATAATGGGTAGGACTATAATGCAGGTAAATTAAATGTGAGCATCGTAATTAATTCAGGGGGAAGTGTAGTACGTGTTGGTAAATCTGGAGTAAATAATTCATCCAAACTATTCCAAGTAACAGAACACCATTATTTTTGTTCATCTGGTTCTGTTTCCTGGCATACTTTGGAGGAATCAAGACGTTCCAATATAACCAGAAGTGAATTTCCCCCTTAAGTTGACGTCATAGAGCCGAATGAAACTCGGGAAATAATTTGTCAATAATTTATTTTCTAGGATCCCAGTATGGTTAATTAGAGGAACCTGTGATATAGTCAGAAAATTGCAGGTAAATGAATCCTTCAAATATTGTCACGAAACACACACACACACACACACACACCTATATATGGATCACATATGCAGGGTAGCCTACCAAATAAAATAATCACACGTACCACCAAAAGAAAAAAACTAATGTGTGAGAGTTTAATTGGAGCTTTAATAGGCAAAGTTTAGCCTATACACCTGCAGCAGCTAGGTCATATATATATATATACTAATTAAATCTCTCACCTGTTGCGATATTCCATTCAGATGTGATCAATGGACATGTCAGTGTATAGACTATAATAGCAGCAGGGATCGGTGAGTAGGGTGAGACGCCTTGTATGTACAATAATTATTACAGACATATATTATGAGTCAGATGTCGCACCTGAAACTCTGCCCTTTATTATTCAGCATAGGGTATACGATGAGACGTTGTTGTGTATTGGTAGAGGCGAGTGATGCATCCTATATACAGTATTTTTAGTTCATGCTTGATAAGTGGCCCAATGTTTGAAGTGTGTCTGTTTCGAGTGTCCTCAACTGTACATGTCTGTTTCACTGTACGGTACCAGACAAAGTAAGTGTGTAAAATGCCGTACTGTACATACAAGTACATGTCTACCTGTCATAGGGTCGAACATGTGTTTTTCACTGTACGGTACCTGATATATATAGTAAGTAATTAACTAGTTAATTAATAATTACGTAATTAATAATTAAGGGTGTAAAATGCCGTACATAAGAGTAGCTTACTTGTCTATACCTACTGTACATGTCATAGGGTCGTCGTTGTCGAGGACATTGTTGGGATTTATACGATAGAGTTGTAAAGGCATATATAAATTTTTTGTTGGTGTTGAGACTATTATATCAGTAGTAGTTCTCTTCCATACAAATCGTGAAAGAAAACTTACCGGCACAGGATAACTTGAGGGGAGATTCTCTTGTTGGTAAATTGGAAGGTCTGTGTGATTCCTCCAAACTATATACTATCAAGAAAACAGACGCCCTCAATGGTACTATAATAGATGGATCTTTTAGCTGTTTCGTGGCATAATTTGTAGGAATCACAGCTAGACCTTCCAATAAGAGCTATAATCCCTCCTTAATTATCTACTAACAATATCCTTTTATGCATCATATGATTATAACTTCATGACATTTAGTACCGTATGCAAAAACATTGGTGATGGTATTGATGAACGTGTAGTATACAGGTACGCCATATGAACCTAAAACCATATTGTGTCATTAACCCTAAATTATATCTAACAGTAAATTAATTGAACCCCCAATTTCCCAAACCATTCTGACTGGTGTATACGTAGTCCCGGGAATGTCCTCGGTCTAATTTTAGTTTTGGTGAATATGTGTTTCTTGAATTATCAGCTTAAAAACAACCAAAAATTTATGGCTTTCTCAACATAGACTCTATGGTCTCAAGCATCAAGGATGCCCAGTTTAGAAATTAATTCAAACCACAAAATGTTGAACACTTAAATTGAATACTAAATGTAAGGACAGTGAAAACAAAAGTTTTAAAATGACCAATAGGGGGGGGGGGGTTCGATCCCAGTACCCCTGCAGCTCAATTCGCCACTTGGGCCTTGCTATTTAATCGTGATTGTTACAATGCCACCTTCTGCTGTAGTTGCGTCATGGATAACTTTTGTGGTTGTAAAGCTGGCATGGTTTCTCAGGGGAACCAGCAACCACACCGGATAATGGATTCCTCCCACCCTCCTAATAAGTTCACATAAAAATAATTAGAGGAAATTTATTGACAAAACCACATGTAGGATCTTCACCCGGACAACTTCGAGTATCGCTGCTAGTCTCTCTATATAAAACACTCCATCTGTCTGTCTGTCTGTCTGTTTAGCCGCTATGCACGGCCGCATCGTACCTAGAGTAAAAAGTAATACGTCATTTTGATAGGTCAAGCAGTGTTGTATTCCCCCATGCTACGTGTATTATTGTTGTATTATTACTGACACCTACACCACAAAATCACATCACCCCGCCACCAACACAACCACACCTTACACCACAACAACTCACCTCCTTAGCACAGCACATACAAACATTCAACAAAAACTGACACATTATGTACACCACACCCACAGCACCACCAACAATGGACCACACCAGCCCGTCAACTGCTATACCAGACACCATCAACGCTGCTACAACCACGCTACCAACACCAGTGGACGTCACCAGCCCGCCTATACCGCCACCAGCGACCCGACATACACCCACAATCACACCACAGCATTGGCAGAACCCCGACTTCTGCACGTATCATCAGAGGTTCGGCCATGCGGCACACAATTGCCACTCAGTGGCAAGACAACGCCCTCCACGCTACCGCCTACTCAACGACACCCAACTCAAGGCCACGCAGCAATACACCTCTACCTTACAGCATCGTCATCCCCAGGCACCTCCTCATGTCATCCGTAACACGTCTGCAAACCTCGCCACCGTTCCACTAACACCTGCCCTGCAACAAGCCATCAAACCTGCACAGACTCCTCACCCCACCGCCTGCACTCTCCTGTGGGTGGTGGACCTCGAGTCGGGGGACGACATCCTCGTCGACTCTGGGCCAGAGTAGGTGTCCAGTCTCTCTATATAGGGTCTCTAGGTCAGAGGTTAGTGTTTTTCTCCCGGTGGCTAAAGAGAGAGGGTGCCAGGCAGGGTCCAGAAAATACCTGGTCCCTGGTGCTAGGGTTCCACGGCATACGACCTCCTCGCTGCCGACAAGTCGCCCATCGCTATGTTCGGCACAAGGAACAGGGGCGTCACCCTACTTCGTCAGGAGTATATAATGTTTATGTAGTTTGGCTTTTCATCGTTGCGGACGTACAGGCCCCCATCCTGGGTCTTGACTTCTTAACTGTACATGATCTCCTGATATACGTCAAAAGACAACGCCTCATACACCAACCATCAGGAACCATTGTAGACACCCTAGCTATACCTTCCATCACACACATACCACACTCCAACTCTTATGAACATATTATACAAGATTTCCCTAATCTCCGTTCTACCTCCTCTACTCAGCTTGTGCATGACCCAGGGATCACAAGACCGGCCTCCCCTGTCTTCGCCAAACCCCGGAGGATGCCGCCGCCTGAAAGACTGGAACCAACTCGAGTGTACAAATTTGACAGTTTCAAACAGTTGATTGGCTGGGAAACTTTAATATACAATAAACAGGTTGAGCAGCATCTTCTAAAATATACTACAAGCAGCTACTGACTCACTCCTCAAAACAATAACATAATTATATCAACTAGAAAACATTATTAGACAGCAAATGGTTTAAAAGTTATTCAAATGTGGATGATTACGGAACACACAGAAACATAATAAATTGATAAATAGAGTGTACGTATAGTAGGCATTATGTATGTTTGATAATAACGATGGGTTATGTATGTATGTATGTATGTGTATATGTGTGATAATATGATGGGTTATGTATGTATGTATGTATGTATAATAATGTACGCCCTAACGCCTTCATTTGTTTGGTCACGTGACGTAGCTATTAAGAATGGCGTGGTGGTGGTGGTGACTGCTTGGGGAAGAATACACACACACACATACACCCACCAGTATAAACAAACACCCATTATTATACACCACTCTGACTGACACCTTTATTACATACACACCACTGTAGTACGGTAAGTGAATTATAGGATGTTGTATAAAAATGAACATTGATATAAACTAATACTCGCCATTTAATGTAGATATGTGTGTTTTGTGTGTCTGTGTGTGTGTGTGTATGTGTTTCTCCTCATTGATTTTAACTTGGTGGGGCCGTATTCAAGAACTTGGTCATGGTACATACGATGACTTCATTGGATAAACTAAAGAGCCTTCGTTCGTACTGGTACCACACCACGCCATCGTATGCACGACAGAGGTTCTTGCATACTGTCCAAACTAACTCACTCTTAGGTTCTTATTCAAGAACATACGTGGTGTATACGATGGTGTGGTACCGGTACGATGGATGTGTTGTTTGTCTATGAAGCCATCGTACTATTACCACCATCGTATTCACTATGAATGTTCTTGAATATGGCCCATAGTTGTAACTCGATATAACACTAACCAGCTATTGTTTGTTTGTGTATTTGTTATTGATAGGAATATACAGGTTATACATACATATATACATAATTGGAGGATGTATTATATTATTATAGTGTTGATTAGGGGTTTACTGTAAGGGAATGTGGGTAAATGTTGAAAGAATTACTGTTATTGTGTACGGTTATTCTACCTTCATTACCCACTTATTCAGACCATTCTAAGACTATTTTCTTCTATTGCATTTCCTCCACAAATACCCCATTTCCAAGATATTCAAATGGGACATTTTGAAATTAGTCTGACCTTACCTGACCTGACCTAGACCACAGCAGAATACCGGGACCTAACCTGGGCAGACTACTGGGAAATAACCTGCGCAAAAAACCCGTGGTAAAGTACAGGAAATGACTGGGACCTAGTCAGATCTGGCAACACTATTAACTTACAAAATGGTATTTCTTTCAATAAATATCGGTATGTGTGTTTGAGTTGAATGTTTATGTTTTACGTGTTTGTTACTTTTATTTCAAAACATGTTATATTTTACCTCTCATAATTATTGGTAAAACTTTATAATCTTGCCTTCAAACATTTGACGTTTATTTTATCATGTATCCTCATGGAGTGTTATTATTTGATTTATTTTGTATCCATTGGTTGTGTTATGTTCTTACTATTTACTGTACAGTATTCTGTTTTGTCATTATTGCCATCACATTTCTACTCTTAAGTTAAAGTCTAGAGCAGTTGTTCTTAAACTGGGGCACCAAGAGCTTCCAGGGGGGGGGGGGGGGCAAGTAGGGTTTTGGTAAATAATCTGTGATGTTCATTATTGCAAAATTGCCAAAAACTTTTTCCACAAATTTTTCTCTATATATATATATATTGCAAATACTGCCCAGTTGATAAGGCTTACTTCGCTCACCACCCTACCCATACCATAAGTACCAGTAATTTTAAATTCATAGTATAATGTTTGATAAACATTTTAAGGGATAAGGGGGCATGACATAATGCAGAGGGAGGCGTGAGGCATGGAAGGTTAAGAACCACTGCTCTAGAGTGTGTGAGAAATTGGAAGTTTGGAGTGAAGTAAAATGTACACATTAGATTATTTGGCTTTGATTTTGAATTGATAATTGATATTGATTGTGTAGTGATTCCTGTTTTAATGGTCATCTATACTCAGTATATCTCTCTATACTGTACTGTATATCATCACCATTGACCATATTGCCAAAATAAAATGATCTAATGCAAATGCTAATTGCAACACAAGATTTGCCATACAGAATATGAAGACATTCTGTACATACAGTAGGCTACCTGGTGCACCACATAAATCTTCCTGGTATAGACTGACCTGTAACTCAAAAGTTGAAAAGTTTGTCCAGGTTTGTTAAATATTATTAAATCTGGCAGAACAGAGTGGAAGAGTACCTTATGTAAACGATAGAAACATGGGGGGGGGGGGGGGCTTGACCGAATGAGTAGGGAGTGTTGGAACAGGGAAACTGGAGACTCTTATGCCATGGCTACCCCCTTGGTAGAAGTTCCCAGAGGGAATGAGGTGTCAGAGCTATAGATATATAGATATATATTAATTCTGTGACTGAGTTGTCAAAATTTAGAATATAAACAATTATGATCTTGTGAGGGCAGCTTATGGTGGATGTGGAGGGGGTGGTATCTTCCACCTCAAGGCCACTGTGTACACAATGGCAGTAGAGACAGTTTTAGTTTGCATATTCACATAATGAGGGTTGTGTTGGTGGGGCCTTATTCCTCCTACTGTGTAGTCTGGTTTTATCTGTTAAAATAAAAAGACCCCTCAATCTAGCCTCTTGGGGGGGGGGGGGGGATTAAACATGGTCAGAGAGCATGTGTCAAAATTATATTTCAACAGATAAAAATACGGAATTAAAGATTACCCGAACAAGATTGGGCAAAAACAGTGTATTCTTATTCTGTGAGTCATCTTAAACTTGCATTGCAAAAGAAATGGAACGGAGTGACAAAAAAACTTTTTCTCAATAAGTAGTCTTTTACTGTACAGTATAGTACATGATATACTTTCACACTTTCAGATTTCCACCATCATCCATTTAAGATGAGTAACAGAGTAGTTGAGTTAGCAACAGTGATGAAAGAGCAGTAATATCTTCACCACCATTACAACCACCATCACTACTACCACCACCATTACCACCACTATGACTTCACGAACTAAGAACAAGAAAGAGGAGGAGAAAAAGAGACAGGAGGAGGAAGCAGCGGCTCAGGTGAGATGTACAATAATGCCTTATTTTGCACTGTTATTATGGGTGTGCATTAAACTGTTTGTAATGATTCTTTTTACAGTAAACCCTGTGTACATTACACACCATCATTTCTACTGGTGTTGTGGGTGTTATATTGAACTGTTTGTAATGAAACTGTGTACAGTAAATCCTCTTTGTACAATTACAAACCACAATAAGTATATCCATTTATGCTTCTAAAACTGTAGTCTGATGGAGTATTCCACGAGCTTCAGTAAATATATTATAATTATGAGACAGAATAAGTGGTGTTGTAATTGGTTCACTGGTATGATTCAAAACTTCAACACCACCACCACCTGGATACTTGTTATGACTATACAGTACATTACTTACCCATAAACCTCCCAGTGGATAATACAGTGTTGTACAATGGCATATCAAGAAAGTTTGAAAGGGTAGAGCCATAGTTTAATAACCACATAATTTCTCTGCATTTTCTCGTATGCTCATTAACCACTTTGATACAGGCTTTATCTACCTTGGCCTTTCTCCTGCACTCTTGGTCACTATGTAAACCACATTTGATGGCAAATGGCTTGTAAACCATTCTAGCTACATAATTAATGATACAGGATATTGAAGTACAGACCTTTAGTTGTCTCCTGATGTACTTGTGAAAACTAATTGGACATCTGTAGGATGGATAGCCACCTCACAATGACATCAATTCAAAATTCAGTTTTACTCTATTTACATATCTAAATACATTTTCACACTGATTACATTATAAAACATGTCAGAATCACAGTTTTCAACACAGCAATATGAAATATAATGACACTGTTGTTTTTATGTATGTATACCTGTATGGTAATTACAGGAAAAACAGAGGTCGGGAAATACATCCTCAATGCTAGTTTAACACTGACAGGAGGTTGGTGGCTGGCCTATGACTAATTCCTACCAGCCCAAAATCAGTGTGCCCTCTGAGACAACCATGATTATGATTTTAGGGGTTAATGGAGAGGCATATATGGTCTTTAAGAAGCCTTGTTTAGTCAAAAAGATGTTTATAGGATTACCATTGTTTGTAGCAGTTGACAATAAACTCGTAAAAAGCCGGCATCACAGCTTCATTTGGATTAATATTGGCTATAGTTTTCATTAGATCTGTTTGGATACTTCCACAATATAATAAAAGTTCCTTTAATTACCCACATAAGCTTTTTTATGTGACTTTTCACCTCTTGAATAATCCGGCTTTCAATTTATGACTTGTCTCTATGTTATAGCAATTGAAGGTGAAACGTATAATTATGCTTATTTTTTTACAGGTATATGAAGAATTTGTTGCCACATTTGAAGAGACACCAGTACAGAAGGGAAAGGTTTGGGTTAAAGCAGGAACCTTTGATGCTGGATCCAGAAGTGAGTTGAACTTACTTGGTTTGTACTGTCGATCCTAGATAGATGATGATTAAATATAGCATTCTCCTTTTAATACAGGCTCAGTAAATCACTTAGTCTGTATGGTAATTAATAACAGAAGCCTGGGAAAACATTAGGTGATCTTCAATGAGTAACTTAAGAAATGGTGGATGAAAATATTTATTCATTGTATATCCAGGGTATACTATACATTCTTTTCTCTGTCTGTTAGCCATAAGAGATACAGTGCTTGACATAGGATTGGTCCGCCCTGCTGAAAAACATAGAAAGCTCACCAACATCTTAGTGAAATATTAATAAAAATTAGACAATAAACAATTTAGGAAGCACTTGAAGTTTAGCGGTACCATACCCAGTAAATGCACAACATACCTCGAGTAAGTTCGGGTGTTTATCAGTTGCTTGGATGTAGTGTGGGTCAAGAGGGTCGCTAACACAGCACCGATACACAGTACCACCTCTATTGTCAGTTACCCTAAAGGTGGATTCATCACTCCATAACACACTAAACCACTTGCCGCAATCCTACAATTTACAGTTGGGACTAACACTATCTATCTATAGCTCTGACGCCTCGTTCCCTCCGGGAAGGAGGTGGCCACGGCAGAAAAGTCTCCAGTCTTCCCTGTTCCAACACTCCCTCCTTACTTGGTCAAGCCCTCCCCTCCCCCTCATGTTTCTCTCCTTTACATACTCTTCCACTCTGTTCTGCCATCTTACTGGTGGTCTGCCTCTCACACCACGTCCCACAACTTCACTTTCATACACCTTCTAACACCTCTCCAAATAGTTGAGGTTTACATTCCTTAATTTTCCTGGCACTCACTCGTGGATTGGACTCAACCTCACGTTTTACAATGTCTGGGCCCTTACACCAGTCTTCAGTTCCTTGCCAGGCCTCGTTTTCTGAGTGGGAGTGACGAGGCCACATTCCCGGTAAAACTTGTCAACCCAGCTTCTAACTCTTCCTTCACTTACACCCACCTGTTCAGCTATTTCCTTCGTTGTATGATCAGATTTCTTTAGGGCTAAGCAATGGTTTAATGGTTAATGATCTAAGCAATGGTTACCTGTGATAGATCCTTATCAGAGCCCATATTCATAACACTATAGTCTATCCCATCCTAGCTTGCAATTGGAGCCTAGGTGTATTTTTAATGCTCGTCTCTGATTGGTCAATATCTCCAGGCAACCTCCGTTCATGTTTACCTTTGATTTACCAAAACATTGCATTTCTCCGAGGTACATTGTTTTTGTATTTTCTTGGTACCTCACATATTTCGCTTAATATCTACTTGGTACTTTGGTAACCTGACAGAATAATGATAGAGGATTACTTTTATCGTGAAAAAATGATCCATATCATTAAAAATATACGATTAAATACGAGTTGAAGTGAAACGAGTAGCTAAAAATGTTTATACAACTTTTTTTTATATGCCGATATTTATTTATAAATATTACGCTACCATGATTAATAATGGGTGGATGATGTAGATAAAATCCTCCTGCATGTCATGGTGGTATAAGATTGTAGATAAGACAAAAATTATTGCTGGAAACGTAATTTTAATGCCAAGATGTCAATATGTTTCAGATGAATAGTGTAATTGTTTAAAGACTGGGAACGACCGAAATACGAGAAATGCCAGGCTCACGATAAAACCAACTCCGATACTTGTTTACATGAATACAGTTTAATTTTACATACGATAGTACTTCAAATGAAATGTGTAAAAATAAATATTAAATACACTCAATGTATTAATGTGCACAGAAAAGCTCTGTAAAACATGTTTGAAATTCTTTATAAAATGCGGGTGGGGGACTGGCTCACTACTGCCACCTGGCGAGGGCATAGTTTGGAAAATCCCCCATTGCATGTCTAACTGTATCAGTATTACAGAAGACACAAAAGTGAAAAGAAATTTATATTGCCTTACTGTATTAATCCTGAGAGAATAAAAAGCATAATTGCATGTCTAACTGTATCAAATTTTCTGAAGACAAATGTAAAGGGAAAATTATACATACCCAATTCCTAATCAACCTACAGTACTGCTGGCCCCACATTATTATTACAGTATTATTATTATGACGACATAGGAATGTGGCATCCCCATCGCCCTCAATTCCTGCGATGGTGCAGTCAGCCTCATATCCCCTATGATACAGGGAAAGAATGAGGGTTGGGAACCCCACTATCAAACAGTTACCCCATTAAAGGTTCATATAGCCTTGGAACTGAACCCTTTTCCTTTCGAGAGTCCTACACTGGTGCTATAGCCTCCTCACCTCTTGTTAAAAGAGAAATGGGGTATTGATGGTGATGACTATTATTAGTGTTATTACAATAATTATTACTAGTATAATTACAGTATTATTCTCATTACTACAGTATTATCATCATAATTATTTGTCTAACCATATCTATATTTCAGAGGAAGACACAAAAGAAAAAGGAAAATTATACAAACCAACTTCGAAGCTTGCTGAGTTAGCTGAGAAATTTTCAAGTGCGGAGAAAGCTGCCCAGTATGCCGGAAACAGAATTGAAAAGGACAAACCAGAAAAACCAGGAAAGAAAAAAGAAAAGGAGAAGAAAAAGAAAAGTAATTTAGAGCTATTCAAAGAGGAACTAAAGATGTGAGTACAATTGTTTCATAGTGAAAGTTATAATATACTTTTAGTATATTAGAGTGCCTTGATTTCTCAAAAAGCATGTCTGTCGTTTTTGTTGAAGTTTTTCAAGCTGTCTGGCCGAGTAGCCCCAGTAAATGGGATTAGATTAACAAAAATAATAGTGGCCTGTTGATTGGAGTAGATTGGTGGAAGCTACAGATTGTGATGGTGATGGGTTTGTAAGTACAGTTCTTGGGTTTTTAATGCGTATATACACATTCATTATTCTTGGTCACACTCTTGAGTTCATAAGAACCTGTGTCAAAGTGTGATCATGAAGTGTTAGTTAGGCGGGGCTGGGCAGACAAACAGTGTGCTGCAAAAACAAAGGAAATACATTGGTCAGTGGATGGTAATGTTAAAGCTTTGATTATTGCTGCATTTATCTGAATTTTTCTGCTGTATCCAACTTGGAACCGAAATATTTTTTTGCTATATTGAGCCTTCTGCTAGATTGCTTTTCATTAAATGGAGCTTGTACTGTACCTCACTGTTACTAATAGGGGACTGTTGCATGACACATTTTGAAATAATAAGTTGCTCCAGATTTACCAACACTGTAATTCCCCCTTAAGGATACAAGAGGAGAGAGCCGAGCGTCATCGCATCAAGAACATGTACCAAACAAGGGAGTCTGGGAAGAGCAGTCGCTTTGAGGCGCCTGAACCTAAAATTCCTGGATTTCTTGGTATGGGTAAGTGTGTTTGTCTAAAAATTGACCTTTTTAGAACAAACAACATATGTTAATATTATCCTGAGAGTGATGTGCTGTGTGTGTGCATGCATGCCTTTGTGTATGTGGGTGTGAGTGTGGATGTGTTTGTGTGTGCATCTCTTGGTTGTAACATAAGCTATGCTTGTTTTTTCCTGTCTCCTTATTTTGATGTTTTGGCTGCTTGCTTGGTACGGACGATCCACTGCCGACATACTCAGCTATATTACAATTAACATTTTCAGTCAATAGATCAACATGATGAAACTCATACAATAGCTTTAGACATCTCCAAGGCCTTTGATAGAATATGGCACCGATCCTTGGTATCCAAGCTTCCTAACTATGGTATTACATTATCATGTTATGATAGAAGGTATTTTTTTCAACATTCCAGTCCATTAATGCTGGCATCCCTCAGGGATCAATCTTGGTCCCAACTTTGGTCCTTATACACATCAATGATCTCTTAAATGTCACCCACAACCCTATCCACTCCCCATAAGGGAAGTATTGCCTGTGGTGATGTGGGCAGTACTTTAAGGGTTATGGCGTCCCTTCAGTTCTTCAAGTATCCCTCCATTCCTTTTCTTTCCTTTGTACTTACTGTCCCACCTCTCTATCACCCCTTCCCACTGGTGCTGGTTCTATCCAGAAATGAGGAATTTGGCATCCTCTACCACACCCTGGCCTGTTCTGTCTGTCTCTCTTACTCTATCTCATTCCTTCTGGGTAGCTGACAAGATCGCCCGATTTGGTGTCACAACAAGGAAGATTACAGACAGGGGGAATGTTGGCTCGGGGGTATATACCTGTGAACCAGCAGTCCCCTCGTCTGTTGCCTTAGAAGAAACAGATCTCACTATCACCCTGACTCCCATTTGGGGGTCCGAGCATCTGCTCGGCTTCGGTCAACCAGAGTCGGGACTGCTCGGCCAGACAGTCCGGGGAACTACAACAACAACAACCCTATCCACTCTTATGCAGATGACTCAACACTTCATAGTTCATTCACACTTATTCTACCATTCGTAAAAACTGATGTTCTAAACTCCAAAATTAACACTGCATCTTTTTAAAGTAGGCTTTATCCATAATTAACGAATATGGACAGACATATTTGGTCTCTTTTAATGCTAATAAAACTCAATACATTCAATTTTCCAATAGACGAATCCCTTCTGAATCACTCATAACTTTCAATAATGCAAATATTCCCTTATCTTCAAGTATTAATACCCTTGGTGTACAGTATCCCTCAGATGGACATCCTATGTTCGTTCAATTGCTAAGAAGGCATCGCAAAAGTTAGGTCTTCTCTACCGAGTTGGTGAATTTTTCACTGACGAGCAGTTAGCTGTAATATATAAGAGTCATGTTCGTTCTCAGATGTAATACTGCTCACCACTATGCAGTGGATGTGGGGAGGTGGCACTTAGGCAATTAGATAAAATTCAAAATAAACTGTATGAATTATCAATAACCCTCTAATTACAAATGAAATCCCTCCCTTACACATAAGATGAAATGTTGCATATTGCCTTATGTTGTAGATATTATCATGGTAAATGTTGGGATGAGCTTGCCCTAATCGTGCCACCTTTTTGCATCTTTCCCTGTGGTACCAGGTCAGCAGCTAGAGCCCATCACTTTGCAATCTCTTCTCCCCAATGTAGAACTAATGCTTTTCAGAAATCCATTATTCCCAGAAAGACATAGTTATGGAATGCACTTCCTCAAAACTGCTTTCCACAATTTTTTAATACTAGGTCATTTAAATCCAACTGTTACAGACACTATATGAATGAAGGATGACAATAGGCATATGGACTTTGTTTTCATTGTTATTATTTTACCTTCCTTCCTTTCTGATTAAAAAAAAAAAAAGTTGGTTATCCATTTAGTTTTTCATTTCCATCTTCAAAGTTGGCCCTGTAGGGGGGGAGGGTTATTGCCTGCAGTGATGTGAGCAATACTTTAAGGGTTTTAGCACCCCGCCCCAGCCACTCCCTTTCAGTGCTTCAACAGTCCCTCTTTTCATTTTATTTCCATCCTGCTTGCTGTCACACCTCTCTTTTATCACCTTTCTCTGGTGCTATATGACCTCGCTGTTGCAGTGCCTAATATCAATCAATCAGTCAATCTTCAAAGTTGGTTATCCTTTGTGCTACTGGTATTCGTTTGTTATTCACTGCATCCTCTACATCCAGCAGGTGACTTTTCATTGTTTACAGTGCTTAATTTTGTCATTTTTGTGCTGTGCTTTACACCAAAGCTTTTTTATTCTTGTTCATATTAAATGTGCATGCTTGTGTACATGCAGTGAATGTGTGTGTATGCATGTGTTGAACAATGAATTTGATTCCCTTTGCTCCTCTGATTCCTGATAAATATACCTTTGTAGTTTTTATAAAAATGTTGGTATGTATGAAAGGTAGGTATGGATAGATTATACTACTGTAGACCCTTGATGTTCAATCAATAAATATTTGTATCCACCACACGCTTCATTTTACACTCTGTATTTCATTGAACACCACCAAATATTTTCCCAGGCTTCCGTTATTCATTACCATACAGACTAAGAACATTGGTGGTGTTGACTATGACAAGGTTCCTGTACAATGGTTCTGTAGTACTAATGTCTGGAGTTATCATAATGGTATCACACCATCGTCAACACCATCATTGTTCTTGCATACAGCCCAAAGTCTTACTCCACCTTCTATTCATGACATCTTTAGTACACTTATTAAGATTTGGTTCAGCTTATGGGACCCTGTGATATAGTAAAAAAATTGGAGGTCAATGAGTCCTTCAAATATTGTCACGAAACAAACACACACACACACACCTAAATGGGAGGAGCAATGTTTCATGGCAAAGTCGGGAGGAGTCAGAAGCTTCCAATTCCCATACACGATCACAGGGTCTTTTAAGGTGAGATTCTCTTGTTGGTGAAGTGGAAGGTCTGTGATTCCTCCAAACAGTGCCAAGAAACATATCACAGCAACTCTATAATAATGGTAGCCTGTTGCAAGGTATAGTATGAAGGAAGTGTTTACACTCCAAATTTGCCAATACTGTCACATCTTCTGTAGGGGATAGTATACATATGGTACAGTTGCCATCAGATGACTCGAAGCCACATCGTACACCAAGAAGCTTGTGTTGCATAATATTCATTGCAGAAAAGTTAAATATACATATTGACAACTTATCACTGGGTTTGTTTCACCCGAGCAAATGACTGAATTTCGGTCCAGTTCATATATTTCACTAATACCAGATACAACACCAGCATGTTCGTAGTTGAGGTGGCCTCGAGTCATCTGATGGCAACTGTACATTAAAATGTCCTGATTTGTCTAGAGCAGTGCTATACAACCTGGGTAGACAGTCCACCTTAGGGTGGACGGCTGTCTAGGGGTGGACAAGTGGGTGGATGAGATCCTGACCTGCACGTGTCTATATATACAAGAGAATATAATTATAAATGGTATAAAACAGAATGGTAAAAGATGGACTACAATCTCCCAAAACCCCTACTCTGACAGGTCAGCTGTTAGTCTGTTCAAACCAAAAGCAGTAAACTTTCGGATCTCGTCCCTCCATTAGCAACATAGTCGTAGAATTGAGATATGAAAGTTAATTTTTAAATGTTAAAATATGAGATTTTTTAAGAAACTTTTTTGAGGGGAGGTGGGTGAGGGGTAGACAGCTTGTACCTAATCACCACTAGAAGTGGACGACATAAAAAAAAGTTGAAGACCACTGCTCTAGGAATGCTAGGAAACAGGACCATGTTACCAAAACTACATACACAACCAAAACATAATGGTTTCCTGTTGCTTGGAATGTTTGGAGGAATTATTTACTCCAGATTTGCCAATACTATTACACCTTAATATAATATCTTTTCTAATTTCAGATGATCCCAAAATTGGAAGTTTTGACCCAGGCGATCCAACAACAACAAATCTGTACTTGGGAAATTTGAGTCCAAAGGTGAGTGTAAAAAATTCATCACAATATTCATTATAATATTTTCCTTCTTAATTTTCTATTGTCTGCAGTGAAATGGAGTTCTATTGATTTCTCCAAACTATGAAATGAAATAGATCCCTTATTAGTAACAAAAAGGTGATTAGTTTCATGGCATACTTTGGAGGAATCACAGTTCTTTCCAATTTCACCAACAAGAGAATCTTCCCTTAATGTCTTATATTGAAATTCTAATTGCAGATAACTGAGCAACGGTTAATGGAGTTGTTTGGACGTTATGGACCCCTGGCTTCAATTAAGATCATGTGGCCAAGGACAGATGATGAGAGAAATAGAGGTCGTAATTGTGGCTTTGTGGCATTCATGAACAGAAAGGATGGAGAAAGAGCACTAACATCTTTAAATGGTGAGTGTGTACTTGTATTTGTCGGAATGTAGTTTAAATGCTCTTCTTTGAATGGGATCATGATATTGTAGATGCTGGATATACAATGAATAAATACTTTATTCCACCAATTCTTCATACACTCAGCCCCTCATTGAAGACCACCAAATGTTTTCCCAGGCTTCTGTCATTACCATACAGATGTATGATTTAGCCTGTGTTAAAAGGATAGTGATAAATTTTTTCATCTTAAATCGAGGGCCTACTGTACAGTACTGTACTCACATAAAGTTTGTGCCGGGCTGCTCGTGGTACCTGAATAACAAGTGACCCGGAATGAAATAATTCATTAAAAATATATTCCGCTTCTTCACGCAATGCAGACATTGGGGAATTGATAGGGCAAGCTTACGTAGGGTATAAAGGGGTAGATTGTCCCATGCCTTCCTGATAGTAGCCTTTAGCTTGGATATGGAACTGATATCTTTCCCGTCCAACTTCCTTTTAATCAGTCGCCATAGGTTCTCTATCAGCGAGATATCAGGGCTGTTACCAAGCCAGTCACTGATGAACTCTGTCACAGTCATTAAGCCACTGGGTAATACTTTTGGCTGTGTGAACCGGTGCATTATCCTGCTGAAATATTTGACCACCGGACCTCTCAAAAGCATTCGTAAATGATCGTCCAGTAGCTTGTAATATATGTTCTGATTAACTCTTATATTTTTGGGCAACACTACAAGAGTACGGTACCTAAACCTCTTCCACTAAATGAACCCCAAACCATAAGGGAATCAGGGTGTTTTAATGTTTCTTGTACAGTTGCCAAAAAAGGTATTGCGACAAATCTTGATAGAACTTTAACCATAGTAATATCCACAACTATTTGTATATGGACTATAAGCATGTATAACAGAAGGAAATATACATATCCTTCTGTAATACATAGTTATAATCCCTACAAACAACTATGAACATTAATATATTAATGTTGTATTAATAGTTGTTGCAATACCTTTTTTGGCAACTGTACATAGTGATGGTGGAGGGGATTGCTGCCAGCCCTCCGGTACACCTTAACACCGTTATTACAAGATACAGTAAAGGTGGCTTCGTCAGACCACAGCACGTCCAGCCATTTGTCCTGAGACCAGGCTAGATATTTGTTAGCAAAAGCAACCCTAAAACACTGTTGCACAGGGGTTAGAATGGGTTTTTTCGCCGGGCGGTCGCTGAGTGGATAAAATGGCAAGGGCCCTGGTTCGAGTCCACGAGAAATTCTCTGGGATTTTTTCGAGGTGATCTGATGGGTCCAGCTGTTCGTCAACTACCCTGGCTATGCCAACTTGTCAAGAAAATACCCCCTACATCGTTGTCAACTCACAACATAGAAGATACCAGACCATATTCCAAGATGCTGTGAGTGACTGTGTAGCTGGTCTCTCCTGATAGTGACATGTATAAATAAGGTGTCGTCGTCTAGTGGGACAATAGAGAAGCTACGGTAACATCATCACGAAGCTCCACTGTCTCATCTGGTGCATCACCCAATAATCTTAAGGCCTCACAAGAGTCACGGGATACTAACAGCCTATAATCTCGAGGTTGAGGTATAGAGAGAGTAAACAAAAAATCTGTAATCCTGAGTATGAATGTATTTGCTAACAGTTTAGACAGATACTTCCCCAAACAACTTAGGAATAGTTTCTTTCACTTTCCACGCTTTCAGATGTGGATTTTTCTCTAATTTTCTCTTTATAATGTTAAAAACACGTTCTGAGACCTTACTAGGATGACCAGACCTTGATATTTGAGTGGGTGTATCCTTGCCGCCACCCTGGTGAAACCTGGCAACGTATTTCCTCATGGATCGTTCACTCACACCAAGTTGCTCCACTATATCCTTGGTTTGCAGATCCACCTTATGTAAAGCAACTATCTGCAAAAGTGTATCCTGTGATAGTTGCTTATATTTCCCCATATTCTATCCACATTTCACAACATCCCGATAACTGTAATGCATCAATCGAGGAGCGCGGGGGTTCAATACCAACTATTCAATTTGAAAACAAAATAACTGGCAGTCTGGCATCTCTCTTACAGTGTTGCCACTACTTAGCGCTATATATTACAAAGGTCAATCAAAACGTTTCTGCTACAGTGTAGCATTTATTTCCGTTTTTTTTGTATGATGCACGAGTTTTGTAGCTACCCGAACTCACCTACGCAGCCCTGCACAAACTTTATGCTAGTACTGTATTGAGGATAACAAAATCATGTTGAGTTAACATAATATACAGTGGTACCTTGAGATACGAGTTTAATTCGTTCCGTGACTGAGCTCGTAACTCAATATGCTCGTAAGTCAAATCAATTTATCCCATTGAAATTAACTGAAATGTGATTAATCCGTTCCCGCCCAAAAAAAATAAATAAAATAAAACCCATTTTCGTAAATTTCTGCTTCAGTATTGTACATATCGTAGAAGTACAGGTATTCCTCATTATGTGCGAGGTATAGGTTCCTACAGGCACCACACAAACTAAATTCGCACAAAATAAACCTATTTTTCCCATTAGAAACAATGTATAATGAAAAGAATGGGGTCTTGGTCCAAAAAAACTTCCATTTCTTGGATGAAAAATGCATTTATTTGACTAATAAAGTGAACATGTTTTAAAAATGTATCATGTTAAAGCTATATGTAACACTAAGATGTAAATAAGTGTAAATAAAGCTGTCATTAACACTTAATATGATGCCATCTTCACAAATAATAAACTGGCTGAACTAGCCACGAGTGAGATGTAAACAAAACATTGAGAGTCAGTGTTGCCATGTAAGTGTGAGGGAATTTCCCTCACTTCAACTTCAGAATTTCCCATTTTACCTCAATTATTCCCTGTTTACTCATGAACATTGATGGTCTTTTAGGTATTTCATCTTGTAGAAATTTCCCTGTTTACTCATGAACGAACTGTATATTATTTCCCTGTGTGGACTTCGAAATTCCCTAAAACGGAAATTTCCCTGCACCTGGCAACACTGGTGGGAGCGTGAGCTGCCTCCTGGTGGCAGGCAGTTGAACTACGCACCTGGCGCACTTTTTGAAATGCAGATGAGGGGCAAATCGGCCATCTGTTGGCTCGTATTTCAAAATTCACCTCGTATGTCAGGGCAAAAATTTGATTGAGCCATGGCTCGTATCTCAAAGTTCTCGTATGTTAAGGCACTCGTATCTCAAGGTACCACTGTACGTTTAAAGGTGAAGCATGAGAGAGACTGCATTCAATTATTTATTTTTATTAATTGTGAACATAACCTCAGAGCACAACGTATGTCAATTGTGGTGCAAAATACAGAGAAGTATGTGTTGGTGTTTATAATGATGTGACATAAAGTGTGTGGCAGCTTCTAAGGAGTACAGTGAATTCTAAAGTATTCCACCTCAAATAATTATGACTCACACTTTTCTGTCCCTTTTCTATGCAACAGGTTAGACAGCTGGGTAGAGGGAGAGGAGAGTTTGTTTGTGAGGGAGAGAACTGTTAGGCACTATAAGTAGGATTGAGGAGAGGAAAATGAGTAGGATAAAGGAGAGGGAAGAAACAAGTAGGATGGTGTTTCAAAGCTGGTAACATTTGTTCCTATATCTTTTATTTAGAGGGTAATATGTTTTGGACTCATAACCTAAAGGTAGGGAGATTGATCCTTTCAGGTGAGGGCCTGAGAATATTTACTCTTCTGATTTGAGTTTCATACACTAACTATAAGGTCACCGAATGTCGTAAAACATTCTCGCTGGTACAATAACAGCTGCAGTATTTGGGAATTACCCATACTTCCCTCCCTCTGTGGCTGTTTACCAGTTTGGAAGTCGTGACGTGTGTGTGCGTGTGTGTGAGCAGCAGTTGACCTGGGCCACAGTAACAGGCTTGATTAAGCCTATGTCCAGTGTCGAAACATAAAAAAAAAAACCCTGCTGATTAACCATTGGCAATTATTACTGCATTAGGTTTGAGATATATGGATATAAATAACTTGTATGTCATGATCAACTATCATCCTATTTACCACAGTTATGGTGGCCTGTTGTTGTTTGGAATAGTTTTGAGGAATCAGTTGCTCCAGATTTATCAACACTGTACTTCCCCCCTTAATTCCCCCTGGAGTAGCGGGCTACATATACCTACCTATAGTCTGTTCAAAACCTGTGTTCCATTTTCCTCTATTTATCTGTCTCTATTTCTATCTATATCTATTTCTATCTATATCTTTCTATCTCTCTCTATCTGTCTCTATTTCTATCTATCTCTTATCTGTCTATCTATTTCTATCTATCTAACGGAACACAAGTTTTGAACAGACTATAGTATCCCTGCTTTTTGTAAAAAGCTACTTAAAGGGGGTTTCGCTTCTCCAACTGTCTCTTTTTTTTCATCTGTTACATTTTGTGCTTATTGTTTCACCACTCGATCACCTTCTCCCTCGGGCACCATATGACCTCGCTGTTATCATGCCTAATATAAGTCAATTGCCCCTTGATTAAGCATGAAATGATAAGTTGTGCGATCAGATAAATCAGAATGAACTGCATGATATAATGTAAAAGAATGAAATGTTGCTATTTTATTAACTATTGGGTACAAGAATTGGTACATGTTGTTTTTTAGTGTTTACAACATACCGGTATGTAACTGCAATACAACATTATTATTATTATTTGGTTTGTTGTTTTGCTAATCACTGAGTCACTTGGTAGACCATTCATTGCAGTAGTTCCACAATAATTATATAGGCTGTGTAAAAATTCATTTGGACAACTGTCCTAATGCATACTGTACTTTCTCTCTTTACAGGGAAAGCATAGACAGGTTTTAAATAAAGTTTGGTTGAGTTGAAATGCATAATATAATATCAGATAATGAAATTTTTCTACTATGTACCGGATACTAATGTTTATTTTCTCTCTTTGCAGGGAAAGACATAGACGGGTTTGAAATGAAGCTGGGTTGGGGTAAAGCGGTGCCCATCCCTTTACACCCAATATACATACCCCCAGCACTGGTTGAACTCACTCTACCACCACCACCCTCTGGTCTGCCCTTCAATGCACAGCCTGACAAACGTGATAAAGATAAGGTACGGTAGACCCTTAATATATGATGATTTAATATATCATCACTATCCTTTTAACACAGGCTCAGTTAATCCTTTAATGTGTGCATGTGTGTGTTATGTCTTTCCTTCAATGATTTGCCTGACAAACCAAGCAAAGATAGGTACAGTAAATACAAGGTAATTAAATATAGCACCGTCCTTTTTGACACAGTCTCAGTTAATCATGTGTGTGTATGATTGAAGAGTGGACACGGCTTCACGGTCCTTGAAGGAGTGGCCTGCATTTTTTATTTTTTTATTCCATACCTCAACCTCGGGGGTGTAGGCTATAAGTAGCCCGTGACTCTTGCGAGGCCCTGAAATTATTGGGTGTCGCACCAGATGAGACAGTGGAGCTTTGTGGTGATGTTGGTACCGTAGCCTCTCTTCTGCCCCACTAGATGACCACACCTTATACACGTCACTATCAGGGGAGAGGGTTGAGTGTGGCCCATGACTGGCTGAATGCTGGAGGGGGAGTTTGCCCTGTAGTGAAGTGGCAGGGATATACCAGCTTTTGCTGTCGGGGCTTGCTATGGATGCAAACATGGCTGTGCCCCTTGTAGTCCCACAAGGAGATGCTGTTGTGCAGTTGGGGCCTCCCTCCTCCAACAGGGATTGGGGGGTTGTGATGTAGTATGTGTGTGTGGGGGAGGGGGAGTTATATGTTTTGGCATTTTGTTTCATAGGGTGTACGACATAACTAGGCTACCTCCAACGTGGAGATGAAGGCATGGTATATGTATGTATGTGTGCATGAGTGTGAGATCATCCCTTCAATGCACAACTAGACAAACATGGTAAAGATCGATACGGTAGATGTAAGATGATTGAATATAGCACTACTATCTTTTTGACACAGGCTCAGGTAATGATTTTGTTTAGTCTGTATGGTAATAAAGGCTAGGAAAACATTGGGTAGTTTTCAGTGAGGGACTAGGAGTATAAGATGATTATTAAATATAGCACTATCCTTATATTACAGGCTCGGTTAATAATTTAGTTTGGTCTGTATGGTAATGAATAACACAAGCCTGGAAACACATTTGGTGGTCTTCAATGAGGGACTGACTGAGTGTAAAGTGTGTAGTGGATAAAAGTATTTATTCATTGTATATGGATGGTCTATTATTCTCTACTTTGCTATCTCTTACAGATTCCACCGGTCGGCACTCCACTACCCAGTGAAGGAGAGAAGAAAGAGGATATGGACAAGGTATTACAAGGACAACTTTGCATGCTATTATTTTGTCATGGGTCAACAAGTGTTATTTAGAAGAAAGATAACATTATAATTTGATATATATATATATTGTTACCATATTATGATTTCTGAAGATATGAAAGTGCAGATATTTATTCCTATGAGTATTTTTAATGTGAGAAAGTATTTTCAGTTTTATCCCTTAATTTTTAAGAATTAATAATACCCAAAATTAAAAATTTAAAGTTTTATTTGTAATATTATTATTTTGTTGTAATTAATTAATGTGTAAATGTTTTAGTAGTGAAGATTGAAGGGTCTCTTGATCCGTCTGGGGAAAAAAATATTGATATTTATTTATTGTACAGTACAAATGGTCTCTTTCATTCACAGTCACTCTTCAAAGTTTTATTAGTATCATTTCTATCATAAATACTTTGTTGAGGATTATTGTATAATTCTTGTTGCATTTACCGTTACTAACAGCCCTAAGTTTATTTTATATAATCTGAAGTAACAAAATAAAATGCTTGCAATTAACTTTTCATGAGAAAGGGGAATAAAAGTTATTATATTAGATTAATGAGAGACCAATCCATCTGTTATCTTTGTTGCTGCTCTATTCCTACAGATTTTACAAAGGGCTGTTGTCAAAGTGGTTATCCCAACAGAAAGGTAAAGAGAGAACCCGTCTTAGTTTGTTTACCAACCCAACCGGCTTCCCTGCCCACTGGTAAGTCTGTTCCAATGCACCCTGCCAGTTGTCAGGTTACAGTACTACATCATATACTCTTATGAATCATGTGAGAGGATTGTGACCCCCTCAGACAAGAGTGGTGCTCAGAATTCACTCAGTGTCAATATTACAGTTGTCACCCAATGTTGTTTATCATATTATCTCAGTAAGTCTCCAGGTAAGATGTGTTGGCAGGCAGCTGGCAGGGTTAATTTAACTAGACTATTTGGGCTGAGGGCTTTTTACTTGTGGAGGGAAGATCCATTTACAGAGACACACACAGGATAAGCAGCAGTAGCAGACAGCATCAGGCCATGGGACAACTGGTATTAGTAGATTTACTCTTCGAGGAAATGACGTTCCGTCGTTAAATTCGCACCGCAAAATAATGGGAAGTGAGCGACGAAGATAACTTTTCCTCGAAGCAGTAATTTAGTAATATCAACCACAGCAGCAGCTCACAGCAAGGAGTATGGAAGCTAAGTCACTCGTGGGTGTTCATGAACCAATGATAAGCTCTGGTTTCATGAACCATCTCGCCCCCTTTACAATTATTCTCTACCACGAGATTAGGTTAATGTTTGTTTACCTGAGTCTATCCCATACAGCCGAGAGAGACACTTGGTGGTGTTCCAGTGTGGTGGTGTGTGTGTGTGTGTGTGTGTGTGTACAGCAGCGTCGGGTGGCAGCTCCAGCACATCACCACCACCACCAGCACACAGCAACAACAGACAGCCTCTTCTTCTCTTTTTAGCTTCCTTTTCAGCTTTGATCTCCAGTACTAATATAACTTGTTGTAGGGGGGGATGAAGGGGTTGCTGGGTGACCCTTAAGAAGTCTATCCCACAGCATTATGGAGGCGACGTTGGAGGCTTTGGTGGTGGGTGACTACGGACGGTCAGTCAGTACAGCAGTTCAACCTCAGGGAGGGTGTGGCCTTTCTCTCTCGCCTCTGGGAACACAAAAAAAAATATCCCCCAAAAAAGAGACTTGTAATAGAGAGCGTGTGGAAACTGTTGCAGTGACTATTGTAGTGTGAACTAAGTTGGTGGTGTGAACATTTTATCAAATGGTCAACTCTCTCAATGGCCCGGTACTGTATTTGTTCTTGGCACTACTTAGCAACAGTACAATAATAGGTACCAGGAAGGATAATCTAGATCAAAATGTGACACCCATCAATTACGTATATGTCTGTTGTGAAAAAAAATATATAAAAAAAGAACTCGGAAGATTTAATAAACAACTTTGCAATCAGTATTTGTGCCGTGAAGAATACCATGTTCTTCTGTACCAGCCAACAGGTAACACTTGAATTGTTCTATTGAGTAAATGTTTGACCCACAAAAAAGGTTTATTAACTATTAGGTTGTTGAATGGCAATACATAGTTGGGATTGAAACAGTACATACATTGATCAATAAATCAAAGTAAATGTTATTCATTTATATTCAATGTGTATAGTGTAGTAGTTCAGGATTTCATTTTTTGTCATTTTAGTAATAATGAAATAATATAATATTAGTATTCAGTAAATATTTGCTACACTGGAGTTGGTGTGGCTTGTTAGCATGTTACAATGGGTCATATTCAAGAACATTGATGTTGTATACAATGGCATGGTACTGGTACAATGGCTCCATAGACAAGACAAACAACAAAGTCATCGTACCTGTACCACACCATCATCAACACCACAGATGTCCTTGTATCCGGCACAATGTAGTACACACATACAATAGGTTGTATTTTGATGGTGGTATCTTTATTATACTGTTTTCTTGTAATTGTTTTAGGAGACTGTCGTGTTGGAAAATTAGAGGGATGCTGATTCTTCATAAAATATGCCATGCAACAGGCCACCATTACTTTTGTTAATCTGGTCCTATTTTGTGGCCTAGTTTGGATGAATCGAAGACCTTCCAATTCACCAACAAAAGAATCTCCCCATAAGCCTTGTTATCATACTATAGTAAATGCACAGTAGACATTAAATGCACTACTGTAAACAGACTGGATGTGATGAACTTTTATATCAAGATATAATTGTTATAGAAATACAGTATTAATTAATACATTAACCTGAGGATTTATACATTACTATATTATGTTGAAGATGTTCTATTTCAGCCAGCAGATGAAAATAATTACATTCATTGTTTTGATGCCTTGATTCTCTTTACCCATATTGGATACTAATGGTAACTATTTGTCATTAAATTAGTAAAACTATTTATCATTTAAAGGAGTCCAGCCATTCATTCATTGCTATTTAGATAATAAATAATAAGTAATAACAATCATGGTTCCAATATGGGTAAGTACTAGACTAATATAATAATGTGACATATGATGTGTTGGGAATGATTACACCTTAAGTAATGTATATCTTCTTTGTGTTTTGTTCTCAGGTCTCTACTGCAGCTCATTCATCGGACCATAGAGTTTATCATACGGGAAGGTCCAATCTTCGAAGCCATGATTATGAACAGGGAAATTACTAATCCAGAATTCAGGTGAGGTTTATTATTTGTTATATTTGTATTTCTTAATCAGGTAAGATTTGCTCTTTATTATTATTGTGTGTAGCTAATATTATTAACTGTTTTTTTAATTATGTATTAAGGCCTTTGATATAAGATGTAAATATAGCACTATCCTTTTAACACATGCTCGGTAAATCACACATTAGAGTGTATAGTAATGACTAACAGATGCCTGGGAAAGCATTTGGTGGTTTTCAATGAATGACCAAGTGCAAAATGAAGAAATGGTGGATACAAGTATTTATTCTCCATATATAATATATATATATATATATATCTAATGTACCAATAATATACTTCCATCCCTTTAACTAACATGTAACCTTATACATGCATTCATTCCAGATTCCTGTTTGAGAACCAGAGTCCAGCCCACGTGTATTACCGATGGAAGATATTCTCAATGCTACAAGGGGATTCACCAAGTCGATGGTGTACACGGCCTTTCAGAATGTTCAATGGTAAGGCAAACACTACATTTGTCTTGGCTTTAAGGGAAGATTCTCTTGTTGATGAATTGGAAGGTCTGTAATCACTCCAAACTATGCCAAGAAACAGATGACTTCAATATTACTTTAATGGGGGATCTGTTTTGTGGCATAATTTGGAGGAATCAATTTGCTCACCAATTTACCCTTAAAAGAATCTCCCATTAAGGGGTTATAGAGGACAATGTTGTTGTTGTGGTTGGTAAATCTGTAGCAACTGCATGATTCCACCAAATTATTCCAAGCAACAGAGTACCATTATATTTATTCATTGGGGTTCTTGTACCAGACAAACTTAAGCCTTAGCAATATAAGATGATTAATTACTCCTTTTAACACAGGCCCTGTAAATCACACATTAGTCCGTATGGTAATGAATAACACAGAAGCCAGGAAAAACATTTGGTGGTTATCAATGAGGGACTAAGTGTAAAATGAAGAAATTATGGATACAAGTATTTATTCATTGGTTATCCATTGTCTACAGTAAACAGTATATATAACACTATATTCCCTGCCACAAACCTGTATACAGAAAACTAATAGATAGTGCATAATTCCTTTTACAGGTGGATCAATATGGAAGCCTCCACCTCTAAATCCATTCCTACAAGGCATGCCTGAAGAACTCATCAAGAAGGAAGAAGAGGAAGAAGAGAAAAACAAGAAGGGATCTCTGTCAAATGCGTAAGTTTTTAACGAAAGAACCTTGTTATGGTAATTCTGGAGCAACTGATTCCTCCAAACTATACTGGACAACAGACCCCCATTATTTTTGTTAATCTGGCCCTGTTTCCTGGTGTACTTTGGAGGAATTAAGGCACTCTAATTTACTAAAAGTATAACCTTAGCGTTTATGGAGCTTCTCTTCCGACTCCTTTTCTTCTCACAATAGCATTTAATACTTTTAATTAAGTTCATATTAATTTCAGGCAAAGAGGCAAACTGAAATACTGGAGTTGGTGATACAAACATTATTTGCATGCATTGCCCATTACAGTATGCTCGGCCAGACAGCTTGAAGAACTTCAACAACAACAACACAGTTAATTCATTTCATATAATATTTCAGGCAAAGAGGTAGACTGGAGTTGGTGATACAAAAAAAGAAAATGATTTAATATAAAAATCAATCACTCTTCCATTTGTACACTTCCTCTATTATAGCATTTAGCACTCTTAATTAATTTCATATTATATTTCAGTCAAAGAGGCAGACTGGAGTCGGTGATACGAACACTGACTCCAGAGAGGGAGAAGGTTGGTGAGGCAATGGTGTGGTGTATTGAACATGCTGATGCTGCTGAAGAGATTTGTCAGTGTCTTACAGAAGCTCTCACCAATAATGAAACTGCTCTGCCTAAAAAGGTATGTAACTAACTGAGAATAAGGGGATAATACAGTGTTGATGTTAATCTGGAGTAACTGTTACATCCAAACTATTCCTTGCAACAACAGGCCACCATTATTTTAGCTAATCTAGTCATGTTTCCTGGCATACTTTGGTGGAATGAAGGAGTTCTAATGTACAGTCGGCGGCAAAAGTCCTGTAACCTCACTTGCTTCACCGAGGCATGCAATGTTCATAGACTCTAAGTTTATTAGGTGTAGAAATTGTGCTTATTTCTCTAGCCCATGAACACTGCATGTCTTGGTGAAGCAGGTGAGGTGACAGGACTTTTGCTGCCGACTGTACCATAAGTATGTGATCCTCATAATGTATAGTCCCTTTCCTTCCTCTATTTTATTTCACATATTATATAATGAATTTTTCCCTTGATTTTACAGATAGCCAGACTATACCTCGTATCAGACATCCTGCACAATTGTAGTGTTAAAGTATCCAATGCATCGTTCTATAGAAAAGGGTAAGTTGAAACTGATATTTTAAGATGATGTACAAATAGCCTCAGAAATTCATATACACCACTGTAACATCAAGGGTTCATAACAACTAGAAAATTTAGTACATAAATTTCCTAATGCTAAATTTTTCTAGTAATGGTAATTGGCTAATACTTGAACCTGTCAGTAGAATAGAGACTCCTTTTAACCAATACTCGGTACGAATTCCTGAGGCCGTCTATACAATGTGGTACAAACTTATTTGACCCAATTAATTATGATAACTGAGCTCTCAATTCTTCAACAGTTTTTCCTTTCCTTCTGTTTCCTTCTTGCTTCTCCTCTCTGCCACCTCCTGCTATGTTCTACAGGGTCTTACAGGCCTGGGGTGGTCTTGTTTCATCATCATATCTAATCATGAGAAATCAGAGAAGCTGTTTTGTCTATGTAGAAGCAATGTTTTCATTAGCCTTATTTAAGATAATGTAGAATATCTTGGAAATTTGTAAGAATATTATAACAAAAGATTATTATTGAAAGATTATTTATTTCATATACTTACAAATATAGTAAATAATGTTTTTTTTTTTATATATATATATGTATGTATTTTCCAAGAGAAAATAATTTTCTTGTTTGCAGATTTCAAAGCAAGCTAGCCGAAATCTTTGAGGGTCTTCATGTTGCACATAACCTTGTTGAATCCAGACTTAAAGCAGAACAAGTCAAGCAACGTATTATGCAGTGTTGTCGTGCCTGGGAAGACTGGGCCATCTATCCACATGAGTTCCTTATTCACCTACAGAACATATTTTTGGGCCTCGTTAAAAGGGTACTGTGCTATTATATATATATTGTTATTTTATGTCATTGTTCACCAGCATAGATGTACTGTTGACCTTGGATATTTATCTATCAATCTATAGCTCTGACGCCTCGTTCCCCAAGGGGGTGGCCACGGCAGAAGTGTCTCCAGTTTTCCCTGTTCCAACACTCCCTCCTTACTTGTTCAAACCCTCCTCTGACCCTTAAGTTTCTCTCCTTTACATACTCTTTCACTCTGTTCTACCATCTAACTGGCGGTCTGCCTCTCACACCGCATCCCACAACTTCACTTCCATACACCTTCTTTACAAACTCTTCACCTTGCATTCTCTCTACATGTCCAAACCATCTCAATGTATTACGCTTCACTCTCTCGACCACTCCACACTCAATACCAAATGCCTTCTCACTCATACCACATCTCTCGTACACACTCATTATTTTCTCCATCCCACCTAGACACCCCACATGCTCCTCTCAAGTAGCTCATTTCCACAGCACCTATCCTAGACTGATGAGCCTTACTCCATGTCCATGTCTCTGATGCATATGTCAGTGTTGGCAGGATTATACTGTTCCTCAGTCCCCTGTTCACCTCCATACTCACACTTCTACCCTTCATAATCCTTCCCAATGATCCCATGACCTGTCTACCCTTCACTGCTCTCTCCCTAATTTATCCTTCCATACTTCCATGTTTACATAGAACTGTGCCCAGGTACTTAAACTCCTTCACTTCCTTCATCCTCTCACCTCTCAGAGTTATCTCACACTTAGTCCCAGTTGGTACTTCCACTCTGTACGGTGTAGCAAAGTCAATCACTTCAGTTCCTGCTCTTTCAAATACCATCACTTTACTTTTACCAACATTCACCTTCAGTTTCCTTCGTTTACACACAGATTGAAATTCATCTACCACTCTCTGTAACTCACTTTCACTCTCAGCCATCAACCTTGGATATACAATGAATAAATACAGTAAGATCTCGCATCTAACATGTTTTAATCTAACGAATTCGTATCTAATGACGTTTTGGACATCTACCTATATTCTCATCTAACGAGTATAGTTTCAAATCTAACAAAAAAATCCTAAGTGAACAGCGAAAAATCCCAAACAAACAGCCACTCCCCACTGCCTCCCTCCCTCCCTAAAACAGAGAAATTTCCCTGCACCTGGCAACACTGCTCCCGCTTCCTGCCTACACGCCTCAGAGACGCTTGCCGCCTCAGTCCTAGTGTTATCACCCTTATGGTCAGGCGCGTAGTGGTGATGTTATTCTTTGTGGTGGTGGATTACGTCTCTTGTGTTGTTGGATATCGGCCACGTTACCTAATTGGTCGTCACCCATCAGTTCAAGTTGAATTTTTGCCACCGAATACAGCTAATGACTAATAATAATTCTGAACTTGAGTACAAAGTATGGAAAATGAATGTTTTTTTAAAGGTTATTCATTCTAAAAGGTTAGGCCTAATAGTGTGTGTGTAGTGCGTGACGAGTTGACAAGTTCAGTTAACACCAATAATTCATGAGTTTCTACTCATACAATCACATTTCCTTAGTTTATATTAATTATTCTTTGTAATTTTCTCATACAATCACTTGCACTTTCACCATATCAAATGTCTGTACCGGGATATGTGTTAAAAGTATGAAAAATGCCCGTATTAAGAAGTTGTTCACTATAAAGGGGTTAGGTTTATCACGAGTGTATCAAGCCAGCGTGAGTGACAGTGGGGTGAAAATTTCAGTTATCACTAAAACTCATTGAATTTTCATTCGTGCACAAACATTCCTTAGTTTGTATTCATTAATTTTGGTAATTTTCTTTGAAAAATCACTTCCACTTAATATTAATTTGTGCATAGGTACGCCTAATAGGTGGGAGAATGTTTTCCCAGGCTTCTGCTATTTATATCATACAGACTAATGTGTGATTTATATCAAGGGTTCACTATATGTAACATATTCCAATACAAGGAATGTTTTTAAATATAAATAAGATTGTATTTTTAGTCAGAATAAAGTTTACCAATTTAATAGGTGCGATTACAGTGGTAGTGATGATATTTTTTTCAACATTGTAATATGCATTTATTATGTCCAGGAACCTAAGCTTGAAATAGACGAGGAATCCCTGATAGCGGCGGGCAGCGGTGCCGAACAGTCAGACGATGTGGATGGCTTCCCTATAGACGATGTGGATGGTATTCCTATAAAGGATGTGGAGAAGGAAGACATAGACGGTATACCCATTGCTAATACACCGTTAATTAAGAGTGCAGCTATCTCAGCACTACTCGGATATGATGATGATGATGATGATGAAGATATCGATGGGGCACCATGTAAGATGTATTTATTATTAGCATTTGATTTGATTTTTGTGTGGAGGGATGGTCAATGTAACATCTCTTAATTCTTCTTTTATTTATTTATTATGCATGTCTTATATTATTAGTAAATGTAAAATTTGTAAATTTTCTTTTAATTCTTTTATTTACAGTATTATATATTTTTGTGATATTTTAATTTTAGTAAAAGTAGATTTTATTAATTGCAATTCTTCCTTTTAATATGTAATGAGTGGATATATATTTTTATATATTAACTTGTATTTGCAACAGTTGACTTTTATTGATCACATTTTTAGTTGTACAGAAAAAAGTTTCATATTAATAATAAGTAATAGTGTTGAGGAATGAATGGTACAGCCACAGTCTAATATCCACCGACACTTTCCTTCCACCTTAGTAAATATCTTGTTAATAAAGAACAACATGTATGTGATTTTACAGCACCTCATAATAATAATTGAGGTGGTCGAGTTGACATGATACTGATATATTTACATGATGGAAGGAAAGTGTCGGTGGTTATTTGATTGTGGTTGTACAGTAGACCCTGCATATACATATAATAAATACTTGTATCCATCACAAACTTCATTTTACTCTCAGCCTCTCGTTGAAGACCACCAAATGTTTTCCCAGGCTTCTGTTATTCATTACCATACAGACTATTGTGTGATTTATTTAGGTTGTATTAAGGGCCCTGTGATCATGTAATAAAATTGGAGGCTTCTGATTCCTTCTGACCATGCCATGAAAACAAGATCAAGGTGTTTCTTGGCAATATATGAAAGGCTCGTATATCTCCAATTTTCTGACTACGTCGCAGGGTCCATTATAAGGATAGTGACAAATTTAATAATCTTATATGGAGGGAATACTAGCAGTACTGTAATATAATTTTGTATGCCTTTCAGTGGATGATGATGTGGATGGTATCCCAATGAAAGATAATGTTGGTGCAGACAATGGACCCAGCCCGGGATTTGTTTCATCAAAGTGGGAAAGTGTCAGTCCAAAACGGGTTCAGGCTCAGGTAAGATATGAAATTGCAGCTTTCATTGTTGCATTATTTTATATTTAGTTGTGCTGTTTCTTTCACTTTTGATTTTTGTAAAATTGCTGTTTTTGGTATTCACTATTTACTTATATATACTGATATATATATATATTGAGGAAGATGAGGTTTAAAGTTACTACCGTATATATTCTATACAGCAGTGATATTTTTACCCATTATTTTCTTCACTTACAGTTTTTGTAAAGTTGCTGTATTTATATTGCTGTTTCAAACTTATAGTTCCATCAAATTTATTCAATTCAATACACGATAGAAATACAAACAGTAGTCATATACAGTATGGATATCATCGCATTAATGTGAGTCTTAAATGTGAGGGGAGATGTTCTTGATTGTGAATTGGAAAGTCTCTGATTCTTCTAAACTATGCAATGAAACAGGTCCCCTATGATTATCATTAAGGGGATCTGTTTCCTGGTATAGTTTGGAGGAATCATAGACCTACCTATTCAACACCAAGAGACTCGCATTAAAAGTATGTGTCATGTAACCTTTTGTTATTGTAATCCAGGCTGTGACAACATCCAAGTGGGAAGTGGTGGAAGCTAACCAGAGTGGTGATGAAGCTGGTAATGGTTCAGACAGTACACCCGTATATGACAACTCTGGTAATCACACTCATAACAACAGCCATGGTGGGTGTGAGTAAACCGTGATTTTTTGTATTACCATACATATTAACCAGTGGTGGATAATGAGGGATTACTGTACAGATGCAAAGACAATGGTATAATACACACACACAACAGTGGGTAATGAGGGTTTACTGTACATGGATTCATTACAGACAGTATACTACACATTCATAAGAACAATTCAAATTAAGGGATTACAGATACTAATTACGTAATCCCCAGTATCCCTGCTCGTCGTAAAAGGTGACTAAAATGAGCTTATTATCATATATAATATCTAACCTGGAATATGTTCAATCATATACATAAAGGTTGCCGCTACACTTCCAAAAAGTCTTTCCTATTAAAATCCTTGAACAACTTCTCACAATAACTGAGTATGTCATATTCACCATTCTTACTGCCTTTTCTATCATTAATTCCTTCTGTACCTTAAAAACATTTTTAGTGTCATTTACTGTTATTCCTGTTATGACATATACTGACATTTACTGTTATTACTGTTATGACATATGCGTCGGAAACATGGACATGGAGTAGGGCTCATTAGTCAAGAATAGGTGCTGTGGAAATGAGTTACTTGAGAGGTGCATGTGGACTTACAAGGTGGGATGGAGAAAAGTGTGTATAAGAGATGTGGTATGAGTGAGAAGGCAATTGGTATTGAGTGTGGAGTGTTTGAGAGAGTGAAACGTAATACTTTGAGGTGGTTTGGACATGTAGAGAGAATGCAAGGTGGGGAATTTGTCAAGAAGGTGTATGGAAGTGAAGTTGTGGGACGTGGTGTGAGAGGCAGACCACCAGTAAGATGGCAGAACAGAGTGGAAGAGTATGTGAAGGAGAGAAACATGAGGGGGAGGGGAGGGGAGGGCTGGACCAAGTAAGGAGGGAGTGTTTGAACAGGGAAGACTGGAGACTTTTCTACCCTTGGGAGCGAGGAATCAGAGCTATTCTCTCTATGTCCTTCATATTGTTTGCTAATGACATTCCATCATTAGCAAAGAACAGGGAGGTTATTCTAAAAGCCTCATCCTTCAAACCCTTATCCAATTCCTCCAACTGCTGTATTATTTTGAAAGTAATTTTCTTAATGTAGTTGAACCGGTACATCCCTGCCTAATTCCACTTGTTACTGGTAGTGTCACTTCATCCTCTCCTACTTTTATCCTGGTTTTGTCTCCCTCATACAAGTTTACAATCATATTTATCACTTGTAGGTTAACTGCATATTCCATTAGTAGCTTTATCATTGTTTCCCTCCTAATGCAATCAAAAGCCTTTGTATAGTCAATAGAGATTACAATCAAGCTTTTCCTCATCTCAAATGACCTGTATATACAGTATTTCAGAATTAGTAAATCGTTTTCTATTCTTTCCCTCTGTAAAACCTGCCTGTGTGCCCTTTCCCATTTCATTCCTATATGTTCCTCCAAACTCAATCTAATAACTGCCATAGTCAGCTTATGTCCTATGTTGATAAGGGCTATTGGTCTTAACTCACCGACTTTGGGAATCACTACTGTTTAAGATTTTCTCCATCCTTCTGGTATATCCCCTGTTTTCATTACCTGCTTCAGTATTTGTACCAGTGTTTTCATTAGTTTTTCACTGTCCATAAATATTTTAAAGAACTCGAGTCTTTATCCTATCCGGACCTGCAGCCTTTTTGTTTTTCATCTTTAAAATGCACTTCCTTACTCTTTCTTCACTTATTATCTCATCTTCCATATATACTATTTCTCCCTTTATTTTTTTGTGCTGGTACATTGTAATTTCCATCATTATCTCTCCTTTATCACTTTATGTTCTCCTCTATCTATTTGTTCTCTTATTTTCTCTCGTATTATTGTTTCCTTTCTGAATACCATACTGTACTAATCTCGTTTGGATGCCTCTCATATACAGTGCTCCAAAATGTTGTCACCTCATTCTTCACACCTTCCCGGTCTTATTCTTTCCCATTTTCTCTATATATATTTTTAAGCTTTCTTCTTTCTCTTTCTCCCCTTTTAACATTCTTATATATTTCCAGGTATCTACACCATTACCTTTATCTTTCTTGATAACCCTCACTATTTTCTTTTCATGTGTGTTTATCTCCTTTTTAATTAATAGTTGTACCTTCACCTTTTGTGCTTGATACAACTTCTTCAATCTTTCTTCCTCCTCTTTATTCGTTACATTCCTCCTATGACCTCACTGTTGCAACACCAGATATTAATCAATCAATCAAATATGTAAACCTTCTATGTTACTCAGATGAGGACGACCTGGATGGCATTCCTCTCGAGTACGACGACTACAAAAGGAAAAAACGAGACACATCCGATGACGACTCACAGTCACAGGATAATATTTCAGAACACTCAGAAGACTCTAGAGGCTTTGATAGACTCCAAGGGTAAGTACCTCTTTATTATCAGTGGACCCTGGATATACAGGGAATAAATACTTGTATCCACCATTTATTCAATTTACACTGTCCCTCACTGAACACCACCAAGTATTTTCCCAGGCTTCTGTTATTCAGACTTTAATGTGTAATTTACTTAGCCTGTGATAAAAGAATATATGTGTTAATTTAATCATCTTATATCAAGGCATTACTGTAGAATATCCCTCAAGTATCAGAGTAACAAAACCTTCCTCTTGCAGAGACGTAAGTGAAGAGAGAAGGGCAAAGCTGCGTGAAGTAGAAATCCGAGTGTTACAATACCAAGATGAACTGGAACAAGGTCTTCGCTCACTAAAGCCAGGCTACTCTGTCCACCGCCAAGTTGCTCACTACAGACATAAAATGATGAGAAAGGTAGGCAGAATGTATATATAATTATGTGTTTTTCATATTTATCAATCGGATGCTTATTTCATGTCTTTGTTTCCTCTTTATATTTCCTCTGCATACTAATGGATCATCTGTTTTCATCAAATTAGAGGGATACTGATTCCTTCTTTCTAAAAAAATGGTTAGCACTCAGGCCTTTCCTTCATATGTCTATATTTCATCTACACACTAAGGGATTATATGTTTTGGGCAAAATAGAAGGCTACCGATTCCTCCAAACCAGTCCAGGAAACAGCTCACCTAAGTTTACTACTAGGGAAAAAACAACAACTTAATATTGATGCGTAACAGATAGAGAAAGAGGAGGGTAGTAAAGTATATTATTTGTGTTACTGTGCATGTGTTACAGATTGTGTTATCGTGCATGTGTTACAGATTGAGAGAGAGGAGGGTAGTGAGCGTCGTCACCATCGTCATCGCAGTCACAGCTCAACACCGGAAGAGAGGCGAGCCACCAAGCGGTCACGTTCTCCACACAAGTAAATAAATACCTGCTTATATTCTATTTGTTTTTGGTATCTGAAGCGTGGGAAAAATGCTACTGTCATTTTGACCTGTGTTTATAATTGAGGTACAAATTGTGTGTACATATTTGTAAAGAATCTATTTACAGTATACCTTCTTTATACATTACACACCCATTATACCCAATGGATTATGAAGGTTCACTGTACACATTCATAATAAACTGTATAATATTCACCCATAACAAAAGTGGAATACAAGGGATTACTGTATAATTAGTTAGTGTTATAGTAATGTTGTGTGTGTTTCAGAGTGAGACATCGCAGTCGTTCCCGGTCAGCCAGTTCCCGACAACACCGGTCACGCTCGCCTCGTAAACGACGCTCACATTCACGATCACCATCACGCAAGCACAAGAAAAAGAGTCGACACTAATTTCAATGACACCCATGTGTATCTTACATATGTATAGTAATTTTATATGCAATACTGTATATGAATGTAAAAAAAATCACTTGAGAAATCATACGAGAAACAGTAAGTATTTTGTATCCTAAGAAAAAATGTTGCAGAGATGTAAGTGTTTCTGGATCGTTCTATCTGGGTGTGTAATATAAAGTACTTTTAGTGTCTCCTATAATTTCTCCTGTGGTTCTTTTGTATACATATCTCACTGTGAGGTGAGGTATCTGCATATACAGTAAGTATATATATATTCAGCATTTGACTTGTTTTTATGCTCTATTGGGAGAGAAAATTTTACTACCGACATTAAATAAATAATTGAGAAGACAATTTTGGTCACCTGCATGTCTCGGTTTGTTATGTATGACAGTTTATGAAGGTAATTATTATCACAGTAAATTTGTTTTATCTTTGTAAGTGCTGTTGGTGAAGTCCAATGATTAGTGAATGAATGTTGAGGGAGGGAGGGGCAGTGTACAAGTGAAGGTTTGTGCATGCGGCCAAAATTCTTCAAACAAACTGTAATAAAGACAGAGTACACATAATTGCATTATTGGTATAACAGTACCGTACCATACTACCAGTTTATGAAACAATTTGAGAAGTATTTAACATTATTTTTAATTAACATGTACAGTTGGACACAGGAATTGTGCTACAGCCCAGGTGAAATCTACTTGTCCCATTTGAGTAACCAGTGTCTATTATCAGGTAGTTGCTTTTTATTACCATCCTCAATACCGACTTCTGCCCCTAGTGTCTCCTATTTGGCACTAAGGAACTTGATATTGGGAAAAATTGACCATCTTTCACTTGGGCTATTCCTCGAATTCCTGTGTCCAACTGTACTAAGTAACATGTACAGTCATCTGCCAAGTACAATATAGAAATGGCCGATTCAAAAGAAACGTTATCCAGACTGCATTTTATATTTATTACAAGTATATTATGTGCGGTATATATAAATGAAATACAGAACTTATGTACAGTGTTTAACCCTTAATATCACGTCACCACGAATTTAGGCCTTGAAGACGATTGACGTAATATAAAGACTTTAAAAAAAAAAAACTGCCTGGGCTATATCTAGCCACTTATTGGTACCTGGTTAGTTTTGGGTTTACTAGTGTGGACTGACTTTAGAAATACCGAGTCCTGCCTCTGTGGGTGGGGGGGGAAGGTGGCCTCTTTGAAGCCTGCTCTCTCCCTACCATACCACCCACTAACACCCCTCTCTACTCCCCCACACTGACTCCACCTCCTCTCCTATCCTTCCTACTCCCTCCCCGAGTTCCCATGCTTTGATAATCATACATGAGAAGCTTATCTAAGTCATATCGCACCTCGTTTATATGCATACTGAATAATACACACATAAAAGGACATGTTATATATACAGTACATAACATTACTACACTCTCCTCTTTTTTTTTTGCGAGGTTAGGTTTCTGAAGGGGTCGCATAAAGTGAATTTTGCATAAAGTAAATTGTACATTTCCATAAGAAATAATGGTACTTTAACTTGAAAATTGAACCTCCTTGTTCGTGTTATTTTAAGAATTCGTGCAAATTGCATTTATTTAATTTTTTTCATAATACGCATAAAAAGAGAGAAGAGTGTATATAACTATATGTGTACAGAGTAAGCCTGCAGTATGCTATTATATATATATATATTTATACCTTGAAAACTACTCCCCTACTCAAACCAGTCGACTAACGAAACTTTCGATTTAAGATTCTGGTGTGTAAAATCAAGCTCTACAAATCTGTAATAACAGAATTTTCCTAAACGAAACTTTTAATATCACCCTGGTATTGCGGTTCAGGCGATAGTAGCGGTAGGGGAATTGCGGCTCCTAAGGGTTAAAAAGCAATAGCAGATCATATTCACAGCATACTGTATGTTTAAAGTGATCCATTTTCATGAATACCATGTTAGCAGATACTTTGTGTAATGTTCCTACAGTAATGTTTGCAATTGCAGTTTCAAAGTTAGTCTGATAGACCACTCCTTTTAGGTGACCCCATAGAAAGTAATCGGGAGATGTTAAGGTCTGTTGATCTTGGAGGCCACATATTTTTGGAAACAAATCGGTCAACGAAAAACTCCCAGTGGCAGTTATGCCATAGTTTCATTGACTCGTGGTATCGTCTTTTTGCTGAAACCAGCAGTAATGTTCATCCTTGTCAAGAAGTGCCAGGAACTGTGTGATTATATCCCGGTATACATCACCATTCACTGTTGCCTCAAAGAAAATTGGACCCAACACATGCCGGCGACTTATAGCACACACCATACTCCAAGTTTTTGAGGATGCAAGGTTTCTTCATGAAACATAGTATTATGTAGATTTTCACTACACCACTCGCTTAGGTGGAACCATACTTCATCACTAAAGAAAACATTGTCAAGCATGCCATCTCCATGTACCTGAACAAATAATTCAAACCAAATCTGGTTGTCGCAGTCCTTGAACCTCCAGTCTCGCAACAATCTTTTCATCAGTCAACACAGATGTCGTGCACACCTCCAGTCTCGCAATAACGGTCAACCAGTCTGGAAATTGTCATCTTATTGATATTGGGGGCATCAGGATATCGTGCTTGAAACGATCATTTCACTTGTGCATAAGATCGTGTTGATAAATATTGTTCAAGAATAAAGACAAGTTTGTGCTTGGGAAAACACCATCTTGCTTCAACTGAGAACAAAGCACTCCTTAGAGAGGAGCTGGTGCTGATGTGATGGCAAGAATTAGAATGGGATGGAGTAAGTTTAGAGAACTTCTGCCATTACTAAACAGCAGAGCGTTACCACTGTTAACCAAGGGCAGAGTCTATCGGGCATGTGTGTGCAGTGTGATGATGTATGGAAGTGAGACTTGGCCCGTAAGGGTCGAGGATATGTGTTGCATGGAGATAAATGATATGAGAATATATGATGGATGTGTAATGTAAGCCTTACAACAGACTTAGATCAGAACTACTCAGGGGAAGATTAAATCTGGACAGTATTGGGAGATGTGTTCAGAATAGACTACGATGGTTTGGTCACATTGAGAGAATGGACGAAAACATGGGGGGAAGTGATATGGATGGATTTGAGAGAAAGAGGAGTTAGTAAAGAGCTGACCAGAGATAGGTTAACTTGGAAGGCTATTTCTAAAAACCGTCCAACGCATGCCAGCATGTAAGACGGACGTTTAAACCGAATATGATGATGAAAGTCAGCTCCCCTGGGCAATCCTGGATATTGTAATTCTGTGTTGGTGAATGTGTGCTTGATAATTATTCTTTATGTTGTCCTTCAAAAGCGATGGAGCGAGTGAGATTACAGGATTTTTACTGCCTACTGTACAATAATGTGTCTTCAAACCCATCGGATGAAGAGTGTCTTCCGGTAAGCATTTATGGTAAACTCAAATGTACCTTTCTGAAATCACGGAATACCTTTCTTATTTTGATATGTTCAATTTAATTAGCCATTCTTAGGAACAGATGGTGGATCAGGGGGAGTCCCTATCTCAATTCACTTTGCATCTACATTACACAAAGGTATTCTGAACTGCCATGTCTTCAGCTCACCACAGCTATTGGCTGGCGGCCTCTGCCCCCGTATAGAGCCATAATTTTTCCTTGCAGAACTACATATTTATAATAAATTGCTTCCTGCTCTAATATTACAACAGATACACATATTTTGTTTGGATTTTAAGACTACGATAAATTTGGAACTGGAATAAGTTGTCCAAACTACATTACTGTACAAGCAAAATACAAGTAAATATGAGAAGTAGAAGTTGAAAAGCATTATGAAAAGTGTATACCACATTTTACATTTGGTTGTGTATACTGTAGAAAGAAAAGGAGGACAGTTGAAGAACTAAAAGATAGTGGCTGGGGCCGAAGGGGCGCCAAAACCCTTAAAGTATTGCCCACATCACTAATGCAGGCAATACCTCCCTATGAAGTGTTGGGTCTGGAAGGAGCTGAATGAGTGATATGGTAGGACAGGTTGAAGTTGGAGAGAGTTAAGGACCCTATGATCGTGTATGAAAATTGAAGGCTTCTGATTCCACCTGACCATGCCACGAAACACGCTCCATCCATGTGTGTGTTTTGTGGCAATATTTGAAGGACTCCCATATCTCCAATTTTCTGACTACATCACGGGGTCCCTTAATTAAGTCAAGATACTCACTGTTCCTCAAACTCTTCTTGCTGTGGATGTTAATTATTTATTTAACTTGCTCCAACATTACTGTGTTATTTATGAGTTGAGTTGTAGGGCAGCAAGGGAAGGTGCCAGAGCCTCCTCTTGTTGTTCTTGTTCACCTTCAGCCTGCTCTAGTGCTTGTTCTATCAACTGTTCCACCACTTCCATCATTACCAAGTCCATAATGCCTTCCACAAAATACATCTCTGGAGCTCTCTTCAGTTGTACATACCTGACCAATGATAAAGTAAAGAAATGTTGGTTTTTGAGTCAATGGAATTCTATTGTCTACAGTTAAAATAATTATTTGACATAATTGCCAAGATAATCATCAGACTACAAAGATTAAATACTTGAATAAATACTTGTATTCATCACACACTTTATCTTACACTCAGTCCCTCATTGAAGACCACCTAATGTTTACCTAGGCTTTTATTATTCATTACCCTACAAATGATTTACTGAACCTGAACTAGAAAGATAGTGATAAATTCATTCATCTTCTGTTGAGGGCCAACTGTATGCAAAATATTAATTTCTGCAGTGCCAGATTTAATTGCCTGAAAGATGACCTGGCTGATGTTTGAGACTACAGTATAATATTACTGTAACTTGAAGACAGTGCATCTACTGTACTGTAAAGGCAAGATAAAATACAAAGCAGTAGCTGAGGGAAGGAACTACAGGCCTGTATGGCAGGGAGGAGAATATGTGAGATTTTTAATAACTCCAATCTCTGTAAGTGAAGGAGCTTTGTTTACACTGTGACAACTGATACAATGTCTAATGCATTTGTTATCGACATTATCTTAAAGATGGTATTAAAGCTTACAAACAAATACCACTGTGGAATTAACCCAATATCTACAAACACTGCAACACACTGCACATGCAACACTATAATTATACAGACCATAAACACTTGTAATGAATAACAGAAGCCTGGGAACACACATACACTATTCTTTTAACACAGGGTCAGTATAATACACATAGTCTGTATGGTAATGAATAACAGAAGTCTGGGAAAACATTTGGTGGTCTTCAATGAGACAGTGTAAAATGTAGTGTGTGGTGGATAAAAGTATTTATTCATTGTATATCCATCAGGCTCTATATAGTGTAGTGACTGTGCCATAATTATGTGACCATCAACGACAAATATATATACAGTACCTAGTGAGTGTAACCTTCTCCTCAGACAACATGGTGACAAAGCCTCCATCCATGGTGTCAATCCGTGCACTGAGACTGGTCCGGGCTCGCTGTAGTACTGTTCTCACTGGTACCACATGACCACACTCCTGTAGGGCTGCACACACCTCACTCACGTACCAAGACCCTGCACAAGAAAAAGTTTAGAGGGAATCCCAAATCAATATGCCAGTGTAGATTTTACCTAGCCCCCTGGTTTCTTGTGATTAATTCCTGAAGCCTGCTATTCCCCAACACTGCTCGTCACTCCAGCTACAATTCACCAAATATTATTGCATAAACTACTTAATGAATATAATAATTTCCTGTAATTATAAATGAGATAAGAAAGACAAAAACAAAAATAAATTAATGAGGAGGAACAGTAAGGGAATAAAGATAAGTTAAAAGGTTAAAAGAGAAAGAGGAGAAGAAAAGTCTGGTAGTGTGAGAACGAAGAAAGAATAAGGAGTTAATGTGAGTGGAAGTGAGGAAGTTAAAGAAGTGCGGAAGATACATTTTGATCGTTTGATGAATAAGGGGACGGGAGGGGAGGCGGTAATGACATGCATGGGGATGGAGGCAGGTGGTAGACGACAGGATGTACAGGGAGAATAGGACCGTTCGCATTAAGAAAAAAGCTGCCACAAACTACCAGATTTTTAAATTTCGTTTTTTATAAAAGGTACAATGAAATTAGCTCACACAGGCCCCCTGTTATGATATTATACTGTACTAAGAACATTATTTTGATTCACTAAAGAACATAAGCGTACCTATCTATGAGCTCACATAATAATTTGTGATGTTTTTTTGTTGTTCTTTGGTGTTGGTTGTACAAGGCCCAGCTTGAAGATTTATTGATTTTACATACATATTGAAGTATAAAAACTATTTTTATAAATAAATGCTCTCATGAGTCAATAGCAAAGAGATTAATATGAGAGATGTGGTATGAGTGAGAAGGCAATTACTCACCATGAATATTTATACAAAACCTTCCTTACCCAACTGTCCTCTACTTTAAAACTGTACAAGTGAAGGCAACTCTACAAGCACTCTCATTAATTAACGGACCCTGTGATGCTGTCACAAAATTGGAGGTCAAAGAGTCCTTCAAATATTGCCATGAAACACACAAACACACAAACAAACAAAATCACACACACACACACCTATATGGAAGGAACTTGTTTCTTGGCATAGTCAGGAGGAATCAGAAGCCTCCAATTTTCATACACAATCACAGGGTCCATAAGAAACCAGGCAGATTTTTCTTACCTTCAGTCTGACTTCTGACGGCTGTGTAACCCTGGACGGTAGCCAATGAGATAAGACAGTCACTCTCAGCATGGGTCACTGTACATACATCTTGTTGTAGTAGTATTGCTGTTGAGAAAATCACATATTAATACTGTACTGTACACCCTTAATATTATATACAGTACTATGAATAAATACAGTGGACCCAAGATATACACCTCAGCTTGTACATTCGCAACCACGTACAGTACTAGGATGTTTATGCCATATGAGCTGGTAATACTGTGTGGGGAAGGTATCATTGTAGGTGAAAGATTGTATCATGTCACTATTATGTTCCACCTACTCTGATTCCTCCCCAAATAAATGTTACCAGCTCAAATGGCATAAACATCTAAGTACAGTACAGTATGTGGTTGGGAATTTATGAGCTCAGGTATACAAGGAATAAATATTTGTATCCACCATTGCCTCATTTAACATTCATCATTGAAGACTACCAAATATTTTCCCAGGCTTCTGTTATTCATTACCTACCAAAATTATGTTACTGACTTGGCTTTGCTCAAGTCAAACTAGCTGATTGGTGCTTGGGTTGTTGGGGGAGGGGGAGGGGGTGATGGTCTTGGAAGTCGAGAACCAGCCTGCACTGTTGGGTGATGGGGGGGGGGTAAGTTGGGGTAGGTGGGACCGGAACACCGGCTGGGTTCATGGGAGTGGACTCTGGGCTAGGAAAGGAAGCAGATACAGAAGTGTGAAGTGGAACGTGGTTACTGTGTGGGCATAGATACTGTTTCATGGTTGGTACTGTGAGTAAACCTACTCATATAGGGTATATAGAGAGAATGCAGTCCTTGTTCTTACAGTGAGAGAACCCTACTTACTCATGGTTAGGCTAGTGTTTAATAGTTGTAATGTTATTGTCATCGGTGTTTTGTATTTAAACAACTATCTTTCCGAGTTATTTAAACAGTCTGGTGGCAGCATTTTTCAACAAGATGGGACTCCAGCATACACAGCCAAGTCAGTGCTTAGAAGACTGTGAAGTACCTTTCATTAAGGATTGGCCAGGTTATAGCCCCAACCTGAATCTAATTAAAACTTTGTGGCACATTGTAAAAAAGAATTTACAAGGCAAGGATGCCAGCTCTCTACCAAAGCTAGAAGTAGTAATAAGGGAGTTGTGTGATAATGTAACACTAGATAATCTCTGTAACCTTGCCTTATTCCTTCCTAGACATTTAAGTTAAAAATCTACTACAAAATATTAAAGGTGAGCCATATGTATTATAATTATATGCTTTTTACTGCTGTTCCACATGTGAAAACTTCTTGCCTATAGCACCAGGTAGATTTTTGTTGACACCTGACACAGATTTTTGAGGAGTCCTGTACTGTACGTTAGTTCGCAGCTGTTCTCCGTCGATATATATGTGTGTAAGTGTGTGTGTGTGTGTGTGTGTGTGTGTGTGTGTGTGTGTGTGTGTGTGTTTATTTCCAGGCTTCTGTTATTCATTACCATACAGACTAATGTGTGATTACTGAGCCTGTGTTACAAGGATCATGTTAAATTCCTTCATCTTTATACTGAGGGCCTAAGATAATATACATACGTCTGAGTGCCTGCTCCCCACGACAGGCTTGGATGAAGAAGAGACGAGGTTTGTTAATGAGAGCTGAAGTGAAGCAGAGTTTGCGGAGATATGTTATCCCCACATAGCTGCGGTCATGTAGGTACAGGTTATCTGTAAGGAGAGTACACAAAGTAAGAGTCACACTATGATCAAGACACTGGGTCAATTCCACAGTGGTTGGTATTGGTGTGTAAGCACTCAAACCAAAGAATGTTAGCCGTGTAAATGCCTTATGGCTGAATTATCTAATGAATTTGGTTAATGAAATATGAAGTGATCATCATTATCTAACTGTTTTAATAGATTTTGTGAATGTGGATACTCAGCTTTTGGAAAATAATGAAGCCTTACAAGTGTGGTTGGTTGGGAAGCTAACAAACCAATACCACTGTAGAATCAACATGGTTTCCTTTTTTCAAGGGGTGGGTATAACTCCAGGCCCAAGGATATAAATATAAATAAGAAAAAATGTTTGGGTTGTATTCCCAATGAAATGGGTTAATTAAAGTGACATTTATTTACCTCATCAGGTCCAAATTATTCTCAGCTATTCTTCCTTACACATATACACACATCCACTTCAAAAATAATTTCATGCATCCTTATGGGAGTATATGGCACATTGTTATGGGTGGTAAATCTGGAGCAAATGATTCCTCCAAACTATTCCAGGCAACAACAGGATACCATTATTTGTGTTCATGTGGGTCTGTTTCCTGGCATACGTTGGAGGAATCAAGGCACTCCAGTCTACCAAAAGTATGCTATCTCCTTAATCAGAGAAATACATACTCAATACACTATAACACAACAGCCAAACAAAGTCATTTTCAACCACAGATATTGTACTGATGATAAAGAATGAATAAATACTTATATCCACCATTTTATTTTTTTACACTGATTGAAGCCCACTAAATGTTTTCCCGGACTTTTGTTATTCATTACCATATAGACTAATTAAGGGGGAAATTTGGTATTGGTAAATCTGGAGCAACTGAATCCTCTAAACTATTCCAAGCAACAGAACACCATTATTTTTGCTCTTCTGCTCCTGTTTCCTAGCATAATTTGGAGGAATCAAGGCACTCCATTTTACCAAAAATGAATTACCACTAAGTGATTCACAGAGCCTGTGTTAAAGGACCCTGTGATGTAGTCAGAAAATTGGAGATAAACGAGTCCTTCAAATATTACCATGAAACACCAACTACATGGAAGAATCTTGTTTCATGGCATGGTCAGGAGGAATCAGAAGCCTTCAATTGCCATACATGATCACAGGGTCTTTAAAAGTATACCACCGGTATATGTGGTAAATTTAACCATCTTATATTGAGGACCCACCTTACTGTCACTAATCTACTAACCTAACACATAGGGTTGTGTCCACAGTGGTATTGGTTTGTTAGCTTCCCAACCACCAACCACACTTGTAAGGCTTCATTATTTTAGGGTTGATTCCACAGTGGTCAATATTGGTTTGTTAGCTTCCCAACCAACCACATTTGTAAGGCTTCTTTATTTTCCAAAAGCAGAGTATCTACATTCACAAAATCTATTAAAACAGTTAGATAATGATGATCACTGCATAGTTTACTCACCAAAGTCATTTAATAATTCACCCATAAGTCATTAACACGGCCAAAAATTATTCGTTTGCGTGCTTACATAACAAATTTATTAAATAATTCAGCCATATGTCATTAAGACGGCTACAAACCAATACCAACCACTGTGGAATCAACACATCATCAGCAACTCACCATACTCATCACCGTGTGTCATGAAACAGATGGCCAGGCAGGAGACGAGGGCAATCTCTGGCTTGGTTCGCAGTTTGAGGAAGATGGACTGGAGCAGGTGTAGGTCCGGGTCAATGTAGGTCATGACATGGAACCCAAACAACTTGAAGGTCGCGGAGAGCCGGGCGCAGTCCACTTCTGACCCATGGCGACGGGTGAGTGGAATCTATGGTAAAGGGAGTGAGTGAGTGAGTTGGGGTAGAGACATTAATCATTCAAGGTGGTAATTCACTTTTGTTACATTGGAGTGCCTTGATTCCTCCAAAGTATACTAGGAAACAGCACCAGGAGAGCAAAAGTAATGGTGTTCTGTTACTTGGAATAGTTTGGAGGATTCAGTTGCTCAAAATTTACCAACACTGAATTTCCTCCTTAAGTGTGTGGATATTCACTAGAGAGGTATTGGTAGTAATTTGTGGTAAAGGGAGGGAGTTGGGGTAGACCTTAATCCTTTAAATGCAGGGATAGTTGCTAGAGAGGTATTGGTAATATCGGCCCATTTTCAGAGTACCAGTATTGGTTAATTTTCAGCTGAAACTACAGATACTGTACTTAAAAGGAATTAAATGCCTAGCGTATCACTGTTATACTCGTTTTACGCTAACCTGGCCTAGTAGCCACGCCTCCTTAATATACCTCGTCTCTGATTGGTCAACATCTCCAGGCAACCTCCGTTCACGCTTATTTTTCCCATACCAAAACATTGCATTTCTCCGAGGTACATTTTATTTGTTTTTTCTTGGTGCCTCACTTATTTCGCTTAATATCTACTTGGTACTTAGGTAACCTGACAGAATAATGATAGAGGATATCTTTTATCGTGAAAAAAATATCCATATCATTAAAAAATATACGATTAAATACGAGTTGAAGTGAAACAAGTAGATAAAAATGTGTATACAACTTTTTTTATATGCCGATATTTATTTATAAATATTACGCTACCATGATTAAAAATGGGTGGATGATGTAAATAAAATCCTCCTGCATGTCATGGTGGTATAAGATTGTAGATAAAACAGGAATTATTGCTGGAAACATAATTTTAATGTCAAGATGTCAATGACGTTCTAATGTGTATGACCAAGCACCCTTGTATTCCCGCGCTCGTGTGTTAGTGTTGCCATGTCTGCTTGATGACATTTCCCTCACTTCTATATCAGAATTTCGCTGTTTACCTCAATTATTACCTGTTTACTCCTGAACATTGATGTTTTTTTAGGTATTTCATCTGGTAGAAATTTCCCTGTTTACTCTTGAACGAACTGTATATTATTTTCCTGTGTGGACTTCTAAATTCCCTAAAACAGATAAATTTCCCTGCACCTGGCAACACTGGGTGCAAATTAGAGCGTTATTGACATCTTGACATTAAAATTAGGTTTGCAGCAATAATTTCTGTCTTATCTACAATCTTATACCACCATGACATGCAGGAGGATTTTATCTACATCATCCACCCATTTTAAATCATGGTAGCATAATATTTATAAATAAATATCGGCATATAAAAAAAGTTGTATACACATTTTTATCTACTTGTTTCACTTCAACTCGTATTTAATCGTATATTTTTTAATGATATGGATATTTTTTTCATGATAAAAGTAATCCTCTATCATTATTCTGTCAGGTTACCTAAGTACCAAGTAGATATTAAGCGAAATAAGTGAGGCACCAAGAAAAATAAAAAAAAATGTACCTCGGAGAAATGCAATGTTTTGGTATGGGAAAGATAAGCGTGAACGGAGGCTGCCTGGAGATATTGACCAATCAGAGACGAGCATTAAAAATACAGCTATTAAGGGGGCGTGGCTACTAGGCCAGGTTAGTGTAAAACGAGTATAGTCTCGTGTATAAATAAGGTGTGGTCATCTAGTGGGGCAGAAGAGAAGCTATGGTACCAATATTACCACTACCAAGCTCCACTGTCTCATCTGGTGCAACACCCAATAATCTCAGGGCCTAACAAGAGTCACGGGCTACTGACAGCCTACAGTCCCGAGGTTGAGGTATAAAAAAGATCCAAGGAGACACTAACCTGATCATGTGCAGCACTGGGCTCAATAAACGACCTAACATTGAATATGATACAAAGTCCATATGGATAGTCAGTGGGGAAGGGGTAGAGGTCAAGGTGATGGGCTGAGGCATGGCTGGTGTTGGTGTCTGAGGCATGGCTGGTGTTGGTGTCTGGGTCAGAGTCCAGATGGCCAGTAGTAGTAGTAGTAGGGGAACGATCTACTACCTCACCTGTAAAAAAGATAAAAAATATTCCAGTCCCATAATCCAAAAACAGGTTCCAGGACATACAGTGGCCACAATGGAAATGTTGAGAGGCAGACCTCCAGTTAGATGGCAGAACAGAGTGGAAGAGTATGTAAAGGAGAAAAACGTGTGGGGCAGAGTAGGGAGTGTTGGAACAGAGTGGAAGAGTATGTAAAAGAGAGAAATGTGAGGGGCAGAGGAGGCCTTACCAAGTAAGGAGGGAGTGTTGGAACAAGAAAAACTGGAGACACTTCTGCCATGGCCACCCCTTTGGAGGGAACATAGAGTCAGAGCAATAGATAGATAGATACACACTGCATGTCAGCCTTGTGAGTGGAGAGTTTTGTCTGTATGTCTAGCAGGTGATGAGCCATTCATCACTTCACATTTGATTTGCTTGTCTGAAAGTGGTTAAGGGTCGATTCCACAGTGGTATTGGTTTGTTAGCTTCCCAACCAACCACTCTTATAAGACTGCATTATTTACCAAAAGCTGAATACAGTATCCACATTCACCAAATCTATCAAACAGTTAGATAATGATGATCACTGCATAGTTTACTCACCAAATGCATTAAATAATTCACTCAAGTCATTTACACGGCTATGATTCTTTCGTTTGAGTGCTTACAAACCAATATTAACCACTGTGGAATCGACCCTAAGTCTTCCTGATGCCAACAGACCCCTTCTTCCTCTCGAGTGCCTCGCCTGATTCTACAACACTGGCAACCTTCTTGAAGCAGTAAAGTGTTTGCCTCGACACCCCAATATTCAGTGTTAAGGACTTTGTGATTGTGTATGAAAATTGGAGGCTTCTGATTCCTCCTGACGATGCCTCAAAACAAGCTCCTTCCATATAGGTGGTGTTTCGTGGCAATATTTGAAGGACTCGTTTACCTCCAAAATTTTGACTACATCACAGGGTCATTTAAGGTATGATTAATTTCCTCGAACTGAGAACTTCTTTTGTCCCATAATAGTGACTGGAAATCATACTACATGCCTCCAAACAAAGGCAAAAAGTAGGAGGAGGAGGAGTGATGGAGAGATATGACATACATGTACATCCATTATCTACTCACAGCCTTGCAGGAACACAGGGTTGATTCCACAGTGGTACTCATTTGTTAGCTTCCCGACCAACCACACTTGTAAGGCTTCATGATTTTCCAAAAGCTGAATATTCACATTCACAAAATCTACCCAACAGTTAGATAATGATGATCAATGCATAGTTTACTCACCAAATTCATTAAATAATTCAACCATAAGTCATTTACACAGCTAACATTCTTTCGCTTGCATGCTTACAAACCAATACCAACCACTGTGCTCTTCCATTGTTTCAGTGGTTACTATAGTCAGTGGGAGGTGCAAGACAGCTCTCCACCCACTAGACTGGTGACTGCAACCAAAATACTGACATGCAGTGTGTTATACTGTGTGTACAGTCAACATTTCAAGTAATGTCAACATTTCCATTGTGGCCACTTATGTGGCCACTTATGTTACTTGAAAATAAATGACATAATTCCAGTCAGTAATCCCAAGACAAGCAGGTTCCAGGTGGGCAGGGAAAGGCTCTAGTGTCACTTAGAAAAAGATGACAATATTCCAGTCAGTAGAGTAATGCAAACACAGGTTTTCCAGGACATATGGGGAAAGTATTGCCAATTTGTTTACACCTGAACAGTGCATATGTTTGATGTGACACCTGTACAATAGGCCTTTGATATATGATGATAAAAATGAATGATATGATGATGTGAATAACTTACATGTGTGTAAGTGAGGTTGGAGGAAGGCTGCCAGAGCTGGATTGAGTTCTGAGAGTGCATACCACAGCTGAGACAAGAGGTGAGTGTAGTTAGTGAGGGCAAGGTTCCTCAAGAAGGTCTCCTCCAGTGGTTGACCCTCCTGCCTTGTCCAAGCACTCAGGCTACTGTAACACATAAGAATAACACATTAATCCCTTGTTAACCATTGCTATGAATCTGTGTACAGTAAAATATTATTATCCACAATTGGGTAAACTGGATGTATAATGTCTATCTATCTATTACCAGACGCCTCAATCCACGAAGGGGTGGCCACAAATGAATCGCCTCCATGAACCCCTGTTCCCCGTTAACTGGTGTCCCTCCTCCCACCCCTGAAATTTGCTTGTTTGTGTAATGTGCATAGAGCATTTTACTGTATACAGATTCATTACAAACAGCTGTGCTATACACATCCATAACACCAGTCAAAAAAGGCATTAGGCTACTGTAGTGGAAAACGAACACAAAGGTATAATAGATAGAGTACATTTTCAGCAGACTAAAGTCCTGTCCTCACACCTGCCAAGTCATAAAGTAGGTGACAGTATGTAAATCTCAGCTGATTCAGGGGCTTATAAATGCACAGGAATAATACATAGTCAAAGTACTGTACATTATTAAAAGGTAATAATCTTGTCCATACACCTGCAAAGTCATGATGTACCATGTGGAAATCTCAGTTGTTTCAGGGGCTTATAAATGCACAGGATTAATACATAGTCAAAGTAGTCAGCCTCTGGAATTTGTATACACTCCTGTGATATCAAGGGTTCGTTACAACTACTGTAGAACATTTTGAACATTAATTTCCAAACACCAACATTTTCTAGTACAGTACTGTAATGTTATTTGGGTAATACTGCATTGTTCTGCAACTCTCCTAATGGACCATCCTACTAAAATAATTTCTCTAAGTAAGTTACAGTTAAAATGCAGGTACAGTACCATCATAGGAGTGTCAGGTTCGTAATTATAGCTGTAATTAATATTTTTCAAATTAATCTCCTAATCATTACTTATTTTCCAGCCCTAATAATCTCACCTAGGGTGTTGATTACTGAACTAACACTTTCATACATAAACCTATACTGACACTCAATTGAATGAAACAGTGTCTAGGTATTAATAATATGTAAAATTTAGATCAGATTCATGTAGACAAGTTACCAGCAGACGTTGTTACAGCCTCTTATTGTAGATGCCTGTCCGGGATACAACACAACACCCCATTCTATTAAACACATTATTCAACACTGCAATGTACACAACCACACTCACCAACAACACAACATACACTCTCTGAGGGCACTGTGGGAAAACCCTGTTCAGGCCATGACCTTACTAAGGAGCTCGGGGCTGCTCGGCCAGACAGCTGGAGGAACTTCAACATCAACAACTACAAATGTGTGAAAATATTATAGAAAAAAATAACTGGTAATTGCTTATAAACTTACAAAGATTATTCCACCGAGTCTTAAACTGAGATATCGATGCATACCATTACATTTACCAGCTCATTTGCACTGAATTTCAAGATATTTCCACGATTTTTCTTAATATTATACACAGTTGTGTTTTCAACTCCATATAGCTTACGGATAGAATGACCTTGATCGAATTTCCTCAAAATTTTGGTATTTTATATGTACAGTAATTATAAGGGCCACATGTGTTCTCTTTACAGGTTTGTTATCACTATTATAACAGGGATTTTGTCTTTTTAATGGGATGATTTTGACCGTACTCACGTAGCACAGGTCAACAACGGTGCTATTGCATTAAAAAATTGGCGGGCAGTTTAAATTACAAAACCATTCAAATTCCTAGGCTATATATTTAGATTTTTGAGACTCAGAATTTTGAGCCGTTAAGGGGATAGTACTATATGTATTTGGTACATTGAAGTGCCTCGATTCCTCCAAAGTATGTCAGGAAACTAAACCAACTAATAAAAATAATGGTATTCTGTTGGCTGGAATAGTTTGGAGAAATCAGTTACTCCAAGTTTACCACCATCAATTTTGTACTTTATACCCTCTTAATGTACATTCACAAGCACTAATAGATATACAGTACAGTACAGCTTTTGTTAAAGCTATGAACAGTCCAATTCACCAACGAACTAATTCCAATGGAGATTGGAAGATAAGCACGCAGACAAAAGAATGTTAGCCATGTAAATGATTTATATGTGAATTATTAATGAATTTGGTGAGTAAACTATACAGTGATCATCATTATCTAACTGTTGGATAGATTCTGAATGTGGATATTCAGCTTTTGGAAAATAATGAAGCCTTACAAGTGTGGTTGGTTGGGAAGCTAACAAACCAATACCACTGTGGAATTGACCTTGAGTGTAAAATGAAGTGGTGGATAAAAGTAATCATGGACATAAGTTTCAATACATATATGGATAACTCAAATTGCCGACTAATATTTTCACATTTTCATATGATATTACTTTAACCCCTACCGCCCAGCAGACACCACCCTTGCCTCACCACTACCCTCAAAATTCCTCGATTTCCCCTATTTTCACAATGCTCTCATTCTTAACCTACATAGTGTACTGACTTCAAAATTGTTCCATCCTTTCCTTCAACTCTTCCTCTTTCGAATGGTACCATCTGGAGGGTTCTACGATGTGTAGTTGTGGAGATAGTGCAAGTTGAAGTAGACCAATATTTGCGAGGGAAGCGCCATTTGTTTGTGCGCGAAGTGCGCCTGTGGCCTTGGTGTACTGTTAGCCGCAAAACACCTTCATAAATTCACTACAGTACAGTTAAACCTCGTTATAACGGACTAATAGGGGGGAGAAGGTGTACGTTATTGCGGTTTGACCGTTATAGCGACGAATTTTTACGAGGGGTAAAAAAAAAAAAAAAAAAAGTGTATGTATGTACAAAAATTACCACAAAATATAGATACAGTTGACTCTCGAATAACGCAATTTTGAGTAATGACTGAAATGAGTCTGGGACATCCGTGGTGGTGGAGGTGGTAGGGGGAGAGTAGGGGGAAGAGGGGAGATAGTGTGTGTGGTAGTGGAGGTGGTAGGGGGGGAGAGTAGGGGGAAGAGGGGAGATAGTGTGTGATATCGTTTGTTTACTTTTATCAACCACACACTCTGGTGTTTCCTTCTCCTTTCTCTGTTCGAGAAAAACCTTCCTTCTTGATATGGAAGGATATGACCTTCCGTTTTGTAAATGCACCACCTGACATGAAGCTGGTGGTTAACTCATAAATTACTAAAAATGAGTGAGTCAAACACAAAGTGACAACCCATGTTAGGCCTATAATTCCCTTGACCTTGGGCTAGGGTGAATGGAGACTGAGGGTAAGGGGGGGGGGGGAAGGAGCGAGGGTGAAGTGGTGGCAACACACACACACCCACGTTTGGCAGACGACAGTAATATCATTTCGTGACATGTTAATAATGATATCACTCATTTTGTATAAGAACTCCTCGGATTTATTCGAGAGTCAACTGTATATATACATAAATAGGTATGTAATGATGTGTAAATAATATACCTACTGTATAATGTAAACAATATAATAGAAAAAAATAGAGAAACCAAAATTCAGAAAAAAATATCCAGCTGATTGTGTCCGTTATAACCGAAATCCGTAATAACGGGGTCCGAAATAACGAGGTTTAACTGTATATTCTTATTACTACGATTATGTATCGTGTGTCACTATCACAGCACTAAAAATAATATGTACACTTGTAGGAATATATCCTCGTGTCACTGTCACGTCCATATATTCACTACGGTATTTTCTTATTACTACGATTATCTATCGTGTGCCCTCGCCTCACCTTACTTCACCTCACTTCACTTGACAGGCCTCAGTCACACCATATACAGGGTGTCCGGAATTTTTGCTCGAAAATTTGGCAAAGGCATGCTTTATTAATTCTGAAAAGAAAATACTCTATTGATGTGATTTTTTTTTTTTTTTTAATTTAGCAGTAATTGAAACATTTAATTAGGGGTGTGTGGGAGTAGGGGACAGGCTTGGGGGGTGCGGGAATATGGGGACAGGCTTGGGGTGGGTAGAAAACCTGTCCCCCTATTCCAATGTGGATGATTATAATTGTCCACAACTGTATTTATCCACGATATATCCGGGGTCTGCTATACCCAGGAAACTGTGAGAGAACTTTCTTTACCTGTGAGAGAAGAGTCCATCAGCCTGTTCCTGTGCCATGCCTGAGAACACACAGTAGAGAGCTTTGCGGTCTGGCTCCAGTGTACTGTGTGTTTTGTAGTGCTGAGGGAGGTAGTGGTGTACTGGGTTACCATAGCAAAGAGTTTCAGTAAGATTAATGAGGATTCCACAAACACACAAAGTCGTACCGGAACCACATCATCTTATAAACAACTGATATTCTTGCTTATGATGAAAATCCATCAACACCATGAATGTTTCTGGGTTGATTCCACAGTTGTACTGGTTTGTTAGCTTCCCAACCAACCACACTTGTAAGGCTTCATTATTTTCCAAAAGCTGAGTACAGTATCTACATTCACAATATCTATGTAACAGTTAGATAATGATGATCACTGCATACTGTAGTTTACTCACCAAATTAATTAAATAATTCACCCATAAGTCTTTGTGAGAAAATGCATCCTCAATGGTTTTATCGGTCACTATTGCCTTCGAGATGCGAGACCTTACTGTACATTAATTCCTTGTTAGCAATGTTGTTGTTGTTGTTGTTATGGTTGTGTGTTATACAGTTTGCTATGCATCTGTGTATAGTAAACCTTCATTATCCATCACTAGGTTTATGGGTGTGTATTGTACAGTCAGTGGCAGAAGTCCTGTCGCCTCACCTGCTTCACCTAGACGCACAGTGTTCATGGACTCGAGAAATACGCACGTTTTCTACACCTGATAATCTCTAGTCTATGAACATTGCGTGCCTCGGTGAAGCAAGTGAGGCGACAAGACTTTTTCCGTCAACTGTACAAAGAGGGTTTACTATACAAAGATTCATTACAAGCAGTACAATACAAACCCATTATCTCCAACAGTGCAAAACAAGGCATTACTGTATATAAAGTGTAATGTATGTACTGTGTAATGTACTGTACACAGATTCATTATAAACAGTACTGTACAATACACACCCATAAAACCAACAGTGCAATATAAGGCATTACTGTATAGTTGATTGATTAATTGATATTAGACGCCACAACAGCGAGGTTATATAGCACCAGAAAAAGGTGGTAGAGAGGTGAGACAGCAAGCAGGAAGGAAATAGAAAGAAAAGAGGGACATTTGAAGAATTAAAAGCTAGTGGCTGGGGCTGAAGGGGCGCCAAAACCCTTAAGGTATTGCCCACATCACTAATACAGGCAATACCTCCCTACAGTGGCATTACTGTATAGATGAAAGTGACAATGTTAATCAAAAAGTATAGAAGGAAGGAGGTCTAATTTAGGTATAATGGGGACAAGGTTTTACAGGAAGTATAAATGGTGAGAGCATCTAGTTTAGGTACAGTCGGACTCACAAATTCGTATACACCACTGTGACATCAATGGCTCCTAACAACTCGAAAGTGTAGGTAATAGATTTCCCAACACCAAATTTATCTAGTAATGTTATTTGACTAATGTTTGAATGAGCCAGCAGGACAATCTCTACATATTGAGTAGAATAAAGACCCCTTATAACCAATGCTTGTGTACAATTTCCTGAGGCTGACTGTACAAGGGGGGACAAGACTGGATAAGAAGTATAGAGGAACCTACTGTGTGGAGTGATGGTGTAACAGTAAGTTCCAGGTGGTGATGTAGAAGGTCATGACGCCCAATGGCATACAGACCTTCCACTACACTCTCCACTCCGGCACCCTCACGACCGTCTGCCAAGCTCACCAACTCATTCATTGCTTCCTGCAAATATACACATGACAGTTGGTTTACTCTCTTATAATATTACTCTCTTACATAAAGTGAGTAAATAGGTCAATACTATAAGAAATTCACATTCTTCAGTTACTTGTTATGCTACCTGTTAGAAAAATAAACTGTTATGATGGTCACACATATAGCAACAGGAAATGTTTTGTTGTAGAGTTTGCTTCACAACAAAGTGTTTACCATTCACAATCCTAGAGCAGTGCACCATAAAACCAACACTGCAAATTCATAAAGACTATTTTACAGTAATGAAGTTAATATTACATGTAATGGAGTAACAAACACTGGTCCTCTGCATTACTTACAAAATACTGTAAGAGTACACTGTGGTAGTCAGGTATTGGAGTCCTGATTGGTTGGAGTGAGGTAAGACTCATTGGTTGAGTGGCTTTGTGAACAAGAAAGGTGAAACGGGATTGGCTGGTGATAACATCATAATATAGTATCACAAACACAGGTGCCGACAAACCCGTCATAGCTTAAGTTTAACTGCTATACTTCTGTAATTTAGGTCCTCTAATTTCTACTGTGTTAGATGAATATTGTGTTGGAAAAACTGGCATTAGAGTAAAGGAGGTCTGACTGAACACTGAGGTGGTTTGGATATGTAGAGAGAAAGCATGATGATCTTACAAAGAAGGTGTATACTGTAGTAGTGAGACAGAGGGACCTGATATGAGGCAGATATTGGTCAACAAAGTGAAGAAGTACAGTCACAGCAGATAGTCCTTAACCAGCCTGTGATGGAAAGGTGCGGCCAGCTGTTTCGAACTGTGAACACGTGGATTTGTTGCTTCAGTCAGCTGCCTGATGATAGTATGGGTACCTATAAATGTTTAGAGTTTTCTGACTCGCCTATGTTGGTCACGGCTATCTAGACTGGTCAAGGACTATTTGCCATAACTGTACATGAAGGAGAGAAATGTCAGGGAAGCACTTGACCAAGCACAGGGAGCTATAGATGGATAGATAGAGAGCAAATATATCTACATCAATATGTGGTGCCATTAATAGTCTGTTTTGTCTATGGATAGCAAAGCAGGTTGAATTCTGGTGGTGCTACAAATTGGTCCACACAGGTAACTTGGCACCAGAGTAAGACTGGTAGTGTCAACCTTTTAAGGTCTGGTGAGGGCTGGTTCTATCCAGAAATGAGGAATTTGTCATCCCCTACCACACCCTGGCCTGTTCTGTCTGTCTCTCTTACTATTTCTCATTCCTTCTGGGTAGCTGACGAGATCGCCCGATTGGGTGTCACAACAAGGAAGACGTCTGTTGCCTTCGAAGAAACAGATCTCACTATCACCCTGACTCCCATTTGGAGGTCCGAGCATCTGCGCGGCATCGGTCAACCAGAGTAGGGACTGCTCGGCCAGACATTCCGGGGAACTACAATAACAACAACCTTTTAAGGTCAGAGAGAAAGCCGACCTTCCCTCCCTATGCCTCCTGACCACCAAAATCTCAAAGGACGTGGACAATTGTGCACGACTTAAGCCGACTGTGTTATGCCTCCCCTCACCTCCATATCCAAACCCCAACAACAGCCGTCCAGACTAGGACCAGACCCTGGTATGTTTTCAAATGTAGACGAATTATCCTGGATAGTTGAGGACAGAACAACAACATGACAGGAACAACACCTTGCATAGATGTGAGTAGTCAGGGTTAAGGGGACGGTATACTTTTCATTGAATGGAGTGCCTTGATCCCTCCAAAGTATGCCAGGAAACAGACCCACATGAAGAAAAATAATGGTATCCCATTGTGTGGAATAGCTTGGAGGAATCATTTGTTCCATCAGAGGCCTTAAAACAAAATTTAAAAAAGGGAATTTCGGTAATGACGATGATGACAAGGATTGCAGCATACAATGGGTTAAAATTATATAACTTTAAAAAGGTAAAAAACACACACACCTAATTAAAGGTTGAGAGAGAGAGATAACAGTGTTTTGTTTACCATGGTACGATCAGAGTGTATATACTGGCACAGCTTGTGTCCGGTACGTATGAGATGGTGACGCTGCAATGTGAGGAACACCAAACTTATACCTTCACACTCATCAAGTTGACTCATCACTCTCTCTACTCCAGTCCTGTTGAATACAAGTATACCATTAATACATTGTTGTTGTTGGTGTGTTTGTTGTGTGTGTATTGAACATTTTGTAATGAATATGTCTACAGTAATGTCTTGACCTATCAACGCCATAAGGCGTTAAAAGAAATTTTGGCCTAAAAGACTAATGTGTGATTTACTGACCCTGTGTTAAATGGATATAATTATCATATAGTACCGGTATGCAATAAATTTAATTATCTTATATCAAGGCCTACTGTACTGTATTGTATTTCAAATAATTATAAGATGTATGTTCACTGTACAGTACCTACCTGAGTTTAAGTTGAGCCAGGCTTAGTTTCTCTATGAGGGAAGGGTAGTGAAGGCAGGGACCCAACGAGGCAGAATCAAGCACCACAGCCATATTGATTGATGGTCGTTGATGTGCCCAGACTGTGTTGGGTAAAGTAGCCTACAGTACATGTCAAGTGGAGACAACACAGAGATAACACAAGACTTGTTTGTTGAACTGTTTTGAAGGTGTGTTACATACAGTATTAGGAGTGTTGGGCAAGGTCAGTAGAGACAACACAACACTTGCTGAACTGTTGTGAAAGTGTGTGTTACTCATTTAGGGTGTTGGGTAAGGTTTAATATATGGCAATGAGATAAAACACAGAGACAACACAAAACATGCTGAACTGTTGGGAGTGTTTCTTATGCAGTATAACAAGTGAGAGATGTCCAAAATCATGTCCAATTTCACTTAAAATTTCCCAAGGAGTTTAGATTAAATACGGTAAGAGTTTCATCCGGCCAGAATGAGGTGTGCTGGTCAGGTCCCAGAGTAAAAATTTACTACTGGATAATACAACCTTTAAAGTAACCAATATGGGATGTTTTTATGGCAGAGTGAAGTGTATAAATAAGGTGTTCATCATCTAGTGGGGCAGAAGAGAAGTAAGCAACCAACAACATGAAGCTACAATGTCTCGTCTAATGCAACACCCAATAATGTTCTAGAAATAGCCTGAAGAGATGTGGCGTTAACAGTACCGGGCTAAACTGCCGGGTCCTAACCAGGGCAGACCAGCGGGACTGAACTGGGGCAGACCAGCGGGACTGAACTGGGACAGACCAGCGGGACTGAACTGGGACAGACCAGCGGGACTGAACTGGGACAGACCAGCGGGACTGAACTGGGGCAGACCAGCGGGACTGAACTGGGACAGACCAGCGGGACTGAACTGGGGCAGACCAGCGGGACTGAACTGGGGCAGACCAGCGGGACTGAACTGGGACAGACCAGCGGGACTGAACTGGGGCAGACCAGCGGGACTGAACTGGGGCAGACCAGCGGGACTGAACTGGGACAGACCAGCGGGACTGAACTGGGGCAGACCAGCAGGACTGAACTGGGGCAGACCAGCGGGACTGAACTGGGACAGACCAGCGGGACTGAACTGGGGCAGACCAGCGGGACTGAACTGGGGCAGACCAGCGGGACTGAACTGGGGCAGACCAGCGGGACTGAACTGGGGCAGACCAGCGGGACTGAACTGGGACAGACCAGCGGGACTGAACTGGGGCAGACCAGCGGGACTGAACTGGGGCAGACCAGCGGGACTGAACTGGGGCAGACTAGCAGGACGGAACCAAGGCAATTTACTGAAACCTAACCAGTGCAATTTATTGGAATCAAACTGGGACAATCTATCAAAACAATTTCAGCTAATATCATCCAAATATCGGTACCAGGTATGTTTAATTTATTGCTGAACTTTAACAGCCACTGAATATGGATTTTTCCCCAACATATTTTGAGATAATAAATCATTCCCTGTTTTTATATATGTTGAAATATTAGGATGACTGTGTATTTTGACCAAACAGGACCTACAAGATTGAGGGGTAGAAAAAGTTCAGCCTCAATCAAATATCCACCAACACTTTCCTTCAGTCATAGATAATATTTTGTTAATAAAGAACAACATGTGTATGATTTTGCAGCACCTCATAATAATAATTGAGGAGGTTGAGTTGATGTATGGTGTTGTATGATTAAATTTGATATGATACTGATTAATTTACAAGCTGGAAGGAAAGTGTTGGTGGATATTTGATTGTGGCTGTACATAGCACATTAAAACTAATAATTATAATAATATATGTTCTAGGATGCACTGTACTGCTGCCCATTCATTTGAATATATAAATAAAGGGAATAATGGATAATCTAAAAATAGTTGAATTAATTGTGTTTTCCTATTCTATGACTCAATTTTAGGATTATCATAAATTTTAATAGTGAAATCTTTCAGTGGCAACTTGTTCATTTTTTTCCTAAAATTATAACCTCCCTTTCATATTACTAAATATTGGTATAAAATGCCATTGTACACCTGTACAAAACAAATAATGGTATACCCAAATAATAATAATAATAAAACAGTCTGTTATAGTCCAGATTAGATTAGGCTAACGTTAGGTTAGTTCAGGTCAGGTCTACCTAATTCTATTTAATGAGTTATAGCGTTTTTCAGACCAATCTGTAACGTTAGTTCAAATCTGGTGAAAATGAGTTGTTTCCGGTTATGTGCCAGTAGTTTGCCCAGGTTAGGTCCCTGTAGTCTGATGCGGTCTAACGTTAGGTTAGGTTAGGTCAGGCTAATTTCAAAATGCCCCAGTTGAATCTTGGGAATGGGGTATTTGTGGAGGATGTGCAATAGAAGAAAATAGTCTTGGAATGGTCTAAATAAGTGGGTAATGAAGGTAGAAAAACCGTATGCAATAACAGTAATTCTTTCAATATCTTTCGAAAAAATCGGGTATATATACATTATAATACTTCCATATCTCCTAACATACCTTTGTATCAATATAATTAGAGTGGTAAATCTTGTGTCACTTGTGTGTCTCCTTTGTCAACACTTTAGGAAGGAATTGGTCAGACATATCCTGGGGGTTGACAACTTGACAGGCAGGGTTCTCATAAAAAAATATTTGTGGTATTACCTTGAACATTGGGTTGAAAATACCTTGGATGGAACCAAAGTTCCTTAGATACTTAACTTATAGGAATATAGGTGACCATTTCAACATATTTTTAACCCTTGACACACGATATCTTTATGAAATTATAATAGTTTTTTACAGCAATGCATTTTTCTTTAACGACGACCCATGAATTAATGGAAAAAGCGATACAAATTACCTTAGATAGTCAAAACTTTACCTTAAATAACCCCGAATTACGCTACTCTAGGGTAATTACCTTAAAAATGAGAGCATTGCAGGCAGGATCACCTCTGATTCACCTGCGCCTCAGGAGTCACAGGTGGCAATTTCCCTTTTTACCTCAAAATTCCTTGTTTACTCCTGAAGATAGTCGTATATTTACCATCTAGCCTACTATTATATATATTATTAATTTACTTTATATTTCGTCTGGTAGGCATTTCTCCATTTACTCTTAAACATTCTTAATTAAATTTAATTATAATATCTCTATTTCCACGTCTAGAGAAAATTCCCCATACTTGGCAACACTGGGTACGGTTGCGCTGCAGATCTGTCCAAATTATCGTACACTAATGCCTAAATTATGGTACTTTCCACAAAATTATCATGACTATAATATAATATAAAACATTACAATCTGAAAACCTTGAGTCGAAACCAGATTATGGTCCAACACTTGACTATTAATTTATTGTAGGCCTACTGTGCTAATCTCTATATATATTTTTTTTCTTTTTTGCTTGTACTTAATTCATTCTGCTATGTTTCAAGATATGTGTGTGTGACTGTGTGTGTGTGTAGTAATTTGATTCTCATGGATTCTGTCTACTTGTACGTATAGTTGCATGCCTCTTGATTGACGCTACGGCGCAATTAATTAAAACAAACCATCTGTATATCTAAATGAAGAGACTGTAACATGTAACATGTCTGTCATGCTATACAAATTGTCATGTGACCACCTACAGCGCCAGGAATTCACACATGGAAAGTGGGCGTACACGAGGGGGGACAGAGGACATTTTCGTCAAAAAACACCCCACTAATTACTTAATTACACATACTTCACTTATTATCGTACGTCTGGCAACCCACACAGTTTGTTTACATTCCATGCTGTCATCGCTAGGAAGGAAAAAAATATCGTACCCTTCTCGGTAAAAGTTTAGCGCCGGACCATAATCAAGTTTGGACTGAAGGATTGCAGATTACAATGTTTTATACTTTACTTCCGTGCTTAGCACGGGCTTATGGTTTGGTTAGGTTAGGTTAGACATTTACGACACAAAAAACACCCCACTAATTACTTAATTACACATACTTTCTTTATCCCATCTACATAGAAAACCTAATTCCCAAGACATTACAGAAAATGAATAATTTGATGAGTAACTCAGATAAATTTTCAGTGCTCTTGGCATACATACCCCTTTAACGGTAACCGCCTTGTGATGGTGGAGGGCTTGTATGCCTCCGAGACCTCGCGAGGTAGACTAAAGGGGGTTTCGGCCCCTGCTCTGCCCCGATTTCGGGGAGAGAGAGTTTCCCATGCTAGGAAGGTCACTAGTGAGAGACCAGACTAAATGGTTCTCATCTTTCAGTTCTTCAACTGTCCCCCTTTTCTTTTTATTTCCTTCCTGTTTACTCTCACGGCGCTATAGGACCTCGATGTTGCAGCGCCTAATATCCATCAATCAATCAATCGGTATACATACTTTAATACTTTACTAATACTGCAGATTATTAATAAACCGGTTATGTTATACAATAAAAAGACAGGAAAATCACATACAGTAGGTTAAGGTGAATGTGTTTATTTATTATTTTTTTTAAATTATAACCTCTAATTATCTAATACATATTACTGTACTTGGGTTTACTTAGTAGGTTGTCACACAGTTGTTGTCTCTGTCCAGGGGTCTCCTCCGCCCCTGTATGGAGTATGGCTCTCATGTATAGGTGGTTCAACATTCAAAACACTCCTGGACAAGGTGGAATCAAAGGCTTTTCTTTCGTCTTACTCCTCTTACTGATTCACTGTAACCTCCCTCTCTTTGCCGCAATGTTGTATCACTTTCTTCAATCACTATTACACTGGACATTGTTCTTCTGAACTCTCAATGTATGCTTCCTCCCCTTAGGAGAGCAAGCAACACTTGCCAAGCCTCTTGTTCTCACCCCTTTTCTGTACAACTCCCTAATGCAAGAGTTAACCGGTACTCTGTCTTTCATATACACGACTGGTCAACTCTGGAACACTCTACCTTCATCCGTCTTTCCACCTTGCTACGACTTGCGTACCTTCAAACGCAATGTGTCTAGGTATCTCGAATGAAATTGGATATGATTTTGGACACTCTCACTGGATACCATGCAGATGAGGATGGTGAGCGAGCTCATAGCCTTTAGTCCTCATCTTTTTAGATATAGAAAAAAAATACTATAGTTGGCTGTGGGTCATACACCACAGTCGTATTCGCAAACAAGGTCATATATTGTCAGAGAAAGGTGAGACAGCAAGCAGGAAGGAAATAGAAAAAAAAAGGGACAGTTGAAGAACTAAAAGCTAGTGGCTGGGGCCGAAGGCCCGAACACATGATCAAACTGTTCTCCTGTTGACGGGCTTACCACTTGTGCACGCGTAGGACACCGATCTTGGGCAGGTAGTGGCGTGCGCGCAGGCAGACAAGTGACATTGATGATGCGTGAGCGTCAGACAGGTGAGATATATGACGCGTAAGGTTCACTACAAAATAATTCAACCTTGGTTTACACACACACATACACACAAAGAAAAGATAGATATAGAAAATTTGTGGCAACAAGGAATACCTACAATTAATGAGAGAACACACTCACACACAGTAAGAAATTATTTATAAGAAGAGAAATTAAAGATGTACAGTACAGAAATATAGTTTTCCAAATAGAGTAATAGACGAACGGAACAGATTACTGTACCAGAAGAAGTAGTGTGAGTCAAAACCATATATGCATAACTTTAAAGAAAAATATGATATTGGGTTTTAAAATAAGGGACATTACAAGCTGCACTTAATCCTGTAAAGATACAAATAGGTAAAAACACACACACACACAGTTGTTTTCAAGGGGTTACATATAGGAAATGTCAGACTACGTAACTGCAGCACAACATTATTATTATTATACAGTAATTAGGTTTGTTGTTTTGTCAATCACTGAAGTCATTTGGTAGACCATTCATTGCAGTAATTTCACAATAATGACCTCTCTTTACATAATATTACACCCTGTGGAGTACTATATATTGGGTCAATTCCACAGTGGTTGGTATTGGTTTGTAAATACGCAAACCAAAGAATGTTAGCCGTGTAAATGACTTCTGGCTGAATTATTTAATTAATTTGGGGAGTAAACGATGCAGTGATCATCATTATCTAACTGTTGGATACATTTTGTGAATACGGATACTCAGTCAGCTTTTGGAAAATAATGAAGCCTTACAAGTGCACTGTACATGGTTGGTTGTGAAGCTTACAAACCATTGCCACTGTGGAATTGACACATGGTGCTGTGTATATGAGCAACATAATATTGATAAAGAATAATATCAACATATATTGACTCTCTGTTTACATCACATAGACTACAGTTGCCCACAAAATTCCAAAATTGTCTTTTAAACTTTAAAATGATTAAGGGGGTAGCAACAGATTGCCATTATTTTTGTGAATCTGGTCCTGTTTCCTGGTATATTTTGGAGGAATCAAGACACTCCAATGTACCATAAGTATACTAGCCCCTTAACGACTCCCGTGATGTAGTCAGAAAGAAAATTGGTGGTTATCGAATCCTTCAAATATATTGCCACGAAACACACACACCTACTGCATATGGAAGGAGCTTGTTTTGTGGCATAGTCAGAGGTGGATTCAGCAGTAGCCTCCAATTCTCATACATGATCATAGGGTCCTTAATTAAGTGTTAAAGCTGTAACAATGTACACCTGAGCTCGTAAATTCGCAACCACGTACTTAAATATTAATGCTATTTAAGCTGGTAACATTTATTTGGGGATGAATCTGGCCAAGTAGGTGGAACTTGATAGTAGAGGGACATGATACAATCTTTCACCTACAATGACACCTTCCCCACACAGTGTTACCAGCTCAGATGACAAACAATTGGGAACGTGGTGGCAAATTTACAAACTCGAGTGTACATAACACAATTGCCTTTTCTTCTATATATAAATCATGAAATCTACACTACACCTACACTTCTTACCTTCAGTTTTACACATTATTATTGTAACAGTAGAATTGCCTGGATATACAATGAATAAATAAATACTTGTACAGTTAACTCTCATTTTACACTTTGATATTGGGTGTGTAATGTAATGTGTGTAATGAAACTGTGTACAGAAAACCCTCATTGTACAGTACACTTGTATATTGGGTGTGTAATATAGTGTACAATAAGTGTTTACAGTACATACATTCATTACACACACACTATTTCACATACACAATGTCAGTGTAAAATGAGAATTGACTGTATCCACCACACACTTCATTTTACACTCAGTCCCTCATTGAAGACCACCAAATATGTTCCCAGACTTCTGTTATTCATTACCATACAGACTAATGTGTGTTATACTGAGCCTGTGTTAATAGAATTGTGATAAATTTAAGCATCTTACATTGAGACCTTTGGCCGTTGTCACACTATGAGGCTCTCAAGGCCACAGCATCAGAGCCGTAAATCCTGTACCGCGACACACTATAGTATTCAGCACAATTTGTATTAATATAAGTACATGACAAATTACTATATACAAGAGTGTAAACAAAAAGATACAAATATTTTCTTGGCTTGTCTTGGACACTTTGAATAAATAAATGCACATCAAATATGGTAATTAGTAATTTTAAAAGAGTGGTACTGTATTAGTGTGGTGCCGGTGCAGTGTGGTCGGACAGTGTGACCACGTACACTCACGATCCAAAATATGTATCCAAGCTTGGTTTGAATAGCCTGGTCAAGTATTAGCCTGGCTCAACAACCATGCAAGAGAATAGGCCTTGTAATCTGTTCACTAGTGTGTCAGATGATTCGGAACTTCAACAAATACTGGATACAAATTTTGGATTACGAATGTACATAAAACTGTGTGTTTTGCCGTGACATGTATCATTTATTTGCATGTATTGTCACCATAGTGTGAAAATGGCCTTACTGTGTATGCAAGTTGGTGAAGGTCAACATGAGAAATATATTCCCTGCAGTACAGTCACAAGCACTAATAAGTATACAGGTTTGGTTGAAGCTTTGAACAGTCCAATTCACAAAGTACAGTAATTCCAATGGAGATCTTATTGTGTATTTATTTACTGTTTCTGGGTATTCGAAAAACACCTGAATACTTATTAGTGCTCGTGACTGGACTGTACATGTGAAATACTCCAAATATTATGATGTTCCAAGGTGGATTCCACAGTGGTTGGTATTGGTTTGTAAGCACGCAAACCAAAGAATGTTAGCCGTGTAAATGACTTATGGGTGAATTATTTAATGAATTTAGTGAGTAAACTATACAGTGATCATCATTATCTAACTGTTGGATAGATTTTGCAAATGTGGATACTTAGCTTTTGGAAAATAATAATGAAGTCTTTCAAGTGTGGTTGGTTGGGAAACTTACAAACCAATACCACTGTGGAATCGACCCTAAAATAATCTTGAGTCTTTGAACATTGCGTGTCTCGGTGAAGCAGATGAGGTGACACGACTTCTACCTGCCTACTGTACACTCGTGATACGTAATCCTTGACCTGAGATGAACGGCAGGCACCACACACATACCCTGCATTCGAACTCAGCCCCTATATAGGTGTACTAGATGGGGAAATGAGCAATACCAGGCGATTCGAAGCTCCTCACATTCTGGTCAGAGATTATGTATCACGAGTGTACACTGTGGACATTTTAGCTTCACAGGCTCCTAAAATGACTGAAGAACCAGAGAAACTTATTATATTGCCATCTGGATATTGAAAATATGTGTGTGTGTATGGATATTGGGAGTGTGTGTATGTGTTATCTGTATGGAGATTGGGTTGATTCCACAGTGGAATTGGTTTGTTAGCTTCCCAACCAACCAACCACACTTGTCAGTCTTAGGGTAATTTCCACAGTGGTATTGGTTTGTTAGCTTCCCAATCAACCACACTTCTTGACTTGGCAGATGTGGTAACACGAGTTTTGCCCCAGAGATGAGAATGTTCCATTTCAGTGTTGCCAATTTCTTTTTAGGAAACTTGTAACTTACACTGCTATTAAATATTTATTTACACAAACTCGAGCGCTTAAGTTCGCGGCCTCATACAGTACTTAGTTAGTTAGATGTTTATACTATTTTGAGCTGGTAACATTTATTTGGTGATGAATCAGAGTAGAGGGACAAGATACAATCTTTCACCTTCCCCACACAGTGTTACCAGCTCAGATTCATGACATAAACATTTGGGGACGTGGTCGCAAAATTTACGTGCTCGAGTGTACATGAAATCGAGATGCTCCATTTCAGTGTTGCTAATTTCAGGAATCTTGTAACTTACACTGCTATTAATTAAATATTTTATGTACATACAGTGCTGATTTACTGAAAGATATTAAAAATGGTATTTATTGAAAGAATTTCCGTTTTATAGCAGTGATGCCAGATCCGGCTAGGTCCCAGTATTTTGCCCCGGTCATTTCCTGTACTTTATCACAGTTATTTCCCAGTAGTCTGCCCAGGTTAGGTCCCGGTAGTCTGCTCAGGTTAAGTCCCGGTAGTCTGCCCAGGTTAAGTCCCGGTAGTCTGCCCAGGTTAAGTCCCGGTAGTCTACCCAGGTTAAGTCCCGGTAGTCTGCTGTAGTCTAGGTTAAGGTCAGGCTAATTTCAAAATGCCCCATTTGAATATGCCCTACCTAGGAGGAAATGCCATAGAAGAAAATATTCTTAGAATGGTCTAAATAAGTGTGTAAGGAAGGTAGAAACAACGTACACAATAACGGTAATTCTTTCCATATTTACCAAAAAGAAATGAGCATATCTTTCTTAACAGATCATAAAATTAATATAAACTTTGACCATGTCAATTAACTCTCTTATAATTAAATGAATTACTATACAGTAACATAAATATTCACACCTAAGCTAATTATGAAAATAATAATCTGATAATAATAATAATATTCTGATAATAATAATAATAATAATAATAATATTCTGATAATAATAATAATGATAATAATAATATATAAGCTGATAATAATAATAATGATAATGATAATAATACTGATAATAATAATTATCCTGATAATTTTCTCTCCTTATTTTTCTATAATAATGAATTAAATACATACGCCTAATATCAATCAATCCATCAAACAATCATTGCTCTTCCACCAACTGCTCCTCCTCCTCCTCTATATGACATCACTGTTATGGCTTAATCATTGCTCTTCCACCAACTGCTCCTCCTCCTCCTCTGCAATTTGTTCATCGTCCCATTTGAAGGCATAGTTCTTCTCCAGTTTCCTGTGGTTCTCTCGTTCTTCCAGTTCCTCGGCATTAGCACTCTGTAACATGAACAAAAGAGTCTTGATTTCACAGTGGTGTTGGTTTGTTAGCTTCCCAACCAACTAGCCACACTTGTAAAGCTTCACAGTGGTAAATGGTTTGTTAGCTTCCCAACCAACCAGCCACACTTGTAAGGCTTTGATCATTATTTTAGGGTTGATTCCACAGTGGTATTGGTTTGTTAGCTTCCCAACCAACCACTTAATTAATTATGAATTAACACTAACCAGGAGTTGTACTATAATGTTCTGAATGGCAGCTGTCTTTTCTTGTGACACCAGAGGTGAGCCATTCTCATCTTCCTCTTCCAGGGAACCTCCAGTCAAAATCTTCACCTCAAACTTACGACCTGAACCACAAAGGAATAAAATGTAATGTTAAGTTGAAACTTACGAGAGAAATACAGTAAATGTTTTATATATATTAAACTTACGACAGAAATACAGTAATTTTTTTTTATAAAATAAACTTACGACAGAAATACAGTAAAAAAAATTTATAAAATAAACTTACGACAGAAATACAGTGAATGTTTCGTATAAATTAAACTTATGACACAAATACAGTAATGTTGAATGAACTTTGACAGTATAAATTAAACTACAGTAACTAACTAATCTAACTTTACAAATATATACTGTAAAATTACAAACAAACAGAAAAACACATTATTCTCACCTAGCTTTTCAAGGCCAATTTTTTGAAGCTTGTCTTTAATAGATTTTTCCAGTTTATTTTTCTCAAATTGTTCTTCTTTGGCAGCTTTTATTATTCTCAGTTGTTGAGACACATCACCCTTAGGAAAAGACGAAAAAACTTTAAATTAATAACAGTAGTAATAATAATAATAGTAATAATAATAATATAATAATAATACAGTATAGTAGTACCTGTAGTAGTAGTAATAATAATAATAGTAATAATAGTAATAATAATAATAATACAGTAATACAGTAGTAGCAATAATAATAATATTATTTTATAATTATTTTTAGGCATTAGTACCAGTACTTTTGATATATAAGTGTGTGTGTGTACTGTATGTGTGTGTGTTCCCAGGCTTCTGTTATTCATTACCATACCGACTAATGGGTGATTTACTGACCCTGTGTTAAAAGAATAGTGTGTGTGTGTGAGTGTGTGTGTGTGATATTTACTGACCCTGTGTTAAAAAGATAGTGTGTGTATGTGTATATGTGTGTTCAACTCACCTTTTCTGAATCCTTCTTGGGGTCCTTGAGGCTGCTTTCTGTTGGGGGGAGAAATGTGAATAAACAAATTATTTAGTTAGGGATCGTTCTAACCAAAACGAAATAAATAAATTATTCTCTCTATGGGACGGAAGAGTTTATATAGAGGTGATGTACAGTCACAATCAAATAAATACCCACTGACACTTTCCTTCCATCGTAGTAAATATCTTGGTAATAAAGAAAATCATGTGTATGATTTTGTAGCACCTCATAATAATAATAATAATAATAATAATAATAATAATAATAATAATAATAATAATAATAATAATATCCACCAACACTTTCCTTCCATAGTGGTAAATATCTTGGTAATAAACAACAACACGTGTATAATTTGCAGCACCTCATAATAATAATTGAGGGGGTTGAGTTACATAAGTAAGGTGTTGTTGTATGATTATATTTTGATATGATACTGATTTATTTACACCATGGAAGGAAAGTGTCGTTGGTTATTTGATTGTGACTGTACATACAGTGTTGGCAAATCTGGAGAAACTGATTTTCCTCCAAATTATTCTAAGCAACAGAACACCATTATTTTAATTCATCTGGTCCTGTTGTTTCCTGGCATACTTTGGAGGAATCAAGGAACTCCAATGTAACAAAAGTAAATTACCACCTGTGATGATTTGAAGGACTTGTTTACCTTCAATTTTCTGACTATGGGTCGATTCCACAGTGGTATTGGTTTGTTAGCTTCCCAACCAACCACACTTGCAAGGCTTCATTATTTTCCAAAAGCTGAGTATCACTGTATAGTTTACTCACCAAATTCATTAAACAATTCACCCATTCATAAGCCATTTACACGGCTAACATTCTTTGTTTTGCGTGCTTACAAACAATAACTTTACTCCCATCACTCACTCCTCTCACTATTGTCTACATTAGTGATGTGGGCAATACTTTAATTAAGGGTTCTTCAACTGTCCCTATTTTCTTTCTATTGCTTTCCTGCTTGCTGTCTCACCTCTCTATCACCTTTCTCTGGCGTTATATGACCTCACTGTTGCGGCGCCTAATATCAATCAATCAATACAACGTTGCAAAACAAAGCAGTATTACAGCAGTCATACTCCACACAACACATATATGTTCCAACACTGGACATAGGCTTCATCAAGTCCGTTACCGTGGCCCAGGTCAACTGCTACTCACACACACACGCATGCACACACACACACGTCACTCCACCCCCTACACACACATACACACACACACACACACTCACGCCTCCACACACACACGTCATGCCCACACACGCACGTCACCCACACACACACACTCACATTGGGTTACTGTTATTCTATGGTACAGTGTATAATGAAACACACACACACTAGAAGAAATACGAAAGAGAGGAGATATGATTATGGTTTACAAATGTGTCACAGAAAAAGAAAACATAGATATAGAAAACTTATGTCAACAAGGAATACAATACCTACAATGAGAGTACTGTACTGTACACAGTAAGATATTAATTAAAAGAAGAGGAGATAAAGATGTACAGAAATATAGTTTTCCAAATACTGTACAGTAATAGACGAATGGAATAAATTACCAAAAGAAGTGGTGCATGTCAAAAATATGTACCGTATACATAACTTTAAAAAAAAATATGATAATTGTGTTTTAAAATGTGGGACATTACGAGCTGCACTCAATCCTGTAAAGATACAAATAGGTAAGAACAAATAGGTAGGTAAGAACACATTGGGTTACTAATATTCTATGGTACAGTGAATAATGAAACACACACACACACATCACGACTTGGGAACTATTAGCCAGCCACAGAGGGAGAGAAGATAGGGTAATTCCCAAATACTGCAGCTGTTATGGTACCAGTGAGGGTGTTATGGTACTAGTGAGGGTGTTATGGTACCAGTGAGGGTGTTATGGTACCAGTGAGGGTGTTATGGTACCAGTGAGGGTGTTATGGTACCAGTGAAGGTGTTAATGGTACAGTTGCCTCCAAAAATTTCGAGACACTACCTGCTAGACTCTAGCAGGTAGTGTCAACTGTAGCAGTGAGGGTGTTTTATGATGTTCGGTGGCCTTATAGTTAGTGCCTCAAACTCAAATCTCAGGCCCTCACCTGAGAGGAATCAATCTCCCGACCTATAGGTTATGAGTCCAGCACACTAACCACTCGGCCATCTCCTCTCAATGAAAAATACTGGTCCTTAGTAAATAGGTCATTGATTGCTCCAAACTATTCCAGTCAACATTATTTTTGTTGAACTGATGCTTCTGTTGCCTGGCATACTTTGGAGAGAGAGAGAGAGAGAGAGATTGTCTAAATGTTTCACCACCTAAGAGAAATTAACTTAGGGTTGATTCAACCGTCTTTTGTTGTGGTTTGTAAGCACACAAACGAAAGAATGTTAGCCGTGTAAATGACCTTGGGTCGATTCCACAGTGGTTGGTGAACACACAAACGAAAGAATGTTAGCCGTGTAAATGACTTATGGGTGAATTACAGTATTTAATGAATTTGGTGAGTAAACTATACAGTGATCATCATTATCTAACTGTTGGATAGATTTTGTGAATGTGGATACTCAGCTTTTGGAAAATATTGAAGACTTACAAGTGTGGTTGGTTGGGAAGCTAACAAACCAATACCACTGTGGAATCAACCCTAAAATAATGAAGCCTTACAAGTGTGGTTGTTGGTTGGGAAGCTTACAAATGAATACCACTGTGGAATCAACCCTAAAATAATTATGCCTTAAAACTGTGGTCGGTTGGGAAGATAGCAAACCAATAATAAGACTGTGGAATTGACCCTAAATGCACGCACAGCAATTGCAAAAGGAAGGACGAGGAGAAGAGGACTGGAGTAGAGCCATAATTGTGCCTCTGTACAAGTGGAAGTGGAGTAAGGATGAGTGTGGTCAGTGGCGTCACGAGGGTTGTTGGCGCCCGGTGACAAAGATTGTTATGGCGCCCCAATAAGGGGCGTGATGGTGGGTGGTTGGCGAGCGAAGCGAGCTTAAGCAGCTGGGGGGTTCTATAAGTACTCATAAAATTAATTTAAAGCCACTTGAAAATGAAATGTTTTAAATCTTTAGTCCTTAAAAATGAATTGTTCATCCAACTTATTTACGTGAATACTAATGAAGATGCCTTTCCATTTCTAAAACCAAAGTAAAGTTTCATAATTAATAAAAATAAAAAATAAATTAAAATATGGCTTGAGTGCACTAATCTTTTCAGGAAATGTTTAACTTCAATATTTCAGATTCACTTTGGTGTAAACAAAGCAATTTAATTTTCCCCAACTTCAAATTGGCAATTGGCGCCCCCCTAAATGCTGCGCCCAGGGACATATGTCCCCCCCAGCCCCCCCCTCGCAACGTACCGGGGAAGGTATATGGGAAGGTTCTTACTGAGAGACTGGTTGAAGTAACAGGGCATAAAGTTAGTGAGGAACAGGGACGGTTTAAAGGGTAGAGGATGTGTGGACCAGATATTTGCAATAAAATCAATAGTGGAGATATATATTGGAAAGGGTAGAAAGTTGTATGCTGCCTTCATGGACTTGGAGAAGGCATATGATAGGTTTGATAGGAGAGCTACGACAGATGTATTAAGGATATACAGTGTTGGCAAAAGCTTGCATGAGGGTTGAGAGTGATTTAAGTGAGAACTTTGATATCAGTATAGAATTGAGGCAGGGGTGTGTCATGTAACCATATTGTTCAATATCTATATGGATGCTTGCATGAAAGAGATGAAGGCAAAGGTGGAGGGCCTGGGTGCAAAGCTGAAGTTGAATTGAGTAAATTAGTCCTTGGTTGCAAGCTTATTTGTGGATGACACTGTGTTGCTGGCCGAGAGTGAAAGGGAATTACAGAGGGTGGTGGATGATTTTCAGTCTGTGTGTAACAGAAGAAAACTGAAGGTGAATGTTGGTAAGAGCAATGTGATGGTATTTGAGAGGACCAAAACACCCTATAGAGTGGCTGTACCAACTGGGACAGAACGGGGCTGCTTGGCCAGACAGCTTGAGGAACTTCAACAACAACAACTGGGACACAATGTGAGATAACTTTAGGGATTGAGAGGATGGAGGAGGAGAGGAAATCAAGTACTGTACCTGGGAACAGTTCTGTGTAAACATGGAAGTATGGAAGGAGAAATCAGGGAGAGAGCAGTGAGGGACAGGCAGGTCATAGGATCACTGGGAAGGATAATGAAGGGTAGAAGTGTGAGTATGAAAGTGAAAAAGGGCCCGAGAAATAGTATAATCCTGCCAACACTGACATATACGTCAGAGACATGGACATGGAGTAGGGCTCATCAGTCGAGAATAGGTGCTGTGGAAATGAGTTACTTGAGAAAGTGCATGTGGACTTACTAGGTGGGATGGAGAAAGTAATGAGAGTGTGTATGAGAGATGTGGTATGAATGAGAAGGCAATTGGTTGAGAGGATGAAGTGTAATACACTCAGGTGGTTTGAACATGTAGAGAGAATGCAAAGGTGAGGAGTTTGCAACGAAGGTGTATGGAAGTGAAGTTGTGGCACCTGGTGTGAGAGGCAGACTAGAATGGAAGAGTATGTGAGAGAAAGAGAAGTGTGAGAGGGGGGAGGGGGGATGGAGCAAGTAAGGAGGGAGTGCTGGAACAGGAAAAACTGGAGACTCTTCTGTCGTAGCCACCCCCACGGCAGGATATCCCGGAGGGAATGAGGCGTCAGAGCTATAGATAGATAGATTGAAGGAGCAGGAGGATCGAGGGATGGGAATAAACCAAAATCAACAACACTCAGGGACACTCTCCTTCCTTCCTTCCTTTATATACCTATGATGTGTGTACGAGGCAGTTTGCGTTTGGTGCTGCTGCGGTGTTTGTTGGCCCGTCTGTTCTGGCGCTGAGGAGAAGACTCGGAGGCAGAAGATGTGAAGGGGGAATGGTGGAAGGGAGTTGTGGAGGATAAAGATGTAGAAGATGTAGAAGAAGGAGGAGGATGAGGAGGGGGGCTTTGCTCTGGGTGGGAAGTGAAATGGGATTGGTGGAAGGGAGTTGTGGAGGATGAAGATGTAGAAGGAGGAGGATGAGGAGAAGAAGGAGGAGGGGGATGAGGAGGACGGGGGCTTTGCCGGGTGAAACGGGATTGGTAAAAGGGAGTATTGGATGATGAAGATGTAGAAGGATGAGTGAGAGTGGGACTTTGCTTTGAGTGGGAAGTGGGACGGGAGGGAGCTACAGGGGTGAAACGGGATTGGTGGAAGGGAGTGGTGGATGATGGAGATGTAGGAAAAGGAGTAGAAGGAGAAGTGGGAGGGGGGCTTTGTTTTGAGTGGGAAGTGGGATGGGAGGGAGTCGTGGAGTATGAAAGGGATGATTTTGAGGCTAACGGCTTGGGCTCGTCTCTGGTGGGCCTACGAGAGGATGAGGAGAGCAAGTCTGAAACTGAAGAATGTTTTTCGGGCCTGAATGAGAGGTGAAGAAGAATGGGTATTTATTGAAAGAATTGCCATTTTGTAGCAGTGTTGCCAGATCCCGCTGGGTCCCAGTATTTTGCCCCAGTCATTTCCTGTACAGTACTTTACCAGTTATTTCTCGGTACATTGCCCAGGTTAGGTCCCGGTAGTTTGCCCAGGTTAGATCCCGGTAGTCTGCCCAGGTTAGGTCCCGGTAGTCTGCCCAGGTTAGGTCCCGGTAGTCTGCCCAGGTTAGGTCCCGGTAGTCTGCCCAGGTTAGGTCCCGGTAGTCTGCCCAGGTTAGGTCCCGGTAGTCTGCTGTGGTCTAGGTTGGTTAGGTAATGTAAGGCTACAGTAATATCAAAATGCCCCATTTGAATATGCCCTATCTTGGAAATGGAGCATTTGTGGAGGAAATGCCATAGAAGAAAATAGTCTTAGAATGATCTAAATAAGTGGGTAATGAAGATAGAAAAACCATAGGCAATAACAGTAATTCATTCAGTATTTATCAAAGAATGGTGGTGGTGGTGGTGGTGGAGAATGAGATGATGTCATGGATTGATATATACAGCTAACGCAATAGAAATCGTCGCACCAGCTGAAATCCGTAACCATGGATGATTTACTAACCTTATAATATTGTTTAAGATGAAACAATTTTTTTTTATGTCATGAAGGATTATTAGTATCAAGTCATTTTTCCATAAACTTTTAACACAGCTTTGATATGCTTTGGCATACTGGCAGCCAATTTTTTACAATAATCATCAACCTCAGCCCAAAGCTTCTTTATCTTCACTACCCAACAGTCAACATTGGATATTGGGAGCTTGCCTAGCTAATGCCATCGCCTGGTTCTTTTCCTCTATGGTCAGCTTGGTAGGACCCATTTTGCAGTGTAATAAAAAAAATTACTGCGGAGTAAAATTGGCCAACTGATATTGGGAGCAGGAGGCCTGACTGACAGTTAATAATTACACAAATTAAAACTCAAGCATAGAAAATGAAACCAAAAGTTGTATTAATTAGCTTGTAAGGTTGATAATCCAGAATAAAGACAAGGCGTTAGAAACTGTCGCGATTTGTTTGAGTGCGACAATTTCTTTTGCGTTAGCTGTAGATGTCACTAACTAGGCATCTGGTGGTGCAACAGCTCTCTCTCTCATACATTGTATACAGTATATACGCACACACACACACATTCTCTCTCACTCATATATATACACACACACATTCTCTCTCACTCATATATACACACACATTCTCTCTCTCTCATATACAGTATATATATATATACACACACATTCTCTCTCACTCATATTATACACACACACATTCTCTCTCTCTCATATATATATATATATATACTCACACACATTCTCTCTATCTCTCCCTCATATATATATACACACACACATTCTCCCTCTCTCTCTCTCTCTCTCTCTCTCTCTCTCAACAAAATAATGATCATCTACATCATAAATAATATACAGTATACATACACACACATTATATAGGCTTCACCACCCAGAAAGGTACAGTATAGTATAAACAGCATGATTAAAAGGATATACAGTAATATAAACTAAAAAAAACACATTGTTACTAAAAGAGCCTGATTAACTTAAGTAAAATATATATATATAAATAAAAATTAAAACCATTGAACTATCTAAATAGTTATAAATAAATACAAATTAAAACCTATCTAAAAATTAACTATCTAAATAGCCATAAATATCCTAAAATTCACATATACAGTATATATAGGAGAGGGTATTGCATGCCACACTACAAAGCCTCCTCCCTCCCTCCCCGACCACATAGCAGAGACTGTATCAACCCTCCCCCGCCCCGGCACTCGGTGGTGATGAAAAATGCGAGATGGTGATGGTGGTGAAAAATATGAGATGGTGGTGGTGGAATGAGATGATGGTAGTTGTGATAGTGTAAAATATGAGATGGTGGTGGTGGTGGTAGTGGTGGAATCAGATGGTGGTGGTGTTGTGGTCAAGGTGTGGCAACAGTGTAGTACTGTACCTGTGTTGTGGTCGGTTGTTGTTGTTGTTGTGTCCTCATCAGTGACTGGTGTTGTTGTTGTTGTTGTTGTTGTGGTCGTACTGTCGTCTGTCGTTCTCTCGCCTTCAATCTCGCCGAGTTTAATTTCCAGGAATTCTTCCAGTGTTTCCACATCCTGCTTGGCCTGAGGTGAGAGATATAAGAGAGATGTTATAGGGGTCGATGCCACAGTGGTTGGTATTGGTTTGTAAGCACGCAAACCAAACAATCTTAGCCATATAAATGACTTGTGGGTGAATTATTTAATGAATTTTGTTTGTAAGCACGCAAACCAAAGAATGTTAGCCATATACTGTACATGACTTATGGGTGAATTATTTAATGAATTTGGTGAGTAAACAATACAGTGATCATTATTATCTAACCATTGAATAGATTTCGTGAATTAATAATGAAGCCTTACAAGTGTGGCTGGTTGGGAAGCTTACAAACCAATACCACTGTGGATAATGATAATCACTGCATAGTTTACTCACCATATTCATTAATTAAATAAGTCACCCATAAGTCATTAAATTGACCCTATGTTTCATCTCTCTCTCTCTCTCTCTCTCTTATACTCACTGAATTGAGTTTCTTCTCAGCTTCTTCTAGTGCGGCGATGAGTGAGTTGAGTGCCGTACCTACTCCTTCATCATCCTCTCCTGCATCTAACACCCCATTCTGTGTAGTAGTAATAATAATAATAATAATAATAATAATAATAGTTATAATAATAATAACAATAATAGTAATAATAATACTGTAATAATAATTTAAAAAAAAATTATTACTATTATTATTATTATTAAGAGGGTATATAGCACATTGTTTTGGGTGGTAAATTAATCTGGAGTAAATGATTCCTCCAACCAATTCCAGGCAACAGGATAAAATTATTTTCATTCATGTGGGTCTGTTTCCTGGCATACTTTGGAGGAATAAAAAAACTTCAAGGTCATATAACACCAAAGAAAGGTGATAGAGAGGTGAGACAGCAAGCAGGATTGATTGATTGATATTAGGTACCACAACAGCGAAGTCATATAGCACTAGAAAAAGATGATAGAGAGGTGAGACAGCAAACAGAAAGGAAATAGAAAGAAAAGAGGGACAGTTAAAGAACTCAAGGGAGTAGCTGGGGCCGAAGAGGTGTCAAAACCCTTAAAGTATTGTGCTATATGACCTCACTGTTGCTGCGCCTAATACTGTATCAATCAATCAATTAATTAATTAGTGCTCGTGACTGACTATACCACCATATTTACTGACCTGGTTTGCAAACATGTTGCCTAAATGGCGTAGTCGTTTGTGCATCCTTGAGAAGTGGTCGCGTCGTGTGGACTTGGATCCCTGACGTCCCTCACCGGTCTTGACCAGTTCCTCATCCTCCTCTTCCTCGTCTTCTTCCTCCTCCTCAGTCAGGTAAGACTCACCAGCCTTACACAAGAATATAATGGGTATAAAGATGGCTATACTCATCTTGTACAGTCTGTCAATGATACACGTACTCCAACCTTGTTCAGTTACTCACAGTTTCAGCTGGTAAAATCTGGAGTAGAAAGCAGGGGTAGCTTACAGCATATATTAGATGGACCAATCACAATCACTGTAAGATAACTCTGCTTACTACTCCAGACTTTACCAGCTAAAACTGCGAATAACTGAGTGAGGTACATGTATTATTGACAGACTATACCTCTACCGTAGAGCCTGGATATAATGTACAAGGAATATATACATTTTCCATATTTTTGCCTCAAGTTTAGAATTATTTTTAGTCACGAGAGAATACGGCAGAGTAAATCCTTCAATAATGAGGGAGCATTGGACTTGTTGTATCCACCACACACTTCATTTTACATTCAGTCTCTCATTGAAAACCAACAAATATTTTCCCAGACTTCTGTTATTCATTACCATACAGACTAATGTGTGATTTTACTGACCCTGTGTTAAAAGGATTGTGTGTGTGTGTGTGTTCCCAGGCTTCTGTTATTCATTCTCCTAATGTAATTGTGAAGACTATGGGTTGATTCCATAGTGGTATTGGTTTGTAAGCTTCCCAACCTACAACACTTGTTAGGCTTCATTATTTTCCAAAAGCTGAGTACATGTATCTACATTCACAAAATTTATCCAACAGTTAGATAATGATGATCACTGCACAGTTTACTCACCAAATTCATTAAATAATACACCCATAAGTCATTTACACTTCTAACATTCTTTGGTTTGCGTACTTACAAACCAATACCAACCACTGTGGAATCGACAACCGCACAATACCACAGTCAGTAAGTAAATATGGATATATATATATACAGTACAGTATGTAATTATATTTATTATTTTTTCACCTGTTGTTCTGGTGAGTTGAGTGCAGCTGATTGTGAGGCTCCCAGTAGACGCAGCAATTCCTCCTCTTCCATATTACTTAACACTTCTGCCCCGGCCTGTCCTCGCCCCAACTCCATGCTGCCCCCTGCGGTGTTCTCTGATCCTTCAGTCTGTTCAGCACTAGTGGAGGAGGTGGTGGATCGGCTGTCACCATCTGTCTCTGTATTCAAGAATGACTGATATTAGGTGCTGCAACAGTGAGGTCATATAGTGCCAGAGAAAGGTGATAGAGAGGTGAGACAGAAAGCAGGAAGGAAATAGAAAGAAAAGAGGGACAGTTGAAGAAGTGAAAGGGAGTGGCTGGGGCCGAAGGGGTGCCAAAACCCTTAAAGTATTGCCCTCATCACGAATGCAGACAATAATATTATGGGGTTTAAGGAGGTGCAGGAATAGGGGGACAGGCTTGGGGGGGCTTTGGGTTGGTCATTGATTCTTTCACTCTCTCTCTCTCACCTGTTCCTCCCCCCACTCACTTCCCCACTGCCACTCCTTGCTTCTCTCTCTCTCTCTCTCTCTCTCTCTCTCTCTCTCTCTCTCTCTCTCTCTCTCTCTCTCTCTCTCACCCCCTACCTCCCACCACCACTCCTTTTCCACCGTCTCTCTCTCTCTTTCACCCCTCACCTGTTGCTCCTGCCGCTGCTCCTTGTTTCTTGACGGGGGGAAGTCTGAATATTTTAATGTTCATCTTCAATTCCTCCTCGTCTCCTTCGCCTCTCGCCTCATCAACAAGGTCAGGGATTGGCTGGAGGAGTGAGGAGGAACTCTTTCTTCGGCTGCTGCTGCTTCCAACTTCACTCAGGGCATCTGCTGCATTCTCCTCCAGCCACTTTTTCTGTTTCTCTGTAAACAATAATAATGATAATAATAATACTGTAATAATAATAATGATGATAAATGTTGAAATATGTATTTTCTCTTTGTTTCTCTGTCAATAATAATAATAATAATAATAATAATGATTAATGTTGATTTATGTATATTCTCTCAATTCTGTTTCTCTGTCATAAATAATAATAATAATAATAATACAATGATGATTATAATAATGATTAATAATAATATTATTATTTTTATTATTGTTATCATGATACTAACACTGGTGTATAGCGAGGTAGTGGTGGTGTTGTTCCGAGGTGAGTGCTCAACTGTACAATACAATACAATATCATACTAACATTATTATTATTATTACAATTATTATTATTATTGTTATTATTATTATTATTTCTATTGTATTATTATTTCTCTTTCCGTGTTGTTATTATTATTATTACTATTTCTATCATTATTACTATTACTACAGTATTATTATTATTATTATTAATATACTAACTGTGGTGTATAGCGAGGTAGCGGTGGTGTTGTGCCGAGGTGAGTGCCGGGGAACAGGTGATGGAGTGAGGTGTGGTGGCAGTTTGGAGTCGGAGGTAGGGATGGTGACACACACGGGTGGTGGCGATGGTCACGATGTAACGGCACGACTCCGGCTCATCCACACGCTGTATGTAATCACCCACACCATCCTCACAGTGGAACTATCAGAGGAAAGAAAGAAATAAAGATAAAATAATTGTTGGAACTTGAGAGATAGATAGATGAATTGAGTGAGATAGATAGATATACATGTATAGATAGATAAATATATAAATAAATAACATTAAAAAACTGTTGTTGGAACTAGTGAAAAGATGAAATAATTGTTGGAACTAGTGTGTGTGTGTGTGAGAGAGAGAGAGAGAGAATAAATTACATTAAAAAACTGTTTTAATAGATTTTGTGAATGTGAATACTCAGCTTTTGGAAAATAATGAAGCCTTACAAGTGTGGTTGGTTGTGAAACTTACAAACCAAATACCACTATGGAATCAACCTTGGTGGTGGTTGGTTGGGAAGCTTACAAACCAACTAACACTGTGGAATCAAGCCTTAGTTAACCTTACCCTGACTTCAGTGTTGCGTGGTTCACCGGTCAGGTCACATCGAGTACCGTTGACATAAAACTGGCTGTGGAATCTCTGTAGTCTGTTCTTGGTCTCAGAGCTGTTACGCCAGTTGTACTCACTCTCATACCTTCCTAACACGATGATCTGTCCCGAGGCCTTGTTGTCTGAGGAGGTAATTGAGGTGTATATATGAGACAGTGTGAGAGGGAGAGAATGAGAGAGTGAGCTTGCGTGTAAATATATATATATGAGGGAGAGAGAGAGACAGAGAAATAATTGAAAAAATCCTCTGTTTCTCTCTCTCCCCCTCCTTTCCTTCCTGTTTCTCTCTCCTTTCCTCCCACTTCTCCTCCTCTCTCCTTCTCCTTGTTTTGGGTGGTAAATCTGGAGCAAATGATTCATCCAAACTATTCCAGGTAACAACAGGATACTGTACCATAATTTGTCTTCATGTGAGTCTATTTCCTGGCATACTGTACTTTGGAGGAATCAAGACACTCCAATCTATAAAATTATCATGAATATTGAAAGAATTGCCGTTATCGCATACAAATTTTTTACCTTCATTACCGGTACCCACTTAGCCTATTTAGACCATTCTAAAACTATTTTCTTCTATGGCATTTCCTTCACAAATGCCCCATTTCAAATGGGACTTTTTTAAATTAGCCTGACCTTACCTAACCGAACCTAGACCACATCAGACTACTGGGACCTAACCTGGGCAAACTACCGGGAAATAACTGGTAAAGTACAGGAAATGACAGGAGCAAAATTCTGAGACCTAGCCAGATCTGGCAACACTTGCTAAAAAATGGCAATTCATTCAATATATACCATGACAAGGATACTACTGTACCTACCTTCTAAGTGATACTGCATGATAACTCCACCGTAGCAGAATTCGTATGTCCACCAATCCACTGTTTTGATTAGACATGGGGCTGTCTCCATTGGCTTCAGTAACTCTGTAAAGTACCGTGTAAAGAAACCATACAGAATTAATTAAATAAATGATGGGTAAAATGGTAGTAATGAGAGAAGAAACATTACTGGATGGAATATTACAGACAGAACAGAGTGGAAGAGTAGCCTATGTGTGAGAGAGAGAGAGAGAGAGGTGTGAGGGGAGAAGTGAGGAGGAAGTGTTGGAACAGATTGGAAGAATCTGTGCGAGAGAGAACATGGTTCGGAGGAATCAGAAGTCTTCAATGATCATACACGATCATAGGGTCCTTAACACACACACACACATTCTCTCTCTCTCTCACACACCTATATGGAAGGAGCTTGTTTCGTGGCATAGTCAGGAGGAATGAGAAGCCTCCAATTCCCATACACAATCACAGGGTCCTTAAAGAGTTACCCTATATAGCACATTGTTTTGGATGGTAAATCTGGAGAAAATTATTCCTCCAAATTATTAGCCTATAACCAACAGGATGTCATTACAGTATTTTTCTTCATCTGGGTCTGTTTCCTGGCATACTTTAGAGGAATCGAGGCACTCCAGTCTATTAAAATCATGCTCTCTCCTTAACTAAATAGGTCCTACCAGTATGTGAATTAATTATTGTGTAGCCTACTTGCTCCATCCCCCTCACACTCTCTCTCTCACATAGGCCTACTCTTCCATTTTGTTCCAGCACTCCCCCCTCACACTTCTCTCTCGCACATACTCTTCCAATCTATTGCAGCCATGGAGCTATAGGTGGAGGCACCAGTAGGACCTAATTTGTGAAGCCACTAACTGTCATTTCCGGTGCCTTCAAGATGGCGCATACCTGTTAAAGTCAGGTCAGAAGTCCAACTATGCTGGATATTTGTATGCAGAAAATTAGTTTATAGCACGAAATACTGCTAGGAAAGCTGTAAAGAGTAGAACCACCATGAATAATTGGTGTTGTTTAGCAATATCTTGGAAAAAAATGTGAAAAGCTTATTATGTCTCGAAATTGGTGTTTGTATCCTTTAGTTACGTAGTATGTACAGTACAAAATAATACAAGTAAGATATTTGTTTTTTTTAATCAAATACCGGTAGATCTACAGCTTCAATAAGCGTTATTAACAGAAAACACTATTGTTATACTAGGAACATTTGTGGTTGACTTCAGCTGTCATCTTGGTGTCCGCCATATTGAAGGCGCCGAAAATGACAATTCGGCGCCTTCACTTTACTCCCCTGGATTAGTGAGCCATGGCGCCTCCACCTATACTACCTCCATGGTTCTAGCACTCCCTCCTTACTTGTTCCATCACCCCTCGATCCCTCACACTTCTCTCTCTCTCACATACTCTTCCACTCTGTTCTAACACCCCTCACACTTCTCTCACTCACATACTCTTCCAATCTGTTCCAGCACTCCCTCCTCACATGCTCCATCCCCCCTCCCTCCCTCACACTTCTCTCTCTCACTCACACAATAGGTCCTATATGAATTAATTAATGTGTAGCCTACACACCTGAAATGTCCACTTGTTGGTCGAGGATATCATCATCTCTCTTCATGTCTGACTCGCTCATGGAAGGGACGTTAGGCAGGAAACATAGATATTCCTGACCATGTTTGTTCACCACTGACATCACTTCACCTTCCCATGCCTTCCAAAACATACCAAACAACAGAAAAAACATGAATTATATTTATTAATCTAACAATATATTAGGTATTATTACAGAAGTACTGTGTTCTTGGCTAGGTTCACACAGTGTTAAAACATTCGGCTAGGTCCCGGTCACTTTAGGATAGTTTACACCAGTTATATCCCGGTAGTTTGCCCAGGTTAGGTCCCGGTAGTCTGCTGTGGTCTAGGTTAGGTCAGGCTAATTTCCAAATTTTGTTTGTAAAATGTAATATCTCGAAAACCGAGAGAAACACCATAAACGAAAAGTGTCTTAGAATGGTCCAAAATAGTGGGTAATGATACTAAAATATACGATATAGTGAATGAAGTACTTCTGAAAGGGACTAAAAAGGGTATTTGTTGAAAGAATTGCGGTTTCGTAGCAGTGTTGCCAGATCCGGCTAGGTCCCAGTATTTTGCCCCGGTCATTTCCTGTACTTTACCATGTTATCTCCCGATATTTTGCCCAGGTTAAGTCCCGGTAGTTTGCCCAGGTTAGGTCCCGGTAGTGCTCTGTAGTCTAGGTAAGGTCAGGCTAATTATCCCATTGAAATTTGGAAATGGGGCATTTGTGGAGAAAATGCCATAGAAGAAAATAGTTTTAAGCTTGCCATACACGCACTGTTTTATCTGACCGTCCAACGGACCAAACCAGGTTTGACCGATAACTGTAGGCCAGTTTGAGCGTGTATGGGGGTATTTTAAACTGTAGTAAGGACGGAAAGCCGACCGGATGAACTGAAGGGCATGTTGAAAATCTGGCGTCAGTTCCACACCAACCGTGGTGATGTTGGAATAAAAGTGGGATGTCTCTGAGGAAATGTCCGTGTCAAGAGAGGATAGTGTGTTTTGGGGGGAATATATTGATATTATTGTTATAATTTATTGATTTAATTTACAAAGGATATTTCATGTAACATTATATAGAAAGTGAAAAGCAGTGATTAGGCTACTCAGACAGAAACAAGAAAGCAGCTGTCAATGATGTCCTGTTAAGTAAATTAAAAGAAAAAGATGAATTTATCTCGCTTTTGTTAGCTACATGTGAGCACCCCAGGTAGGCTGAGAAACACAATGTTCGGTAAATTTTTACAAGTTGCCACAACAGGATTTCACTGGAAAAAAATATATTTCCGAGAAGGATTTAGTGTGACTACCAGGACCTAACTGGGGCAGACTACCGGGACCTAACCTGGGCAGAGTACCGGGACCTAACCTGGGCAGACTACCGGGACCTAACCTGGGCAGACTACTGGGACCTAAGCAGGAAAAAATATACAGTAGAAATTAGTCAGACCTGACCTGACCTGACCTAACCTAATCTAGATTGGGACACACTACCGGGACCTAACCTAACCTAATCTGGACTGGGACACACTACCGGGACCTAATCTGGACTGGGACACACTACCGGGACCTAACTTGGGCAGACTACTGGGACCTAACTATAAGAGGTAACTACTGTTATGCATTATTTGCAGAAGAAATGGTATATAGAAAAGTTGTTTGTAATAGTGAAATATAAACACTGGTAATAGTAACATTTTTGAAATGGAGTTGTGGCAACTTGTAAAAATATTCCGGATGAAAGGTACAACTAAATAGCAGCGGACTGCAGGCCTGATAGTTCAGTCGGACGGTCAGTTAAAACTGTGTGTATATCTCAGCCATTAGAATGGTCTAAATAAGTGGTTAATGAAGGTAGAAAAACTGTATGCAATAACGGTAATTCTTTCAATATTTACCAAAAACTATAACGTTACTCAATATCGGTAATTCTGTCAATATTTACCCAATAATCTCTCACTCACACTAATTACGTTAATTAACTCACCTAGTCGGTAATTAATTCACCTGAACGTTAATTAACTCATCTGATCATTAATTAACTCACCTGATCTTTGAGGACAGGTGTATTGAGGATATCCACGGCATAGTCTAGTGAATTATTTATCTCATCTACATTAAATCCAGCACCATTAACATTAAATCCACCATCATTATCATTATTGTGGATTGATCCCTCCACTATTACCACTAGAATATTAATAATAATAATATTATTAATAATATAGTTGTAATAGTTTTTCCCCGTCGACGCCATCACGATAATAATCAAAACAATAACAAACAGTGTTGCCAGAAGTCATTGTCTCATTGAGGTATGTCAAAAATGTTGCCAGGTCACTGAGGTATGCTATGTATAATAACTTTTTTTTTTTTTTTTTTTTTTTTTTTACAAAGTAATAAATTTTGAGTATCAAAATTTGTAGTATTTTATCTTTTATTTGTTATAGTAATCATATTAATAACAAACAGTGTTGCCAGCTCACTGAGATCTGCTTATAGCTTGCTGGGCGAATATTTTCCCTACTATAATATCAATTAATTTTAAACTTCATCTTTCGAATCTTTTTATAAGTTTTTTCTTAATATTTTTTCCCTTTTATTCTTGATATTTTTTTTTCATTTCTACTCATAGGAAGATAGTATCAGTGTTGCCAGGTCTGATTGACGATTTTTTTTTACTATAATTTTAATTAATCACATGTGAAATACCCTATATACAATTAAAACTTAATTTACATCTAATTTTGAGGTAAAGCTTAATAACTAACACAGAAATTTCCCGGTATTAGTATTGATACAAAACTAGACATATAAAACAATAAAAAAAATCTCATATAAAATACATAAATGTGTGTGTTTGCCATGATATGCTACGGCGAGGTATTGAGGCCCATTTCAAATCTGGCAACTCTGCATCAATGTTGGGATGGCAACACTGAGTCACTGACACACACACACACAGTTACACACACACAGTCATATGTATTATACTGAGTACTGACTCGACGACTGACTGACTCTGTGACTCCCATACAGTTAACACACACACACACACACACTGGGTGGTACCGTATAGTGTGTTGTGGTGTTAATGGAGCCTTATAATCAACTAATACCATAAATAACCCATACTTTATATATGTATTAATATATATATGTATTAATTACATATATATATTAATTATATATATAATATTATAATGGAACACAGTAATATAGACGCCTGTATTGAAGAATGGGAAACACTAAGTAATGAATACCGATGTTTAGAAGTAAGTATATGTACAGTATTATTTATGTATGTCTGTATGTATGTATTTACTATAATTATATATACGTATGTATGTGTGAATCGCTTATGTATGTATGTTAAGAAGTAAGTATATTTATGTATGTGTATGTATTATTTACTATATATATATATATATGTATGTATGTATGACTCACTAACGTTACCTAATAAGTATGTATGTATGTTTAGAAGTGAGTATATATTGTTGTATTATTAATGGGTATATCTGCATAAAAGGTTCATATGGCAAACATTTACAATTTTGGTAATTCTGCATAAGAGGTTCACCTGGATTGTTCCCACATTATATAACAGTTACATTTTCATTCATATTTTTACTTGTTCTATTGATTGTTGCCCAGAATATTTAGAAGAGATAACTTTACTTTTTACCCTTACTTGACCTAACCTAACCAAACCAGCACTACTGGGACCTAACCTGGGCAGACTACCGGGACCTAACCTGGGCAGACTACCGGGACCTAATTTGGGCAGACTACCAGGACTGGTAGTCTGCCCAAGTTAGGTCCTGGTAGTCTGCCCAGGTTAAGTCCTGTGCATATTCAAATGGGGCATTTTGAAATTAGCTTGACCTTACCTGACATAACCTAGACCACAGCAGACTACCGGGACCTAACCTGGGCAAACTACCGGAATATAACCATGATAAATTACCAGGAACTGACGGGAAAAACACTGGGACCTAGCCGGATCTGGCAACACTGCTACAAAATGGCAAATGTCTAGATAATTACCGTCATTTTTATTATATATTAATAGTAACTATTTACCTTGAAAAAATGCATATAATCTCCTTTGATATCTGGCAATATTAAATAAAAGGTATAGACTTGAGGACCACACTGGATATTTTATAAATAGTAGATACCCGATACTACAAGCTTTCTCTGAGCAGGAATACCAACTACACCCTATCCTATAACTTACTTTATGGTGGTAATTCTTTTTTGTGATATTGGAGTGCCTTGATTCCTCCAAAGTATGCCAGGAAACAGGACCAGATGAATAGAAATAATAGTGTTCTGTTGCTTGGAATAGTTTGAAGGATTCATCAGTTGCTCCAGATTTACCAACAAAACTTCCCCCTTAAACAGTACCTAAAGATATAGAGCTTCCCTATACTTTCCTTATGGTGTAAAAAGGTCCTGTATATTCTCTTAGCATACGGCTGTAATATTCAAAGTATGTTGTATTAGGGGTGAACACCGGGGGGGGGGGGGGGGGCACCTCTGAGAGAATCACCAAAAATGAAAAGTGTCATAGAATAGTCCAAAATAGTGAGTAATGATACTAAAATATACAATATAATGAAGGAAGTATTTTTGTAATAATGCCATATTAGAATAGTCCAAATTGGTGGGTAATGATGCTAAAATATACAATATAGTAAATACAGTATAGTATTTCAGTAAATTTACCATATATATAATTTTATACACTATAATAATTATGTATATATGTAGGTATAACTAACTAAATTATAAATGAGTCATCTATTTATATATGTATGTATGCATAATATATGACTAACTAACCAACTAACTAAATATATTATAAATAAGTCAAGTATTTAATTATTTTTTGTTATTGAGATGTTGAGTTGCTGGGGTTAACCTTGAGACTTGTGTGTGTACAGTAATCCTTTATTATACACTGTTACCATGTGTGTGTGTGTGTGTGTTTGTTACTATGCATATGTATATTTGTGTGTGTGTGTGTACAGTAAACCCTCATTCTACATTGTTACTATGTGTGTGTGTATGTATGTACAATATATATATATGTGTGTGTGTGTATGTACTGTATGTATAAATTAATAAATTAATCTGGAGCAAATGAATCCTCCAAACTATTCCAGGCAACAACATGATACCATTAATTATATATATTCAAGTGAGTCTGTTTCCTGGCATACTTTGGAGGAATCAAGGCACTCCAATCTATTAAAAGTATAGAGAGATAGTTTGTGTCAAAGAGAGAGAAAGAGAGAATGTGTGTGTGAGAGAGACAGATAAAGAGTGTGTGTCAGAGGGAGAGAGAGAGTGTGTGTGCGTGTGTGTCTCTGTCTGTCTGTCAAAAAGAGAGATAGTTTGTGTGACAGATAGAGAGAGAATGTGTGTGTGTCAAAGAATAAGAGTTTTTTTTTTTTTAGAACCATATGATCATGTAATATAAGAATTGGAGGCTTCTGATTCCTCCTGACCATGCCACAAAACAAGCTCCTTCCATAAAGGTGTGTGAGAGAGAGAGAGGTGTGTGTATGTTTCATGGCAATATTTAAAGGACTAATTTTACCTCCTATTTTCTGACTACATCACAGCTAGGGTCCCTTAAAAGAAAGTATAGGTTAGGTCAGGTTACATTAGGTGGTTAGGTTAAGTCCTGGTAGTTTGCCCTGGTCCAGATTAGGTCAGGTCAGGTTCTGGTAGTCTGTCCCGGTTCAGATTGGTTGGGAAGCTAACAAACCAATACCACTGTGGAATATCCCTAAAATAATGATAGAAGCCTTACAAGTGTGGTTTATTGACTAGAAAGATAAAACCTTACAAGTGTGGTTTGTTGGTTGTGAAGCTAACAAACCAATACCACTGTGAAATCAACCCTAAGATGCCCAGAGCCAGTGGTGAAGTACGTGACCTTTCTTTCCCTTTATCACTGATGCACTTATGTTTAGATTATCATTGTTGAAGTGGGTAGGCTACTCGGGTGACCATATCTAGACATAACCAGGCTCTCAGGGTTGATTCCACAGTGGTATTGGTTTGTTAGCTTCCCAACCAATAAACCACACTTGTAAGGCTTCAAACATTATATTAGGATTGATTCCACAGTGGTATTGGTTTGTTAGCTTCCCAACCAACAAACCACACTTGTAAGGTTTCATTATTATTTTTCCAATAGCTGAGTATCTACATTCACAAAATCTATTTAAAGCAGTTAGATAATGATGATCACTGTATAGTTTATTCACCAAATTCGTTAAATAATTCACACATAAGTCATTTAGGCTACACGGCTAAGATTCTTTCGTTTGTGTGAGAGGATGGAGAAAGTGAAGGAATTTTAGTACCTGAGTATAGTTCTGTGTAAACATGGGAGTATGGAAGGAGAAATTAGGGAGAGAGCAGCGAGGGGCAGGCAGGTCATAGGATCACTGGGAAGGATAATGAAGGGTAGAAGTGTGAGTTGGAAGTGAAAAGGGGACAGAAATAGTATAATCCTGCCAACACTGACATATGCGTCGGAGACATGGAGTAGGGCTCATCAGTCAAGAATAGGTGCTGTGGAAATGAGTTACTTGAGAGGTGCATGTGGACTGACAAGGTGGGATGGAGAAAGTAATGAGAGTGTGTATGAGTGAGAAGGCAATTGGTATTGAGTGTGGAGTGGTTGAGAGAGTGAAGTGTAATACATTGAAGTGGTTTGGACATGTAGAGAGAGTGCAACGTGAGGAGTTTGTAAAGAAGGTGTATGGAAGTGAAGTTGTGAGACCTGGTCTGAGAGGCAGACCACCAGTTAGATGGCAGAACAGAGTGGAAGAGTATGTGAGAGAGAAAAAAGTGTGATGGAGAGAGGAGGGGGGTGGAACAAGTAAGGAGGGAGTGTTGGAACAGGGAAAACTGGAGACTCTTCTGCCTTGGACACCCCCTTGGTGGGAGCGAGGCGTCAGAGCTATAGATAGATAGTCCACATCATATCCCCTACAATACAGGGGGTTGAGTGAGGGTTGGGGACCACACTCACTAACAATGACCCCATCCAAGGTTAATATAGCCTTGGAACTGGACCCCTTGTCTGTCAGAGCTCCTACACACACACACACACACTGGCACTACACCCTCCCTACCCTACCCTCTTGAAAAAGAAGGAAATGAGGTATTGATGATGATAATAATAATGATAAAACCTTGTGATAATACTGTACAGGGTGTTACAATCTATAGTGAAAAGTTGTCAATACAGTACAGTACATAACTATAGTACTGTACTCTATACTCTGGATATATTATGAATAAATACTTGTATCCACCACACATTTCATTTTACACTCAGTTCCTCATTGAAGACCACCATATGTTTTTCCAGACTTCTGTTCTTCATTACCATACAAACTAATGTGTAATTTACTGACCCTGTGTTAAAAGAATAGTGTGTGTGTGTTTATTTTACACTTTCTATCCCGTTTATTCAACAGAAAATTCACAAGGAGTACCGACAGAAGTTGGACGAACTGACTCAACTGCAGCAGAAATGTGTGAAAGGAATCTCTCACCAACGATATCGCATTGGTGTCATCAAACAGTCATTGAAAAAGTAGGTTAATCCCTATCATATCAAAATATAATCATACAACACGCTATGTCATTTCAACCCCCTCAAATATTATTATTATTATGAGGTGCTTCCATGGTGCAAATTAATCCGTATCATATCAAAATATAATAATACAACAACACCTTACTTATGTTAACTCAACACCCTCAATTATTATTATGAGGTGTTGCAAAACTATACACCTGTTGTTCTTTATTACCAAGATATTTACCACTATGGAAGGAAAGCGTTGGTGGATATTTGATTGTGACTGTACATCACCTATTTCTTGCAAAACTGTAGCAACTTGTTATTTATTATTCAAGTCAGTGTTACTCAGATTTCTATAATACAAGTATATATTGCTGTCAAAAGTAATCTCGTTGTGGGCTTGATGAAGCCAATGTCCAGTGTCGGAACATCTGAAATAAAATTAAATAATTTTATCTTCGTTATAAAAATAATAGTAATAATAATAATAATATGCATTTCCCACCCAGATTGAAACACAAACACAGGGATGACCCGGACAATCAGGAACGCAATGACCTCCTCCAGACTGACCTCATCCGTCGCAAGGCTCAACTCTACGACATGGAAAACAGTATTCCCAAACCCAACGGAACCTACCTGAAAATTATACTGGGGAATATTAATGTGTCTATTCTCAACAAGGAAGAAAAGTAAGTTAGGATTTTTGTTGTTATTATTATTATTAGTAGTAGTAGTATTACACACACACACCAGTAACTCCAGAAACTGAGTGAGTGTGTCAGTTGTATAATAGCAAACTCCATTTTTTTTTTTTTTAATAACCAGTTACTTTCTTTGCAATTAACATGTATTTTATTCTATTTTTTATCATTATTTTACAGATTTATACATACTGTACAGCTGATTTTTACAGATCACGTTTTCATGATGTGGATTTAATTTATTTGTTTTGAAACCAGTTTGTTTGTTCACATGATATTGGGTTAATTCCACAGTGGTATTGGTTTGTAAGCTTCCCAACCAACAACCACACTTGTATGGCTTCAAACATTATTTTAGGGTTGATTCCACAGTGGTATTGGTTTGTTAGCTTCCCAACCAACCACACTTGTAAGGCTTCTTTTATTATTTTCCAAAAGCTGAGTATCCACATTCACAAAATCTATCTAACAGTTAGATAATGATGATCACTGTATAGTTTACTCACCTAATTCATTAAATAATTCACCCAGAAGTCATTTACACGGCTAACATTCTTTGGTTTGTGTGCTTACAAACCAATACCAACCACTGTGGAATTGACCCATAGTTCTGTAGTTACCGGTATGTATCCTTTAATTAACATGTACTGTATTTTAGTTATTCTATTTTTATAATTTTTGTACAGAGTTTTACATAACTTTTTAATATTTTTTTACAGATACCGATACAAAGATGAATATGAGAAGTTTAAGCTGGTCATCAATTTGGTGGCTTTTGCAATTTCCACCTTCAATCTTCTCACAAATTTCAGGTAAGACTTACATATAGCTAGGTCATATAGTGCCAGAGTGCTTGTATTTGGTGTGTAATATCTTGTGTAAGAGGTTTGGGGGATGTGTGTTTTAGTGTGTCGCGTTGTCTGATGAGGCCGTGAATTAGGGTTGTGTTCTTTTCTGTTGCCTCTGGGAATGTTGTTGTTGTTGTTGTAGTTCCCCAGACTGTCTGGCTGAGCAGTCCCAAGTCTGGTTAACTGAAGGTCCAGCCAATAGTCCAGATGACCTTCAGTCCCCTGCAATACAGATTACAGGACTTTTACTATAATAATAATATTAATATTAATAATTTATCTTTTTCCTCAGGACAGTAGATCTGCTGCATATGTTCTTATTGGTCTGGTACTACTGCACACTCACCATCAGGGAAAGTATACTAAAGGTGAGTTCTATTAATAAGCATTAATTAAGGACCCTGTGATTGTGTATGAGAGTTGGTGTCTTCTTGTTAGTATTGGTAATCTTGTGTATAAAAGTACAGTGTGTGGGAGAGGGAGGGAGAGAGAGTGGGTGTGTGTTAAGGACCCTGTGATCATGTTTGAGAGTGAGTGTGTGTGTGTGTTAAGGATCCTATTTCATGTTATCGTAATGTGATTAATTATTTTCCAAGTGAACGGACCCAGAATAAAGAGTTGGTGGCGAGCTCATCATTTTAATAGAATTATAATAATAATGATAATAATAATAATGTCGTATTGTGTGTATGTCTACATTTTAAGACAAAAATAATAATAATAATGATATTTTCCAGGTGAATGGATCGAGAATAAAGGGTTGGTGGCGAGCGCATCACTTCATATCAACAGTCCTCTCGGGAATATTGTTGATTTGGCCCAACGGGGAAACTTATTATGCTTTCCGCAAGCAGTTCATGTCCTTCAACATGTATATAAGTAAGTATATGTTTATTAGTAGTAGTAGTAGTAGTAGTAGTACAGAGTGAATGTGAATGTCTGTAAAAGTAAAGTGATGGTATTTGAAAGAGCAGAAACTGAAGTGATTGACTTTGCAACACCTTACAGAGTAGGATTGCCAACTGGGACAAAGCGTGAGATAACTCTGAGAGGTGAGAGGATGTAGGAAGTGAAGGAGTTTAAGTACCTGGGGACAGTTATGTGTAAACATGGAAGTATGGAAGGAGAAATTAAGGAGAGAGCAATGAAGGGTAGACAGGTTATAGGATCACTGGGAAGGATAATGAAGGGTAGAAGTGTGAGTATGGAAGTGAAAAGGGGACTGTGAAATAGTATAATCCTGCCAACACTGACGTATGCGTCGGAGACATGGACATGGATTTGTTGTTGTAGTTCCCCGGACTGTCTGGCCGAGCAATCCCGAGTCTGGTTGACCGATGCCGCGCAGATGCTCGGACCCCCAAATGGGAGTCAGGGTGATAGTGAGATCTGTTTCTTCTAAGGCAACAGACGAGGGGACTGCTGGTTCACAGGTATATACCCCCAAGCCAACATTCCCCCTGTCTGTTGTCTTCCTTGTTGTGACACCAAATCGGGCGATCTTGTCAGCTACCCAGAAGGAATGAGATATAGTAAGAGAGACAGACAGAACAGGCCAGGGTGTGGTAGAAGATTCCTCATTTCTGGATAGAACCAGCACCAGTGGGAAGGGGTGATAGAGAGGTGGGACAGTAAGTACCAAGGAAAGAAAAGGAACGGAGCGATACTTGAAGAACAGAAAAGGATTGACTGGGGCCGAAGGGACGCCATAACCCTTAAAGTACTGCCCACATCACCACAGGCAGTACTTCCTTTATGGACATGGAGTAGGGCTCATCAGTCTAGAATAGGTGCTGTGGAAATGAGTTACTTGAGAGGTGCATGTGGACTTACTAGGTGGGATGGAGAAAGTAATGAGAGTGTGGAGAGAATGCAAGGGAAGTTGTGGGACCTGGTGTGAGAGGCAGACCTCCAGTTAGATGGCAGAGCAGATAGGAAGAGTATGTAAAGGTGAGAAACATGAGGGGCAGGGGAGTGTTAGAACAGGGAAAACTGGAGACACTTCTGCCGTGGCCACCCCTTTGGGGAGAGTTCCCAGAGGGAACTAGGCATCAGAGCTATAGATAGATAGATATTATTGTTATTATCATCATCTTCACACACACACACACATTATCCTTTTAACACAGGGTCAGTAAATCATATATTAGTCTGTATGGTAATGAATAACAGAAGCCTGGGAACACACACACACACTATAACACAATAAGCCTGTAATCTGAAACATACCCGAGACATGATTGAACCACAACTTACCATTTCAAAACTATCTACCCCAGGGTTCATGTAGATAGGGTTAGCCATGAGACAGATTGGGGGCGGAGCTATGTAACGTCAAAGCCGCCTGTGGCCTGATATCCCTCGCAGCCTTGAACCCATTTTGTGTTGGGTCGCTCTCTCATACAGACTTCTATGTACGAGCTCCCAGTCAGTACTGGGCCTCTATTCATGAACATTTTAACATGGACTTCATTTGTACAAGAAAACTGAATCAGGATCGTCTTGAGCACTTATTTGGGTGCATTAGACAAATGGAAGGAAAGTATGAACATCCAAATCCTGTCATTTTCATATATTGGCTTAGAAATTTACTCCTAGGCAAGGAGCAATGTAACTTCCTACTTCATAATTCTTTTTATAATAAACTTTTGGTGTATGAGTGTATATAATTTATAATATATGTCCCCAAAATGAGGCAATTGGGGGGTATGCGGGTGACTAGGCCAAATAAAACATTGTATTTTCGTTCAGGAGAGAGAGAGAGATAGAACTGCTTCGAGCAGAGCAGGTCCTACTAGGACAGCACATCTTACCCACTGGGCTGACCAATATAAACTGAGCCTGGGCGACACAGCGAGACAGATGTTGGGCGACTGTGATGGGGTGCGCAGAGGTGTCTTAAACTCATTCATCTCTTGGTTAACCCTATCTACATGAACTCTGATCTACCCTACGAGTGTCGATACTTGTAAATTCGAGACCACGTACTTAGATGTGTATGCCATTTTGAGCTGGTAACATTGATTTGGGGAGGAATTAGAGTAGGTGGAACATAGTAGAGTGACATGATACAATCTTTCACCTTCCCCACACAATGTTACCAGCTCAGATAGATGACATTTTACAAGCTCGAGTGTACATTGCAAGTTTTATGGTGATTATATTACAACACTAATCATACTTGTACATTTACAGGTTTTGTGCAGTACTTACTGTTCATGTACCAGCGTGGATGTTTGTACCGACTGAAGGCATTGGGTGAGAGTCACAATATGGACATCACTGTAGAAGGTTTCCACAGCTGGATGTGGCGTGGTCTGGGCTTCATCATTCCATTCCTACTCATTGGTTACTTGTGGGAACTCTACAATGCATACACACTCTACCTACTCTCCCTCAGCCAAAATGCAGAGTGGCATGTATGTATACATTTTGTTATTAATGTACCGGATATATGAATTTTAATTGTTATTATTTATTCATTAATTAAACTATTTATACTCATTGGTTACTTATGGGAACTCTACTACAATTATTATTGTTATTATTATTAGTAGTAGTAGTAGTCGTATAACTATTATTATGGTATTATTATTGTTATGAAGAGAAGGGAGAGGACCAAAGAGAAGAACTTCATCTTACTTTATGTAAAACGTTTCGGATATTTAAATCCATCATCAGCTGCTGTGAAAGAACAACACAATATAAGAAAACCTTACATGACATAAAAAAGGATTTAATTATTAATGTGTGGGTGTACAGGAAGGGGACTGGGGTAAAATAAAGAAGAAGAAAGCAAAAACCAAAGAAATAGTACTCAACACAAGTTTAGAGGAAAGGCAGTGTTTTGTTCGTTGAGTTCAGGTGTTTGTTTTGAAACATAAAGTGACTCTAAAATACGAACATTGGTTTGGTTTTTACAATGGCCTATAATGGAAAAATGATCTAAGTTAATATTTACTCTGCGTAGGAGTAGACAAGGGAAGATCAGTACAACAGCTCCTACCTACTGTATATGTTCACAAATTCTGACAGACAAGTTACAAATGGTGGAGCCAATGTAACTGAACCTGCACAGAGGGCAACAAAACTTATAGACTTATATAATGGCAAAACTTATAGTGAGGAACACATGGAGTCATGAAGCCTGTCCTTGTATTGGAATAAAGATCCGATACTAAAATATCCCTTCAAGAGAGTGACCTAATCCTTTTAAAACTTTTCTGATTGATGGCCAAAGTAAGGAAAGCTGAAATATATTGAAGTGACTGGGGAGTCAACTGGCTGTGAAGCAGGTGTATACTTTGAAGACAGAAATTTATTGGTAACTTTGTCGACTAAGTGGATCGGGACACCATTATGAAATTTTTTTTTTTTGAGGAAGGTCATTTCTGAGTGAAAGGAATGGAAACTTGAAGAGATATTGTACGCTTTATTTACAAGGGTCTTGACACTATTAAGTTTAAAAGCAAATGTACAATGGCTAAAAAATCTTATACCCAGACCAGAAAAGGTATCAGTAGGTTTTGTAGGTGGCTACAAAGGGAAGGAAAGTGAACAAAATACTGTATGTAGTTTGTTGACAGGCAGACAGTAAACTATTATTACTGTCAGCCTGTCAACAAACTATAACTTTTGCTCACTTTCCTTCCTGTTGTAGCTAACTCACAAGAAGCTAGACGTATCAGTTTCATGTGTGGCCAACTGTACAATACTCCCATCGTCATCGACAGGGGTTACATTTTTATAAGATGGCTGTCGATACCAAAACCGTCGATAACAAGGGAGCACTGTACAGTACTGCATATGAAAAGTGAAAAGCAGTGATTACACAGACAGTAGCTTATACTAAGTTTGCTGGTCCATTCACATCAAATTAAACCAGTCACCACTACTCTCAAAATGTAGTTATGATAACAGCAGTTTGGTGTGGGAAAATTTTTCCCTACTAAGCAGCCACTGTTTACATCATTTGCTTTGGCGCTCTTGTTAGCTACATGTGAGCACCCCAGGTAGGCTGAGAAGCACAATGTTCAAATGTTGGGAAGGAAGAGATGTTGTCATGGTGTTGGCTGGGTGTTAACTGTGGATAGGGTGGAAGGCACAACTAAATAGCAGCTGACTGCAGGCCTGTTAGTTCAGTCGGATGGTCAGTTAAAACTGTGCATGTATGGGATGCTTTACTTGTGGGAACTTTATTATTTTCAACAGTGTCGGAATTTGCATATATATAATTAATGAATGAAACTGTGAGTGAGAGAATTACAGTTAGAGTATGATAATGTGAGAGTTACAAATTGAGTATGGCAGTGGGTTGATTCCACAGTGGTTAGCTTCCCAACCAACCACACTTGTTAGGCTTCATTATTATCCAAAAGCTGAGTATCCACATTCACAAAATCTATTAAATCTATCCAACAGTTAGATAATGATGATCACTGTATGGTTTACTCACCAAATTCATTAAATAATTCACCCAAAAGTCATTTACACGGCTAACATTCTTTGGTTTGTGTGCTTACAAACCATTACCAACCACTGTGGAATCGACCCATTCACCTTTCTCTGCCGGTACATGACCTCGCTGTTGCGGCGCCTAATACCGTTCTTATTATATTTACAGAATTTATATATTTATTCTCTCTCTCTCCTTAGGTATCAACATTGGCAGCACTGTTCCTACTGTTATTCCTGGGTAACACTCTCACCACACTGTCCGTCATACCCCAGAAGATCAAGGAACGCATGAAGTTCAAATACCGCTTCACTCGCCTCGACAAGTACATCTGGACGCACAAAAAGCGACGCGTTTCGTTCAGGTTGGTGGGTTGGTTGGTTAGTTAGTAGGTTGGTTGGTTAGTTAGTTTGTTGGTTGGTGGTTGGGTTAGTTAGTTTGTTGGTTGGTGGTTGGGTTAGTTAGTTGGTGGGTTGGTTGGTTGGTTAGTTGGTTGGCTGGGTGGTGGGGTGAGTTAGTTAGTTGGTTGATTGGTTAGTTAGTTAGATGGTTTGCCGCTGCTGCAGTACTCTCGTATATTTACTATGAGTCAATTTCACAGTGGTATTTGGTTTGTTTGAGGGGGTTGAGTTGACATAAGTAAGGTGTTGCATGATTATATTTTGGTATGATACTGATTTATTTGCACCATGGAAGAAAAGTGTGTTTGTGTGTGTGTGTGTATATATGCTTTATAAAATAGTGATATGTGTTATGTGTGTGTGTTAATTATGGCTATACATTACAGGAACCCAGAGTCACCCCAGCGCCGCACACCTGCCGCCCGCGCTGCCTCATTCACACGTAAAGGTTCCGGTGGTGTGAAGGAGGAAGACGAACCACTCATAGATGCTAACCAACTCACAAAGGTAATGTATGTATGTATACACTTAGGGTCGAGTCCACAGTGGTTGCTATTGGTTTGTAAGCACGCAAACTAAAGAATGTTGGCCGTGTAAATGATGGTACTGTATTGGTTTGTTGTAAGCACACAAACAAAAGAATGTTAGCTGTGTAAATTACTTTTGGGTGAATTATTTATTTAATTTGGTTTGTAAATATGCAAACCAAAGAATGTTAGCTGTGTAAATGACTTATGGGTCAATACCACTGTGGAATCAACACACACAAACCAAAGAATGTTAACTGTGTAAATGTCTTTTGGCTGAATTATTTAATTAATTTGATAGGTAAATACGCAAACCAAAGAATGTTAGCCGTGTAAATGACTTATGGGTCAACTATTTAATGAATTAGGTGAGTAAACTATACAGTGATCATCATTATCTAACTGTTGGATAGATTTTGTGAATGTGAATACTCGGCTTTAGGAAAATATTAATGAAGCCTTACAAGTGTGGTTGGTTGGGAAGCTAACAAACCAATATCACCGTGGAATCAACACACACACACACCCTCCCGCATATTCCGAAACATGTTAATTTCGGCACTATCTAAATTATCAGCCAATCAGGCGTCTTTCTCTCGTCATGACGTCACCTCCGATTGACCAATCACACTCTTCCAAAGGTATGAAGTGTTGTTCATTCCAATGTATGCAATTACACCAATTACTCAGCGCAAATTGCCAGGAGATTGAATAAACCTACAAAGATAAAGGACCTCGATGCTCCATGATGTTGGGTATAATCAAAGGGAGAGAGAGCACAAGACAGACCTTAGTTACCATCATTTATTTTCAGTCTTATCAACAATCAAAATCGTCCCACCATTATTTCACGAAATAAATGAGGTACAGTAACGAGCACTAATAACTATTTAGGTGTGCTTGGAATACCTAGAGACCATAAATAAATGCACAATAATATCTCCATTGGAAGTACAGTTGGTGAATTGGACTGTTCAAAGCTTCAACCAAAGCTGTACCTTAGTGCTCGTGACTGTACAGTATAATCGAAAAAATGACAGCTGTCGTAAACGAGTGCAATGTTTTCATATTTATTTTTTCACGACGAGGATAAGCGCGTCTCATTAGTTAATGGGAATATGACGTCATGACACAATGGATGCTTGTGAGTCATGACTCGTCAGGCTGATATTTCAGATACACTAGTCACTTTTTTCACTTCAACTTAATTTTTAGTTCATTTTTTATTGGACTGACACATTTTTTACTATAATGTTAATCATCTACCATTATTCTATTTGTAACCAAAGAACCAAGTAAATATTTAATGAAATTAATGAGGTATGAAGAAATAAATGACTACTTCTACCGTGAAAATGTGTAATGTTTTATAACAATAAAAGTAAGCTATGACGTCAAACCTTCTGGAGTGTGATTGGTTAATCGGAGGTGACGTCATGACGAGAGAAAGGTGCCTGATTGGCTGATATTTTAGATGGTGCCTAAATTAACAACATTTTCGGAATATGCGGTATGCCACCCTCCCACCCACACATACTTTAATAATGACCACACACACTTTAATAATGACCACACACACTTTAACCCCTACAGTACGACTGACCATATACTTGCCTCCCGCTACTCGCTGCCTCTACCCCGCTGAATATCCTTGATTTCCCCTATTTTCACAACACTCTCACTCTTAACTTATATAGTGTACTGACTTCAAAATTGTTCCTTACTTACCTTCAACTCTTCCTCTTTCGAATGGTACCATCTGAAGGGCTCTACGACGTGTAGTTATGGAGATAGTGCGAGTTGAAGTAGACCAATTTATGCGAGGGGAGAACAACGTGTTTGTGCGCATAGCGTGACTATGGCATTGGTGTAGGATTAGCCACTAAACACCTTCATAATTTTTATATTCACTTTTTTTTTATTACTACGATTATCTATTGTTTGGCCTCACCTTACTTCACCTCACCTTACTTCACCTCACCTTACTTCACCTCACCTTACTTCACCTCACCTTACTTTACCTCACCTTACTTCACCTCACCTTACTTCACCTCACCTTACTTCACCTCACCTTACTTCACCTCACCTTACCTCACCTCACTTCACTTGACAAGGATAGGCCTAAGTCACACCATATATAAGCAGCCTACGTGTACACTAGTAACACAGGGGGTGCTGATGGTGTAATGGTTAGCACACTCGCCTAGCACACGAGAGATCCCGGGTTCGATTCCCGGGTCAGTGGAATTGTTGGACAATTTTCCCAAGCCCCTAAGTCTCTGTTCACCTAGCAGTAAGTAGGTACCCGGCTGTAAAAACAAGGATAGCAACCTTGTAGGCTGGGGGAAGATATGTTGATGTAACAAGACTGACTGCCTTAATGACCAACACCATGAGTCGATAGGCATAAAGTCCTAAAATCTTCTACTACTATACTCTATCCAATCCTAGCTTGCAATTGGAGCCTAGGTGTATTTTTAATGCTCGTCTCTGATTGGTCAATATCTCCAGGCAACCTCCTTTCACGCTTACCTTTCCCATACCAAAACATTGCATTTCTCAGATGTACACTTTTTTGTTTTTTCTTGGTGCCTCACTTATATCGCTTAATATCTACTTGGCACTTTCGTAACCTGACAGAATAATGATAGAGGATTACTTTTATCGTGAAAAAAATATCCATATCATTATAAAATATACGATTAAATACGAGTTGAAGTGAAACAAGTAGCTAAAAATGTTTATACAACTTTTTTTATATGCCGATATTTATTTATAAATATTACGCTACTATGATTAAAAATGGGTGGATGATGTAGATAAAATCCTCCTGCATGTCATGGTGGTATAAGATTGTAGATAAAACAGGAATTATTGCTGGAAACGAAATTTTAATGTCAAGATGTCAATGACGTTCTAATTTGCACCCAGTGTTGCCAGGTGCAGGGAAATTTATCTGTTTTAGGGAATTTAGAAGTCCACATAGGGAAATAATATACAGTTCGCTCAAGAGTAAACAGGGAAATTTCTACCAGATGAAATACTTAAAAGACCATAAATGTTCAGGAGTAAACGGGGAATAATTGAGGTAAAAAGCGAAATTCTGATATTAAAGTGAGGGAAATCATGTCAAGCAGACATGGCAACACTAACACACGAGCGCGGGAAAACACGGTTCTTGGTCATACACATTAGAACGTCATTGACATCTTGACATTAAAATTATGTTTCCAGCAATAATTCCTGTTTTATCTACAATCTTATACCACCATGACATGCAGGAGGATTTTATCTACATCATCCACCCATTTTTTAATCATGGTAGCGTAATATTTATAAATAAATATCGGCATATAAAAAAAGTTGTATAAACATTTTTAGCTACTTGTTTCACTTCAACTCGTATTTAATCGTATATTTTATAATGATATGGATATTTTTTTCACGATAAAAGTAATCCTCTATCATTATTCTGTCAGGTTACGAAAGTGCCAAGTAGATATTAAGCGATATAAGTGAGGCACCAAGAAAAAACAAAAAAGTGTACATCTGAGAAATGCAATGTTTTGGTATGGGAAAGGTAAGCGTGAAAGGAGGTTGCCTGGAGATATTGACCAATCAGAGACGAGCATTAAAAATACACCTAGGCTCCAATTGCAAGCTAGGATTGGATAGAGTATAGTAACACTAGTTTATCAGAAGGCAACTGGGTGCAGATCAATATTGTGATGCTGGATACAAACAAGAAAAACACGCCCAACATAGCGCTACATGACCGAAAATAGCTATGACGGTATATACCGTCAGCCAGACTCCACTTACCGACGGTGTATGCCGTCAGCCAGACTGTAGGGGTTAATAATGAACACACAACATAAAAATGAACACACACACACTTTGATAATTAACACACACACTTTAATAATGAGCACACACACTTTGATAATGACCACACACACTTTGATTAATTAACACACACTTTAATAATGAACACACACTTTAATAATGAACACACACATACTTTCAGGAGATGGTGTACAATGCCAGGGTGAATGATGTAGATGATGAAACACAACAGCAACTCGAAGACATGCTAGACATCGTGCCCAAGGACATAGACTTTGAGGAGATCGACCGTGAGAACGAAACCGATAATGAAGGCTCTGAAACTGATAATGAAGGCTCTGAAACTGACAATGAAGCCTCTGACACTGATAATGAAGGCTCTGAAAATGATAATGAAGTCTCTGAAAAGGATAATGAAGTCTCTGAAATTGGAAAACAACAAGCCGAATCAGAAACCAAGAAAGACAAGTAGGAATATGCTAGACGTCGTGCCCAAGGACATAGACTTTATTATCAGAAACAGAAAATAAGTAGAAACAATATTATTATTAATTATTATATTATCAGAAACAGAGAAAGATATTATTATTAATTATTATTATATTTTTGTACTGCTAGACGTCATGCCCAAGGACATAGACTTTATTATTATTATTATATTAATTATATTATCAGAAACAAAGAAAGATAAGTAGAAATAATATTATTAATTATTATTATTATATTTTTATTTTTATTATAGAATTTACCTGAAAAGTATTTTTGTAAATGATAGGCCCAATTTTTTTTCTTATCTAATTTTTTTATCTTTTTCCAAGACAAGTGATAGATTTTGAGATAATAAGTTAAATCAATAGAAGAGAGAGAGAGAGAGAGAGGTTAGTGTGTGTAAAAGATAAAGGGAGAGAGAGGGGGTTTGGTGTGTACAAAAGATAAAGAAAGAGAGGTTGGTGTGTGCAAAAAATAAAGGGAGAGAGAGGTTGGTGTGTGCTAAATCGTATCCGCAGAAGATGAAATATATTGGGAAAAATATACTTTTGATGGCATGAAAAACAAATGTTGGAATTGTAATGGAATAATAAACTTTGACCAACTTCCAGATGTTATTATTAAACTTGTTTATTATTTTTATCATTAAGCTAGCAAAGCCTTCCCCCAGGGTGCAGATACAGGGTTGATTCCACAGTGGTTGGCATTGGTTTGTAAGCACGCAAACGAAAAAATCTTAGCCATGTAAATTCATGCTATCCTGTCATTAGATAGAAGAAATTATAGAGAAGGTAGAAGGTAGTGATAGGAAAACAAAAACAAATAGATGCTATCCTGGTCATAAGATAGAAGAAATTATAGAGAAGGTTGACTATCTTGTAGAAAATTCACCTGAGGGTACAATGTTTGTGACACTGGTTGGCTGCGGGTACCTCCCTTTGTACAGTTGGACACAGGAATTCGAGGTACAGTATAGCCCAAGTGAAAGATGGTCAATTTCTCCCAATATCATGTTCCTTAGTGCCAAATAGGAGACATCGGGGGCAGAAGTCAGTATTGAGGATAGTAATAAAAAGCAACTAACTGTTAATAGACACTGGTTACTCAAATGGGACAAGTACATTACACCTGGGCTGTAGCACAATTCCTGTGTCCAACTGTACCTGTCGGCTTCACACGGCCCAAGGGCTTATAAATTATAGGGTCTCTTGGGAAGGAGAGAGTGAAATAGAGAGAGGTAGGGAAGGAGAGTGTGAAATAGAGAAAGGTATAGGGAAGGAGAGAGTGGAATAGAGAGAGGTAGGGAAGGAGAGAGTGAAATGGAGATTGATTGATGGATATTAGGCGCCGCAACATCGAGGTCCTATAGCGCCAGAAAAAAGGTGATAAGAGAGGTGTGACAGCAAGCAGGAAGGAAATAAAAAGAAAAGAGGGACAGTTGAACTGAAAGATGTGAACCATTAATTAGCCTGGTCTCTCACTAGCGACCTTCCTAGCATGGGAAACCCTCTCCCCGAAATCGGGGCAGAGCAGGGACCGGAGCCCCCTCTAGTATAGCTCGCCAGGTCTCAAACACCCCCCGTCAAGGTGGTTCCCGTTGGGGGGGGGGGGGTGAAATAGAGAGAGGAGAGAGTGTGAAAGAGTGAAATAAAAGCTACATTTAGCAGCTGGCTTTTCTGCTAAGTTGGCAACACTGGACTGCTGAACCTGTGGCAAGTTGGCAACACTGGCTGTTGGGAATCGTTATGTTATTGTCCACGTGAAAACAAAGTCACCAAAACAAACAAGACAACAAAGATAAACAAGATCAACGCCAAAGATAAACAAAATAAACAAGAAAAACAAAATCACACCAAAACAAACAACACAGATAAACAAGAAAAACAAACAACCCTTGGTAAGTAATAATTGTGTTCAATGTGTTGATTATTCGTTTGGTTGCTTCCTAACTAACCACAATAATAAGGGTCAATTTCACTCTGGTTGTTCGTTTACAAGCTTCCTAACCAACCACACTATTTATAAGGGTCGATACCACAGTGGTTGGTAAGCACGCAAACGAATAGTGTGGGTTATTGGGAAGCTTACAAACGAATAGTGTGGGTTATTGGGAAGCTTACAAACGAATAGTGTGGGTTATTGGGAAGCTTACAAACGAATAGTGTGGGTTATTGGGAAGCTTACAAACGAATAGTGTGGGTTATTGGGAAGCTTACAAACGAATAGTGTGGGTTATTGGGAAGCTTACAAACGAATAGTGTGGGTTATTGGGAAGCTTACAAACGAATAGTGTGGGTTATTGGGAAGCTTACAAACGAATAGTGTGGGTTATTGGGAAGCTTACAAACGAATAGTGTGGGTTATTGGGAAGCTTACAAACGAATAGTGTGGTTTATTGGGAAGCTTACAAACGAATACCACTGGAATCAACCCTAAAATAATGAAGCTTTAACGTTACATGTGTGGTTGGTTAGGAAGCTTACAAACGAATACCACTGTGGGACCAACCCATAAGATATTTCAGTAATAAATGGTGGTATTAGTGCCGAAGTGGACCTTACTGTATGATAGATATTTTACTGTCATTACCCACTATTTTGGACCATTCTAAGACACTTTTCTTCTATAGTTTTTCTTCCTCAAATGCCCCGTTTTCGAGATGTTGCCCAGGTTAGGTCCCGGTAGTCTGCTGTGGTCTAGGTTAGGTCAGGTCAGACTAGTTTCCAAATTATGTTTGTAATGGGGCATATCTCGAAAACGGGGCATTTGAGGAAGATAAAACATAACTTAGAAGAAAAGTGTCTTAGAATGGTCCAAAATAGTGGGTAATGACAGTAAAATATCTATTATACAGTAAGGCGCACTTCGGCACATTTTCCTAAATGGTTGTTTAAAATTAATAATTATTGATAAATATCTTGGTAAATATTGACAGAATTACCATTATTACATAGGGTCTTTCTACCTTCATTACCCACTTATTTAGACCATTCCAAGACTATTTTCTTCTATGACATTTCCTGCCACAAATGCCCCATTTCCAAGATAGGGCATATTCAAATGGGGCATTTTAAAATTAGCCTGACCTAACCTAACCTAGACCTCATCAGACTACCAGGACCTAACTTGGGCAAACTACTGGGAAATAACCTTGATAAAGTACAGAAAATGACCGGGGCAAAGTACTACGACCTAGCCAGATCTGTTAACACTGCTATAAAATGGTAATTCTTTCAGTAAATACCCCTTTCTTTCCCCCCAGTACATTTGTTCCTCATCACCCATATTTTGACTGTTGTTGATGTCCTTTTTGAGCCTCCCTTTGCTGTGTCACCGGTGTTTTTGATTTTTTTCTCAACCTCGGGGCTGTAGGCTATCAGTAGCCCGTGACTCTTGCGAGGCCCCAAGATTATTGGGTGTCGTACCAGATGAAACAGTGGAGCTTCGTGATGATGTTACCGTAGCTTCTCTTCTGCCCCACTAGATGACGACACCTTATTTATGCACGTCACTATCAGGGGAGTCATATCCTCTCTCACCATGTTGTTGTGGGGTAGATGCATTTTAATCCTGCCCCTGTGCTACACCACCTCCTCTTGAGTACCTTTTTGCCTATTTTTCTACTTAAATATGACCATAGTGATTTTATGAGCAATCAATTTCACCTCTCTGCCTCAAATACTTCACCAGTAAGCATAAAAATTGGAGAAATGATGCAGAAGATCAACTCCACAAGGTTAGGTTATTTTAAGTTAGGTTAGGTTAGGTAATTTAATTTAAAGTTAGGTTATGTTAGGTTAGACAAGGTTAGGTTAAATTAGGTAGGCCTAAGATTATTTTAATTTAGGTAAGTTGGGTTAGATTTGGTTGTAGCAAAAAAAATTTACATCGAAGGAACTAAAAGAAGTAGCAAAAAATGTATAAATTAATCAAAGGAAATACTGTAGACAGATAGCCTAGTATTTTAGGACCCTGGGATCGTGTATGAGAATTGGAGGCTCCCGATTCCTCCCAACTATGCCACGAAACAAACAAGCTCCGTCCATATAGGTGTGTGCGTTTGTTTCGTGGCAATATTCGAAAGACTCGTTTACCTCCAATAATTTTCCGACTACATCACAGAGTCCCTTAAGAGAGATAGAAATCCTAAATCAAAGGAAATATGAAATATCATTCAAGGGACACTATGGGCCAGACCAAATACACACACAAACATAGTAGTACAGTAGTAGGATTTTAATTATTATTATTAATTTCAGGACAATGAACGACAAGACGAGAACCGAGTGTAATATTTGTGGTTCAGTGTTTACCAATGCATATCAATACCATAAACACAATGTCCGTCGCCACACCCCTATACAACTCTCCAGGGCCATCCTCAGACTACGGAACCTCATACTACCTATACAAGACCCCAGTAGTAGTGATGATGAGAGTGATGGTAACACTGCTTGTCAACTGAGATTAGGGAACCTCGCACTACCTACAAAAGACCCCAGTAGCGATGATGAGAGTGATGGTAACACTGCTTGTCAACGGAGACGGCAGACGGATGATATTATATTAGGTAAGTTTATTGAGATGGGTGAAAAGTTTCCATGTGAAGAGTAGAGTATGAGGTAATGTGAGTGAATGGTTCCCAGTAAAAGTGGAACTCAGTCAAGGGTGTGTGATGTCACCATGGTTGTTTAATATTTATATGGACAGTGTGGTAAGAGAGGAGATGGTGAGAGGACTGAGGGTCGATTCCACAGTGGTTGTTATTGGTTTGTAAGCATGCAAACCAATGAATGTTAGCCTTGTAAATGACTTATGGGTGAATTATTTAATGAATTTGGTGAGTAAACTATACAGTGATCATCATTTTTTAACTGTTGGATAGATTTTATTAATATGGATACTGTGCTTTTGGAAAATAATGACTGAAGCCTTACAAGTGTGGTTGGTTTGGAAGCTTACAAACCAATACTGTACCACTTAATACAAATTGTAATAGCATTTAATATGCTTTATATGAATTGTAATATACATCCCTGTAGGATTAAGGGAAAAAAAAAATCTCAGGGACAATTTTGGTGATTGATCGACCAATTGTACTTTTCCCCATAGGTTAAGTGTATCACATAGAACAACGTCTTCTATCGACCCATTGGACGTTCTATATGAGACCGAGCTGTATACTGTATATTAAGACATAGTGTATGAACCTTCCTGCTGTCCTATATAAATTTCAGATAATATCTTTTTCTTTTCCTGGGGAGGAGCCTTCTTCTTTGCTATACTTTCCCTCACTCTTGTAGGTTAAATATAATAGCAAAATGAAGCAGCCTCGTAAGAAACAGTAGGTCTGTTGCTGTTTGAATGTCCTTTGTACTTCTCTTGACCTGATATCATGTTGACAGGTGTGGTGACCAAGAGTGAAGTAATAGATGAGGTCATTGAACTTGGACCAACAGACAATGCAGACAACCTTCAAGTTCAGAGCAGACAGGTCAAGAATGTCAGGGATGATGAGGAGGAAGGAGGTCAGAGTTCAAACCAGGTCATTGAAGTGAAGGAGGGAGGAGGTCAGAGCTCAAACCAGGTCATCGAACTGAAGAAAGTCCTCGAAAAGACGAAAAGAGGTCAGAAGTCAAGTGAGGTCACGGAAATGACGAAAAGAGCTGGTCAGAGGTCAAGTGAGGTCATTGAAGTGAAGGAGAACCAGTATCCGTGCCACATCAACCCATTAGTGGAGGATCCAAATGCTATTATTGTCAAGTAGGTGTGACATTTTTATACATGTGGTTTTTTTCTCTGTTTTTTCTTTGTTATACTGTATATCTGTGCTGTACAATAAACTTTCTTTGTACAGCCACAATCCATAACCACTGACACTTTCCTTCCATGGTGCAAATAAATCTGTAACATATCAAAATATAATCATACAACACCTTACTTATGTCCACTCAACCCCCTCAATAATTATTATGAGGTGCTGCAAAATCATACACATGTTGTTTTTTATTACCAAGATATTTACTACGATGGAAGGAAAGTGTTGGTGGATATTATTATTATTATTATTACAGTATTATTATTATTAACCCAACCCTCCTTTCCTTCTATTTCCTTCCTTTGTGCGTGCTTGCTTGCTCTTCCACCTCTCCATCACCTCTTCTTCAAGTGTCCCTCCTTTCCTTCTACTGTATTTCCTTTGTGCTTGCAAGCCTCCCTCTCTATTTCAATATTTCAACTGTCCCTCCTTTCCTTCTATTTCCTTCCTGCTTGCTGTCCCACCTCTCAATCTCCTCCCTTTTAATTCTTAAACTGTGCCGCCTTTCTTTCTATTTCCTTTGTGCTTGTTGTCCCACCTTTCAATCACCTTCACCCTTTCTTTCAATTCTTCATCTGTCCATCTTTTCCTTATATTTCCTTCCTGCATGCTGTCCCACCTATTTTCTCTGGTGACCTATTTTCTCTCATCCATAAATTAGTTCCTTACCTGCCAGGGACAAATGCACTTCATTAATCAGAAAAAAAGAACAATAATATTACCTGTAGTAATAATGATGATGATGATATAATAATAATAATAATAATAATAATAATAATAATAATAATAATAAATTGATAATATCCTTAGTAAAATATAAAACTAATCTACAATAATAATAATAAAACCCTTAACAAAATGATAAACTAATTAATAATTATTATAATAATAATAATAATAACTCGTGTATTCGTTGATTTTTTTCAGGTTCAATAGAGACATGGTGTTGGCACAAGACCTCAACAACTGGCAGCCACAACAACAACAACTACAACAACCACCACCACTGAGAGCCGTAGCCAAGCGTAGCATCCACATACCAAACCCAAGTGCCTTTGTACTGGACTACAACAAGAGTTCCCGACAACAACAACAACACAGCTCCAGTGATAAGTACATCATGAGGAATATGAGTAGTGCTGTGAAACCTCCACTACTACTACCACCACTACCTTCAAAACAACGCCGCAGAGGAAGACCAAGGAAACACCATGCAGTGGCAGGGACAAAATCAGGAGCAGGAGGAGTGAGAAGGGGAGCAGGAAGAAAAGGAGGGAAATTATCACATCTATTACAACCACAGAAAGATGAAAAAAGGTTGTCGTCGTTGATGATGATGATGTCTGATTCAGCCGATGATTTGGATGACTTGGCACAGCTAGCTGACCCTCCCCTCTTCTCCGAGGATGACGATGACGACAACGAGGACGAGTCAGCCGCAGTGCCCAATGTTAAGAGAACGCGGTCCGGCCGAGCGGTCAAAATAAAGAAAGAAGACGACGCCTACACCTACTATGACATCAACGCTAAAGATACCAATGATTTCATCACAGAACTAAACAAAGAAACATCACATCATCTTTTGTTGCCTCATAATACTACTACAACTACAATGTCTTTTGAAGGCAGGAAGAAAAGAGGAAGGAAAAGAAAACATCAAAGTCACACGTGGGAAAGCCAACCTGACCTGGTAATGAATGCTGGTCCTATTGCTACTACGAGAGGAAGGAAAAGAAAACACATATATCATACTTCCGAAAGACATTCCCTAACGACAGGGAGTACCAACGATGAAGAATATTATTGGAACACTTCGAGGCTTTCAGGCCAAAAAACAATTATGATGAAAGATGATGTGAGCATTAAAGAAGAAAAGATTGATGATGATTACAGTGATAATGTGTTACAGGAGAATATACATACACACCCATATGTAGGTAACATAAATACACACACACATGCAGGTAATATGAACACACACACACATGCAGGTAACATAAACACACACATACAAGCAGATAACATAAACACACACACACATGCAGATGACATAAACACACACACACATGTAGGTAACATAAACACACACACACAAACAGTCATAATGAGTACAGATGCAAATAGTGTAAACAAACCCAGTGATAATGTAAACACACATACACACACAGACACACACATTAACCACCAGACAAACACAGACACACACACACACATTGACCAGACACATACAAACACACACACACACATTGACCAGACACATACAAACACATCCATGCACATTGATCTTACACACACAGACACACACACATCTACAGACACACAAATTGATCTTACACACACAGACACACATACAAACACATCCACGCACATTGATCTTACACACACAGACACAAACATTGACCAGACAAACACACACACAGATACACACACATCCACAAATACACACACACACACAGGCACACACACATCTACAAACACAGACACACACACAGGCACAGGGTACTCTAGTGATGATATCATGGGGTCTAATGAAGAAGATGATGACAACAACATCATTGAGTGTTTCCTGTGTTTTAAATCATTCAGTAAAAAAGTGGATTGTGAAAAACACTTAGAGGAACACCTGAGAAAAGTTATGGGTAGTGATGGAATGCGTGTGTGTATAAACCCTAAGGAAACCACAGAAAGGTGTGTTGACGGAGTGCGTGTGTGTGTAAACCCTAAAGAAACCACAGAAAGGTGTGTTGACGGAGTGCGTGTGTGTGTAAACCCTAAGGAGACCACAGAAAAGTGTGTTGACGAAGTGCGTGTGTGTGTAAACTCTAAGAAAACCACAGATAGGAATACTCAGGCTATTACTGATAAAGGAGGTGGTGTTGACGGAGTGCATGTGTGTGTAAACCCTAAAGAAACCATAGAAAGGGTTACCCAGGTTATTACTAAAGGAGTTACTACTGAACCATCTATGTCTGTAAACCACAAGGAAACCACAGAATGTAATACCCAGGTTACTAAAAATAAAGAAGTCGCAGAAAGAGATTCCCAGGGTACTAAAAATGAAGAAGTCTCAGAAAGAGATACCCAGATTTTTACTAAAGAAACTGCAGAAAGCAATACCCCGATTACTAAAAATGAAGAAGTCGCAGAAAGAGATACCCAGATTTTTACTAAAGAAATTGTTGAAAGGGATGCCCAGGTTGTTACTAAAGAAATCGCGGAAAGAGATACCCAGATTACTACTAAAGAAACTGCAGAAAGCAATACCCAGATTACTGAAAATAAAGAAGTCGCAGAAAGAGATACCCAGATTATTACATACCCAGACATACCGAGATATACCCAGCTTATTAGTAAAGAAAATGCAGAAAGGGATACAGAAAGGGATAGGCCTACTGATATTAAGAAAAGTGTTCGTGTTGGTTGTACAGAATTGACCCAAACGACAGCTGCTTGTAGGGGTCGTCGTCTGGGAGAGAAATCGCCGCCAGGAGGTGAAGAACTTGGTAATAATGAGGATGTGTTGTTGGCATGTGAATCAGAGTCAAGTGTTGTAGCCGAAGAAGAAATCAGAGAATCGTTTACATGTGAATCGGAGCCGACAAAGGAATCTTTTATTGGTGAAACAGAACCAACAAAGGAATCATTTATTTGTGAATCAGAACCGAGTGTCGAGATAACAACAAATGAATCGTTTACTTGTGAATCAGAGCGAAGGGAATCATCTATTTGTGAATCAGAGCCAAGGGAATTGTTTACCTGTGAATCAGAACCGAGGGAATCAGAGCCGAGTGTCGAGATAACAGCAAAAGAATCATTTACTTGCGCTGTGTGTAACGAAGATTTTGAATCCCAAACAGAACTACAGAATCATTCCCATGACATCAGCACTGAGTGTAAGTACTGTGGCAAAGTGTATCAAAATAGAGTTAACCTACAAACACATATCAAGAGGTACCATGAACACACAGACTGGATGAAGTTCAAGTGTGCTACGTGTGGCAAGAACTTTGGCTTTTTAACGGCTCTCGAGAGGCACATGAAAGAGCACAACCCCAACCAGAAGTTTTGCTGTGAACAGTGTGGAAAAATATTCAAAAACCTCACCAATTTGAAAAACCATATACCCTTACATACTAAGAATGAAATCTATGAGTGCCTTTACTGTCCTAAGAGGTATTACATCAAGTACAGTTATGAGAAGCACATTAAAACTCACGTCTATGCCCCAAAATTCCACTGCGAGATTTGTGACAAGAGTTTCAACGAGAGGAAATATTTTGAGGTGCACGTGGAGCGACACCAGACAGGCGGGTGTCTAGGGAGAAGCAAAGATTACCGCTGTAACAACTGTGGTGATATTAAGACCTCCAATGAACTACAACTGGTGTCTGGTATTGATTCTGGACACCACAAGACCTGTCTGGTATGTGCTAAGGGACTGTACAAGAGATACATGATGGAGAATGTCGATGCCATGATACTGAGAACAAAAGCAGACCGTCCCAGAGAGCAGTGCAAGGTGTGTGGGAAGTGTGTGCTCAATCTAACAAGGCATATGAAAAATGCACACATGGACAATGCGTATGTGAGCTGTGATATGTGCGGGACAATGGTCACCAAGAATTCCCTCCCTGCTCATAAGAACCGCAGGCACGGAGGATCAGCGGTGACCTGCGATCACTGTAAGCGAGTGTTTAAAAATATTATGTGTCTGAGGGAACACTTAGCCAAGGTGAGGAAGAGGGATGACCCCACCAGGAACATATGCAAGTTTTGTAATGATTTGGTCCCTCCTGAATTGTGGAAGCAACACATGGCAGAACACAAGACCAATAAATGTAATAATTGTGGTGAGGAAAACTTCACAAATCATCAACACTTCCTGTCCCATCTTGAAAATTGTAGAGAGTGTGGTAACTGTGGTATGACTGACTTTACCACAAGGGGGGAATACCTCAGTCATATAGATGTGTGTGGTGGTGGTGGTAGTAGTAGTAGTAGACAATGTGGCAACTGTGGCATGACTGACTTCACCACTAGGGGGGAGTACGTGAGTCATATTGAAGTGTGTGGTAGTGGTAGTAGTATTGACATAATGACCGGCCCTCTGGATTCTCCCCACCAAGTTGTCACCAGTATATTTGCCATTGTTGACACTGAGAATAATACAGGTAGTAGTGAGGAGGTGTTTGAAGATGATGATGAGGAGGAGGATGTGTCATTGAATCACCCTAACATCCTTCCCTCTGGCTCTCTACTTCATCAAACTACATCACACATGGAGGAAGAAGAAGATATAGAGGCCATTCTGTATGCATGTCCACATGACACTTGTGGTGTAATTGTAACAAGTAATGAATTACTCACTAAACATGTAGCTAGTGCTCACAATATAAAAGATTTAAATACTGTACTATAAATTAATTTAATTAAAGAGTTAGATAGTATACTTTTGATTGACTGGAGTCACACACGCACACACTACTTTTCATAGACTGGAGTGCCATGATTCCTCCAAAGTATGCCAGGAAACAGACCCACATGAAGAAAACTAATGGTATTCTATTGTTGCTTGGAATAGTTTGGAGGAATCATATGTTCCAGATTTATCACCCAAAACAATGTGCTATATACCCACTTAAATAATTTTATGCAGAAAATTATAGTTATTCATTTGTTATTATGGATATTAATATATGGATGCAATGTGCAGTGTATAGTAATGAGTACAATGAGTGACTGATGGGTTAGGCAAAATATGGCAACACTGTCTTTGTTAACCCCCTTCCATTCGAGGCAAAAGACGGCGGCGGGCAGACACTGTTACCAATTTTGTGAGTGAGTGGTGGACACAAGTGTTCAATGAATGCTGGGGATTGTTTGATCTGGCAACACTGATAAAAGGTGAGAGATTATCACTGAGTTGCCCGTGCCCGCCGTGTTGGAAGGGAATTTACTCATGTTAATAGTAATTAATAAAATAGAACTCGCTCCCATTACAGTATCTACCATAAGGATACTATGGGTCGATTCCACAGTGGTTGGTATTGGTTTGTAAGCATGCAAACGAAAGAATGTTAGCCGTGTAAATGACTTATGGGTGAATTATTTAATGAACAGTGATCATCATTATTTAACTGTTGGATAGATTTTGTGAATGTGGATACTCAGCTTTTGGTAAATAATAAAGCTGTAACAACTCTTTATATAGGCAGTTACTACCTGGGGGTGCACCAAACTCACAAGGAATAATTACAGTCAATTCTCATTTTACACTGACATTATGTATGTGAAATAATGTGTGTGTAATGAATGCATGTACTTTAGGCTAAACACTTATTGTACACTATATTACACACCCAATATACAAGTGTACTGTACAGTGAAAGTTTTATGTACACAGTTTCATTACACACATTACATTACACACCCAAAATACAAGTGTAAAATGAGAGTTAACTGTACATTAGGTTTATTGGTATGTCTATATAGGGTGTTGTATTGTGTGGTACACTTTTCTCTCTAGACTCCAGGGAGCCAGGGTTAAAGGTAAGTGTGGATAGTGAGCACTTGAGTAGGTTGAGTAGCTGGACAAGTACGGTGGCTACAGGTAGGCTCTACGTCGAGCAGCTATGTGCACTGCTAGTAGGTTGTAGAGGGCAGCATGCAGGAGAGTGGTGAACTGCTAGTAGGTTGTAGAGGGCAGCATGCAGGAGTGTAGTGAATTGCTAGTAGGTTGTAGAGGGCAGCATGCAGGAGAGTGGTGAACTGCTAGTAGGCTGTAGAGGGCAGCAGGCAGGAGAGTGGTGAACTGCTAGTAGGTTGTAGAGGGCAGCAGGCAGGAACTGGAGAGAGGCAGTAGGTGGTGTCCTGCTAGAGCTACTGCTGATGAGTGACCCTAGAGTTTGTTACTTAAAATTAACACCTATCGACTACATATTGGTCATTAAGGCCCGGATTCTCAAAGCAATTTACGACGTCCTATCTCATTTGGGACGTCCTAACTTCCCCAGGCGAGTTAGGTCCACATACTCAAAACATTAAGACCTTATACTCAAAAAAAATTCGGCACTGTGGGCAGCCATCTTGTGAGGTCTTAAGACACGCGGACTTACAATCCGCGCGACCCTGTCACAAGTGAGTTAAGACCCGAAACACATAGAAAACGTATATATTTTTGTCAATCCTCCAGTGGTTCTCCCCGAGTCCCCGTTGCTGTGTTGGCAAAACACCATCACCCACGTCACGTCTTGTTGTTTGTTGTTGTGGGAGAGCTGAATGAACTGAACACCGAGCGCTAATTTACAAATGTGATGGAACTTATAGTGGTTTGCATATGAGAATAGGCGTCGCCTACGGAGGGAAAGAGTGTATAGGGATCCATTGGACCCTCTACATGTTAGTGAAGAACACTTACTTCGCTATTATAGATTTCCTCATCAAGAAATCTTAATTAAACTTGTGCCAGGAACTTGCCAATTGACCCATATGTTCGTCGACAAAAGAGGAGATCTCATGGTATACCAACACACACCCAAGTGTTAGTAACTCTACGAGTATTAGCTAACTAGTGGAACCTTTCAAAGTGTGATTGGAGATTCTGCTGGAGTGACTCAAGCAAGTGTGAGTAGAGTGGTGAAATCTGCTGTAGTACATTTGTTGGCTGAGAAGGCAACAAGAGTAGAAATAAAGATGCCCTCAGGTATTGTGGAAATTGGCAGAGCCTGCAGAGTATTCCATGCAGTGAATGGTTTTCCCTGAGTGATTGGAGCCCTTGATGGTACTCATATACCTATCAAGGCTACAAATATAAATCCACAAGTATATATTAATAGGAAAGGCTATCACTCCCTGAATGTGCAGTGTGTTTGCACCAGTGAGAAAATAATTTAGCATTATAGTATGAGATACCCTGGCAGTACCCACGACTCCTTCATCTGGAATAACAGTCGTCTTCGGGCTCGATATTGTAGATAATTTCTTTACATGAAATAAACTTGGTAAATTTAAATAAATACATTGTTGTTAATTACTACATCTCCTACTTATCCCAATATCACTCAAAACTACATTTTAACCGTAATAAAGTGTTTGTGAAAATATAATTCTACAGATTACATTCAATTGTTTATTGTTCAAAAGCAGTACAGTATTAAAATACTATCACAGCATGACACACCTAAAATATAATCACATTTGAAAACAAAATTAAAGTTAGTGAGAGTTCTGTTAGCATAATCACTGTACAGCTACAATAACACTCGATAACATATTACCAGTAATAAAGACTTTGTGAAAATATAATTCTGTATTGCATTCAACTGCTTATTGTACAGAAGCAGCACACTGTTAAATAACCTAATTAGTTTGGCACAGTATCACATTGTTTGGCTAACTCTGTAAGTTCCTCAAGTGCAGAGGCAATTCTTGGGAGGCTGCCTCTCAACACTTGCAGAATTTCTCCCTGTACTGCCAGCATCTGGTCACTGATACAGGGCTGTGAACAGGCACGGCTGCTGTGAACACGTCTACTGGTGTCATGACTCTCAGATCTACTTGCCCTCATACTTGATGCTGGAGGTGGTGATCTACAGTAGGCATGGTCAAAAGTCACTGTCTGGGGAATGGTACCTAATGTTTTCTGATGGTTCGTGACTTTGAATATTTTCTAACAGGCCATCTGAAAAGAAGAAATAATAATAATAATAAATAATAATAATAATAATAAAAAAAAATTCCACCTGAAAAGAAGTAATAATAATAATAATAAAAACAATAATGATAATAATAAAAAAAAATTCCATCTGAAAAGAAGAAATAATAATAATAATAATAATAATAATAATAATAATAATAATAATAATAATAATAAAAATAATAATAAAAAAAATCCATCTGAAAAGAAGAACTAATAATAATAATAATAATGAAAAATAATAATAATAAAAAAAAAATTCCACCTGAAAAGAAGAAATAATAATAATAATAATAATAATAAAATAATAATAATAAAAAATAAATTCCACCTGAAAAGAAGAAATAATAATAATAATAATAATAATAAAAATAATACTAATAAAAAAAAATCCATCTGAAAAGAAGAAATAATAATAATAATAATAATAAATAATAATAATAAAAAAAATAAATTTCACCTGAAAAGAAGAAATAATAATAATAACAATTATAAAAATAACAATAATAAAAAATAAATTCCCTCTGAAAAGAAGAAATAATAAAAATAATAATAATATTAAAAAAAAATAATAATAAAAAAATAAATTTCACCTGAAAAGAAGAAATAATAATAATAATAATAATAATAATAAAATAATAATAATAATAAAAATAATAATAATAAAAAATCCATCTGAAAAGAAGAAATAATAATAATAATAATAATGAAAAATAATAATAATAAAAAAAATTCCATCTGAAAAGAAGAAATAATAATAATAATAATAATAATAATAATAATAATAATAATAATAAATAAATTCCACCTGAAAAGAAGAAATAATAATAATAATAATAATGAAAATAATACTAATAAAAAAAATCCATCTGAAAAGAAGAAATAATAATAATAATAATAAAAAAAAATACCATCTGAAAAGAAGAAATAATAATAATAATAATAATAATAATAAAAATAATAATAATAAAAAAATTCCACCTGAAAAGAAGAAATAATAAAATAATAATAATAATAATAAAATTCATCTGAAAAGAAGAAATAATAAAAATAATAATAATAAAAAAATAAATTCCCTCTGAAAAGAAGAAATAATAATAATAATAATAAATAATAATAAAAAAATAAATTCCACCTGAAAAGAAGAAATAATAATAATAATAATAAAAAAAAATAATAAAAAAATAAATTCCACCTGAAAAGAAGAAATAATAATAATAATAATAATAAAATAATAATAATAATAATAAAAATAAATTCCCTCTGAAAAGAAAAAAATAATAAAAATAATAATAATAATAATAAAAAAAAATAATAATAAAAAATAAATTTCACCTGAAAAGAAGAAATAAAAATAATAATAATAATAATAAAATAATAATAATAAAAAATAAATTCCACCTGAAAAGAAGAAATAATAATAATAATAATAAAAATAATACTAATAAAAAAAAAATCCATCTGAAAAGAAGAAATAATAATAATAACAATTATAAAAATAACAATAATAAAAAAATAAATTCCCTCTGAAAAGAAGAAATAATAAAAATAATAATAATATTAATAAAAAAAAATAATAAAAAAAAAAAATTCACCTGAAAAGAAGAAATAATAATAATAATAATAAAATAATAATAATAATAAAAATAATAATAATAAAAAATCCATCTGAAAAGAAGAAATAATAATAATAATAATAATGAAAAATAATAATAAAAAAATAAATTCCACCTGAAAAGAAGAAATAATAATAATAATAATAATAATAAAATACATTTCACCTGAAAAGAAGAAATAATAATAATAATAATAATAAAAAACAATAATGATAATAATAAAAAAAATTCCATCTGAAAAGAAGAAACAATAATAATAATAATAATAATAAAAATAATAATAAAAAAAAATCCGTCTGAAAAGAAGAAATAATAATAATAATAATAAAGAAAAATAATAATAATAAAAAAAAAATACCACCTGAAAAGAAGAAATAATAATAATAATAATAATAAAAAAATAAATTCCACCTGAAAAGAAGAAATAATAATAATAATAATAATAATAATAATAAAAACAATAATGATAATAATAAAAAAAATTCCATCTGAAAAGAAGAAATAATAATAATAATAATAATAATAATAATAATAATAATAATAATAATAATAATAATAATAATAATAATAATAATAATAATAATAATAATAATAAAAATAAATAAATTCCACCTGAAAAGAAGAAATAATAATAATAATAATAATAAAAATATTACTAATAAAAAAAAATCCATCTGAAAAGAAGAAATAATAATAATAATAAATAATAATAATAATAATAAAAAAAAATTCCACCTGAAAAGAAGTAATAATAATAATAATAAAAACAATAATGATAATAATAAAAAAAAATTCCATCTGAAAAGAAGAAATAATAATAATAATAATAATAATAATAATAATAATAATAATAATAATAAAAATAATAATAAAAAAAATCCATCTGAAAAGAAGAAATAATAATAATAATAATAATGAAAAATAATAATAATAAAAAAAAAATTCCACCTGAAAAGAAGAAATAATAATAATAATAATAATAATAAAATAATAATAATAAAAAATAAATTCCACCTGAAAAGAAGAAATAATAATAATAATAATACTAATAAAAATAATACTAATAAAAAAAAATCCATCTGAAAAGAAGAAATAATAATAATAATAATAAATAATAATAATAAAAAAAAAAATTCCACCTGAAAAGAAGAAATAATAATAATAACAATTATAAAAATAACAATAATAAAAAAATAAATTCCCTCTGAAAAGAAGAAATAATAAAAATAATAATAATATTAATAAAAAATAATAATAAAAAAATAAATTTCACCTGAAAAGAAGAAATAATAATAATAATAATAATAATAATAATAATAAAATAATAATAATAATAAAAATAATAATAATAAAAAATCCATCTGAAAAGAAGAAATAATAATAATAATAATAATGAAAAATAATGATAATAAAAAAAATTCCATCTGAAAAGAAGAAATAATAATAATAATAATAATAATAATAATAATAAAAAATAAATTCCACCTGAAAAGAAGAAATAATAATAATAATAATAATGAAAATAATACTAATAAAAAAAATCCATCTGAAAAGAAGAAATAATAATAATAATAAAAAAATAAATACCACCTGAAAAGAAGAAATAATAATAATAATAATAATAATAATAAAAATAATAATAATAATAATAAAAAAATTTCACCTGAAAAGAAGAAATAATAAAATAATAATAATAAAAAAAAAATTCATCTGAAAAGAAGAAATAATAAAAATAATAATAATAAAAAAATAAATTCCCTCTGAAAAGAAGAAATAATAATAATAATAATAATAAATAATAATAAAAAAATAAATTCCACCTGAAAAGAAGAGATAATAATAATAATAATAAAAAAAAATAATAAAAAAAAAAATTCGACCTGAAAAGAAGAAATAATAATAATATTAATAATAAAATAATAATAATAATAATAAAAATAAATTCCCTCTGAAAAGAAAAAAATAATAAAAATAATAATAATAATAAAAATAATAATAATAAAAAATCCATCTGAAAAGAAGAAATAATAATAATAATAATAATAATAAAAAATAATAATAATAAAAAAAAAAATCCACCTGAAAAGAAGAAATAATAATAATAATAATAATAAAAAAATAAATTCCACCTGAAAAGAAGAAATAATAATAATAATAATAATAATAATAATAATAATAATAATAAAAATAATACTAATAAAAAAAAAATCCATCTGAAAAGAAGAAATAATAATAATAATAATAATAAATAATAATAATAATAATAAAAAGAAAAATTCCACCTGAAAAGAAGAAATAATAATAATAATAATAATAATAATAATAATAATAATAATAAAAAATATCCACCTGAAAAGATGAAATAATAATAATAATAATAATAATAATAATAAAAAAAAAAAAAATTCACCTGAAAAGAAGAAATAATAATAATAATAATAATAATAATAAAAATAATAATAATAAAAAAAATCCCTCTGAAAAGAAGAAATAATAAAAATAATAATAATAAAAAAAAAAATACCACCTGAAAAGAAGAAATAATAATAATAATAATAATAAAAACAATAATGATAATAATAAAAAAAATTCCATCTGAAAAGAAGAAATAATAATAATAATAATAATAATAATAATAATAATAAAAATAATAATAAAAAAAATCCATCTGAAAAGAAGAAATAATAATAATAATAATAATAATGAAAAATAATAATAATAAAAAAAAAATTCCACCTGAAAAGAAGAAATAATAATAATAATAATAATAATAAAATAATAATAATAAAAAATAAATTCCACCTGAAAAGAAGAAATAATAATAATAATAATAATAATAATAAAAATAATAATAATAAAAAAAATCCATCTGAAAAGAAGAAATAATAATAATAATAATAAATAATAATAATAAAAAAAAAAAATTCCACCTGAAAAGAAGAAATAATAATAAAAACAATTATAAAAATAACAATAATAAAAAAATAAATTCCCTCTGAAAAGAAGAAATAATAAAAATAATAATAATATTAATAAAAAATAATAATAAAAAAATAAATTTCACCTGAAAAGAAGAAATAATAATAATAATAATAATAATAAAATAATAATAATAATAAAAATAATAATAATAAAAAATCCATCTGAAAAGAAGAAATAATAATAATAATAATAATGAAAATAATACTAATAAAAAAAATCCATCTGAAAAGAAGAAATAATAATAATAATAAAAAAAAAATACCACCTGAAAAGAAGAAATAATAATAATAATAA
>JAWZYT010001354.1:532500-625202 GCA_034508575.1 Petrolisthes manimaculis
TAAAGGTACGATGGCTCCATAGACAAAAAATAACAGCAGGGCCATTCGTACCATTACCATACCATCGTACAATACAATGGATAGTAATTTCTGCCATACGATATCATTGTTTATTTTGGGTGTGAGATTAGACACGGTAGTTCGGTAGTTTGATACGCCAATTATTAAGGCTAGTTTCACAGTGGCTTAATTAGGTTTATTATGATTCTACTTAAATGTAAAAAAGACCAAAGATATAATATTTACACAAGAAATATAGATAATATCAAAGTAGGCAATGGAACTGTTGATAGTATGTGGGAATATAAATATTTAGTAGGTGTTGTAATTGATGAAACATTACGAGGAACAGCTAATAATTAATACTGTAGTTAGTGTATAAGAAGTGTAGAAAGGAACGTCATTTTGTAAGTGTGTTGAAATCATTAAGAGTAAATAGAAGTATATATACTCACCTTAATTATTCTACAGGTCAGTGGTGGTGGAATCCGTTATATGTTTTTCGATTATTGTTTGGTATGGACGTCTAACAAAAAAAGAAAACTATAAAGCAAATAAAATAGTTAAATCTGCAAAGAGATCTGAGGTTGAGTGTGCAACAATAGGTAACCTGTATAATAAATTGATGTTAAAACAAACATATAAGATTATGTCTGATATAAACCCTCCTTTACATAACAATTACGTGTTCTTATTAAGATTAGGTAAAAGGTTGACAGCTTCTATTACTTCCTAAGGCTACCAAAGATCGGTTCAAAGCTTTATTCATATAGTATTCACATTTTTAATCGTACGGTATCACGTTGAAGGAAGATGAATGTACACTATATTAGTTTTATACTTTTTACATTGTACTGTAGGTATGTAGGTGTATGTATGTATGTATGTATGTGTGAAGGTAGATGAATGTATGTATGTGTGAAGGTAGATGAATGTATGTATGTGTGAAGGTAGAGGAATGTACAGTTGCCAAGAAAAGACTGCAACCAAAATTGGTGGTGTGTGGCAATGTCTGGCAGCTGCTCCAAATTAAACACTCGTATTTTATCAATGCATCACTTAAACCTACAACTTTTGTAAGGACGAATGTAATTAGCTGAAGCCAATAACATCCATCCATACAAAGGTTATAGGTTGTGAGTGATCCATTGATAAAATACGAGTGTTTACTTTAGAGCACCTGCCAGATATTGCCACACACCACCAAATTCGGTTGCAGTCTTTTCTTGGCAACTGTACATTATATTTGTTTTATACTTTTTACATTGTACTGTATGTGTGTGTGTATGTATGTATGTATATTTGTGTATGTATGTAGGTGTATGTAATAAATAATAATAATAATAATATACGGTTTATTAGTAAATGGCTGCTGATAGGCTGAAAATATACATAATACATTTAAAAATAAAAATAAAATGAGGATGAATGAATGAATACATGTATAAATATTTGGGATGAATAATAAATTGAACATAGAAAAACACAATATACAATAGGATTGTACATGTGTACATGTCCTGGGAGGGTAGTGGTGTCAGGTCAGGATTAGGATTAATGGGGGGGGATTAATATTGAGGTGCTGTCACTGCTGTGTAGGCCTGTGTGTGTGTATGTGTGTGTGTTATTCTTAGGAGTTATGTATGGATGTATGTATGTGTGAAGGTAGATGAATGTACATTATATTTGTTTTATACTTTTTACATTGTATTGTATGTGTGTGCGTATATGTATATTTGTGTGTAGGTATTTATATATGGGTGTATGTATGTATGTAGGTGTATATATGGATGTATGTAGGTGTGAAGGTCCCTACCCCTCCCCCTCCCCTCCCCTCCCCTCCACCTCTCCAAGTCCAACGGTCATATTTTTCTACCTGGCGCACCCTTCCAGACCACAAGGGTTTAACGGTCTTTCTGGGGGGGGGGGGGATTGCTCAACCACTTTCTCTCGTTATGCTCGTTATTATTATTATTATTATTACTATTATGATTATTATTATTATTATGTTTGGTGCCGTTGAAGAGCCATATGTGTGTCTACTCTACAGTGTACAAAGGAATCATAATGTAATGAAACACACATAGTAAAATATTTTATACTAAACCTCTCATATTAAATTCACTCCACTTACTGTATGTACTTACACTACACTATATACAAATGTATTAACACTTTTATTCACAACTTTTGACTCGCTATCATACAACATTTTTTTTTCGACACAATCAAAGGGTAATTATTTTGAGTCCCAATACGACATACTGGGTTTACAACAATTTGGGTTATATTCAAGATGGTTACGAAATATATATATAGTTATAACTTTACTCATAGAAAACCTATCTCGTTTTCTATCACATCTTGGTACTATTTCCTGCTGAAGTAGTATTATATAATAATAGTATATGATTTCAGCTGCTGTACCGTCTGATAATATATATCATTGCAAAGTCATTATCATAGGTTAGCTATAATTGAATAATAATAATAATATTTCGTTTGCTATGTGATGATAAGTAGCTAGGGTATGTTAAATTAATTAAAGATAGAGGATAAATTAGATGGTGTGTAAATATAGGTTCATGGTGCATGAAGATTCCGGACACTAAATTTCCGGTTCAGGATTCTAAATTTATAGTGTCTTAGTTAGTAATAAAGCCCCTAAATGTTTTAAGCATATGAATCTATTATAGGCCCCGATATTTTCTCTTATCATACGGCGCTAGTTTTGGGAGAAGGATAGACCACTCTATGTTAATTTGTTGGTGTGGTGATTGTGGTGATTGTTGCTGGCTGTGTTGGTGGCGCCTCTAGCGGCCGACGGGAATCAACACAAAAGCTCCCGTCTGCTTCCTTTATCCTCATTAATTTTTAAGTCTGATTTTCTTTACTAGTAACGCACAGGACGTTTGATACTAATTATTTGCCTACATAGTTAATAATTATATTCATTGTGATCTAATTATATAATAAATTTACAATAATAACTTTGACAACCCCCTATAGCTAATATATTGCTAGTACACATCCCCACCATTTATACGGACAGTACACAGTAACTCCAATGTGCGATGATCTTTACCTGTTTATGACCTCTACAATTAAGTTTCTCAACAATATTTTGATGTAAAATTACCTATAAAAAGACATACATATAATTTATTATCAAAAAACTATATAGCAATGATGGCTATAATAGAGTACAGGAGAGCATTCCTGCTTCCTATATATATTCCTATATATATATATATATATATATATATATATATATATATATATATATATATATATATATACTGTGAGAACAAGACAGTTTTAGAATTATCTTAACATGTGCTTAACTGAGAATTAAAAAAAAAACGCCCACAGCTCCTGACAGAGCTGCTGCTGGCAACTGTGTGGAAAAGACGTCAAGTTGCTCTGGCATCACTGGTGAGTGAGTCAGTGTATATTGTGAACCTTCCTTCGCCCCGGCTACTCACTCACTGATAACATTATAATTATTATTTTACAACATGTCCTACAATAATGGTGAGATAAATTATGTTGTGTATGTTACCTGTGTGTATATATGTGTGTATGTGTGTGTATATAAATAGCTATATGTGTGTGTGTATATATATAACTATATAATATGTGTATGTGGGCGGTGTCTTGTGTGTGTACTTCCTGTGTGTATGTAGCCTATGTGTGTGTATGTATGTATATAAATAGCTATATATGTCTGTGTATATTAATAGTAATAGTCAAGCGTTTGTCCATAATCTACTTTCGACTCAAGGTTTTCATAATGTAATGTTTTATAGTGTTTTTTGAACGAATTTATTAATAAGTTCACAACAGTCACAAATTAATGTTTAGGGAGATATCACCCCCCGCCCCCCTGCCCCCCTGCCCCAACCCAATCTCCATAAACAGTTAAACACTTCATTTTCGCCATATTTGAACTAGATTCGTCTGATAAACACTTACAACGCATTAAATAGAAATAAGGAGACCTCACCTGACCTAACCTAACTGAATCAGAACTGTGGCAAACTTTACCAAAATATAACCAAGATAAAATACAGGGGTTAAAGATTTTAAGTACACCTTCTAATGTATTTTAATGAGAGTAAGCAAACATGTAGTTAATAATATACACAATACCGTCATGAAGGTTTTTGTTGGCTGTCACATCTGGTTTTGTCACAATATACAACTTCATGTACCGGTATTCACTCTTTGATTTTTACCAAGTCACAAATGTAAACCGAAGGATGCCAGTGTTAGGTCCGGAGAATGCAAGGGTTAAGACCGAAGGATGCCAGGGTTAGGACTGGAGGATGCCGGGTTAGGTCTAGGTTAGGTCAGGTCAGGTTTGTTCGACTGGCTGTAAAAAATTCAGGTAAAAATTTCCTAGATATTGGGGTATTTTTTGTACTGCTCAAACTTGGCTCGGGTTACGGCACTTAATATCAATCAATCCTTCTTGCTGTCTCACCTTTCTCTGGCGCTATATGACCTCACTGTTGCGCCACCTAAATCAATCCATCCATCAATTTATATAATATTGTATTTTTTGTTCTATTTACAGTCTCCATCTGGGCCAGCCTGCCCCGAACCCAGCGAGGCCAACCCATAGTACTGGGAGTGGATCCAAAAGGCAAGAAGCTGCTCTATGCCCACAGCAACTCAGTCATCATTAGGGACATAGAGGTACGAATATCAGCACACAGGTACACACACAGGTACAACATAGAGATACAAATACGGTATGTCAACGCAGGTACAACATAGAGGTATGAATGTCAACACACAGAGGTACAACATAGAAATACCAATATGTCAATACAGGTGCAACATAGAGGTATGAATGTCAACAAACACAGGTTCAACATAGAGGTACAAATATTAACACATGTACAACATAGAGGTATGAATATGTCAACACTCAGGTACAACATAGAGGTACAAATATTAACACATGTACAACATAGAGGTACAAATATTAACACATGTACAACATAGAGGTATGAATGTCTACATAGGTACAACATTTAGAGGTACAAATATCAACACAGTGTGATCGTGTATTCAAACTGGAGGCTTCTGATTCCTCCTGACTATACCATGAAACAAGCTCCTTTCATATAGGTGTGTGTGAGAAAGAGAGAGAGTGAATGAGTGTATGTGTGTGTTAAGCACTCTGTGTTCGTGCGTGTAGGCCTTTACAGATTGGAGGCTTCTGATTTCTCCTGACCATGCCACAAAACAAGCTCCTTCCATATAGGTGTGTGTGTTTTGTGGCAATATTTGAAGGACTCATTAACCTCCAATTTTCTGACTACATTACAGGGTCCCATAAGCTTGTATAAAGCACATTGTTTTGGGTGCTAAATAAATCTGGAGCAAATGATTCCTCCTAAGTATTCCAGGCAACAGGATACCATTATTATTTTTCTTCATGTGGGTCTGTTTCCTGGCATACTTTAGAGGAATCAAGTCAAGCCAATGTACCAAAAAAAATGTGTACTATCATCCCCTTAACCAACCATTTCAAATTTTGTAATATATTTTTTTGATATATATTTTATTTATTGTATTTTATTTTATTATTTTGTTATATTTATTTTACTATATTTATTCTATTTATTATTTTGTAATATAGAGTATATTATATTTATTTTATGTATTATATTTTATTATATTTATTATATTAAAATTTTATATATCTGTTTGCTTTCAGGACTCGGCAATTGCAGATGTTTATACGGAACACTCCATCCAGGTCAACTTGGCAAAATATGCACCATCGGGTTTCTATATCTGCTCCGCCGGTATGTAAACAAGCCTTTATTTATTTATTTATTATGTCTAGCCTCAACTTGTAGGATGTCTGCATTAGTGATGTGGGCAATACTTTAATTAAGGGTTTTGGCTCCCCTTTGGCCCCAGCCACTAGCTTTAAGGTGTGGGAGTAGGGGACAGGCTTGGGGGGGGGGGGGGAGAACTGGGGGGTTCAGGAATAGAGGGACAGGTTTGGGGTGGGTAGAAAGCCTGTAACCTATTCCTGCACCCCTAGCACACCCTATAGAGTGGCTGTACCAACTGGGACAGAGTCCACCTGGCCAGGCTGCAATGTGGCCACCACCCAGCCCTTCTGACATATCAGAAGAGGCTGGATGGAACCATTGTAGATACCTGTCCAGGATGCAACACAGCACCTCATTCTATTAAACACATTATTAAAGACTGCAGCGCACACAACCACACTCACCAACAACATGTGTTGTAATATCAATTAATCATTTGTACTGTATGTGTATTCAAATCAACATGGAAAGATGTTGAGCTAAAAGTGTTGTATTATTAATTCATAATTTGTATGTACTATATGTATGTATGTTCAGCTATGTTGAGCTAAAAGTGTTATAATATTAACTTATCATCTGTATATATGTATCTGTATATATTAAAGTGTTATAATATTAATTCATCATCTGTATGTGTGTTCAGATCAACATGGAAAGGTTCGCATCTGGGACACTATCAACCCTGAACACATCTTGAAGGCTGAGTATCAACCTCTGGGTGGACCAGTGAGGGACTTGTGTTGGTCACCGGACTCTCAACGCATCTGTGTGGTCGGTGAAGGACGTGGAAAGTAAGTTGTATTATTGTTATGATTGTTATTACTATTATTGTTATTCTTACTATTATTACTATTATTGTTATTCCCTTTATTATTATTATTGTTATTACTATTATTGTTATTCCCATTATTATTATTATTATTGTTATTACTATTATTGTTATTCCCATTATTATTATTGTTGTTATTGTTATTACTATTATTATTATTATTATTAATAATACTGTTATTATTATTTTTTTTTTGTTAGCTTCCCAACCAACCACACTTTTAAGACTTCATTATTATTTTCCAAAAGCTGAGTACAGTATCCACATTCATAAAATCTATCCAACAGTTAGATAATGATGATCACTGTATAGTTTACTCACCAAATTCATTAAATAATTCACCCATAAGTCATTTACACGGCTAGCATTCTTTGGTTTGCGTACTTACCAACCAATACCAACCACTGTGGAATTGACCCAACATCTCTGGGCTGTGTTGCATGTGAGGGATGTGACATGTAAGTTGAACTATTCCTCCAAATTAATTTTTCCAAGCAATAGAACACCATTATTTTTGTTCATGTGGTCTTGTTGGAGGAATCAAGGCACTCCAACGTAACAAAAGTAAATTATTAAGTACCAATCATTATTTTTAGGAAGAGTAGAGTTAGTACTGCTAATAATAAAACCTTTTAATTCATGGCTTGTTGCTTTGTGAAATCATTAACTTTTCTGTATCATGTAGAAAAAATAGTACAATAATCACAGAGATGTACAATACTACAAAATATGATTGATTTATGTATCACCAGCACCAAAGAAAATTGCAAGATAAATTACGTTTGGCTGCAACACACACACACACACACACACATGTCACTACTTGGGAACTGGTAGCCAGCCACAGAGGGAGGGAAGTGAGAGTAATTCCTAATTATTCCTAATTAATGCTCGACATAAAAAATAATTTTTTTAGGCAGTTTTATTCCTAATTAACTAACACCCGTCATGGTTTTCTCATTAGGTTTGCACATGTATTTATGATGGACACTGGTGCGTCTGTGAAGGGTGAACTCTCTGGTCACACCAAGGCCATCAACTCGGTGGACTGGAAGCCAACTCGACCGTTCCGTCTGGCCACCGGCTCGGAAGACAGCAAGTCGGCATTTTTCGAAGGACCGCCATTTTCTTTCAAGTGTACGAAGGGTGTAAGTATACTGTGTGTGTGTGTGTATGAATGTTTTATGTGTGTGTGTGTGTGAAGGAAATATGTATGTACAGCCACAATCAAATATCCACCAACACTTCCCTCCATCATAGTACTGTACAGTAAATATCTTGGTAATAAAGAACATGTGTATAATTTTGCAGCACCTCATTATAATAATAATTGAGGGGGTTGAATTGACATAAGTAAGGTGTTGTTTTATGATTATATTTTGGTATGATACAGATTTATTTGCACCATGGAAGGAAAGTGTCGGTGGTTATTGGATTGTGACTGTACTGTTGGCCTCAGGAATTCCTACACATGGCATTGGTTAAATAAAGGGGTCTTTATTCTTCTGTTGACTGATTCAAATATTAGCCAAATTACATTATGTACTTGGAAATTTTGGTGTTAGGAAATCACTTTACTAAATTCTCTAGTTATTGCGAATCCTTGATGTCACAGGGTCAATTCCAAAGTGGTATTGGTTTGTTAGCTTCCCAACCAACCACACTTGTAAGGCTTCATTATTTTAGGGTTGATTCCACAGTGGTATTGGTTTGTTAGATTCCCAACCAACCACACTTGTAAGGCTTCATTATTATTTTCCAAAAGCTGAGTATCCACATTCACAAAATCTATCTCAACAGTTAGATAATGATGATCATTGTATACAGTAGTTTACTCACCAAATTCATTAAATAATTCACCCATTAATCATTTACACGGCTAACATTCTTTCTTTTGAGTGCTTACCAACCAATACTAACCACTGTGGAATCGGCCCACATCAATACCAAATTAATCAGTGCTTAAATTTTTTTTTATTTTTTTTTTATTATTATTACAGTATTATTATTATTACCGGTATTTTTTTATTATTTTATTATTATTATTTTTTTTTTTCAGGACCATTCCAAGTTTGTGCAGTCGGTGCGTTACAGCCCCAACGGTGAAAGGTTTGCATCGGGTGGATTTGACGGCAAGATATTTGTGTACAACGGAACGAGTGGAGATCTGGAGAAAGAACTTGGTGGTCCAGCACACAAAGGTGGTGTGTATGCTGTAAGTATTAATTATGGTATTATATACACACACACACATACACACACGCACAGTGCTTGGAAATAAAATATTAAATGAAGCAGAAATAATAAAGAGATTTAGGGATAACGATGAATAATAAATTAACACCAGAGGATCATATAAATGAAAAAGTGAGAAGCATGTATGCATAGATGAAGAAATGGTCAAGAAAATAATAGCATCCTTTATAAGGCCTACCTTAGAATATGCTGCAGCAGTATGGAAACCACATTTAAAGAAACATAATATTAACATATCACTAAATTAGAAAAAATACAAAGAGCTATGAACACACACACACACACACACACACACACAGCAGCAACAAGTTAGGAACCTAGTCTAAGAGAACTAAGCTATGAACACACACACACAAAGAAAAGATAGATATAGAAAACTTATGTCAACAAGGAATACTTGTACCTACAATGAGAGACATAGTAAGAAATTAATTACAAGAAGAGGAGATAAAGATGTACAGAAATATAATTTTCTAAATACTGTAGAGTAATAAACGAATTGCATGGAATAAATTACCAGAAGAAGTGGTGTGTGTCAAAAATATGTATACATAACTTTAAAGAAAAATATTACGATTGTGCTTTAAAATACGGGACATTACGAGCTGCACTCAATCCTGTAAAGATACAAATAGGTAAGAAGAGTAGTTTAATTAAGGGGGAAGTACTGTGTTGGCAAATCTGGAGCAACTGATTCCTCCAAACTGTATATCCGAGCAACAGAACCGTTATTTTTGCTCGTTTTGGTTCTGTTTTTTACTAGTATACTCTGGAGGAATCTGGAGTAACTGATTCCTCCAAACTATTTTTTTTACCAAGCAATAGAACACCATTATTTTTGCTTGTTTTAGGTTCTGTTTTCTCCTGGCATACTTTGGAGGAATCATGGCACTTCAATGTAACAAAAGTGAATTACAGTACCACCTTAATAAATAAAAAAGTTAATTACCCCATTAATGAATGAAAAATGTATTGGTTCGGACGGGAGTGTAGAAGAATGTTAACGTGATTAATGTTGTTATTATTATTACAAGTATACATTGATATTATTAGTATTATTATTACAAGTGTCAAAATTACTGGTGTTATGGAGCCCAGACAGTAAGCAGTTGTAATAATGTTGTTATTATTATTATCATTATTATTATTGTTATTGTTATAATTATTATCATTATCATTATTACTATCATCAGTATCATTATTATTATTATCATTATTATTATTATCATTATTATTATTATCATTATTATTATTATTATTATCATTATTATTATTATTATTATTATCATCATCATCATTACAGGTGTCATGGAGTCCAGACAGTAAGCAGTTGTTATAATGTTGTTATTATTACAGGTATATATACATTATTATCATCATCATTATTATTGTTATTATTATTATTATTACAGGTGTCATGGAGTCCAGATAGTAAGCAGTTGTTATCTGCCAGTGGTGACAAGACCTGTAAAGTTTGGGACATAGACTCTGGGGACATGGTGACTGAGTTTCCCATGGGCAACGAACTGGAAGATCAACAAATGTCGTGTATATGGGTGGGAAACTACCTGCTGTCTGTGTCACTCTCAGGATTCATCAACTACCTAGACCTTGACAACCCATCCAAACCCAAGAAGATTATTAAGGTAATTAATGACACACCTTTATAGAATGTTATTAAGGTTATTATACACCTTTATAGAATACTTAGGTAATTACACACCTTTATAGAATATTATTAATGTACTGTAATTACAAATTGTTTGTTTTGGGTGGTAAATAAATTTGGAGCAAATGATTCCTCCAAACTATTCTAGGCAACAGGATACCATTATTTTTCTAAATGTGGGTCTGTTTCCTGGCATACTTTGGAGGAATCAAGGTGCTACAGTCTATCAAAAGTAGAGAGAGGGGGAGAGAGAGTGAGAGAGAGAGAGAGTGTGTGTGTGTGTGTGTTTCTCAGCTCACAAACAGAGGGAAGCGGTCTAACATTTACTTGACTAACCCCAATGTGGATTAATATTATTATTATTGTCCACAACTGTACTATACTTGTTTAAGGACCCTGTGATTGTGTATTGGATTTGGAGGCTTCTGATTCCTCCTATCTAAGCCACCAAACAAGCTCCTTCCATATAGGTGTGTGTGTTTGGAGGCTTCTGATTCCTCCTGTCTATGCCACGAAACAAGCTCCTTCCATATAGGTGTGTGTGTATGTTTGGAGGCTTCTGATTCCTCCTATCTATACCACAATACAAGCTCCTTACATATAGGTGTGTGTGTTTCGTGGCAATATTTGAAGGACTCTACCTCCATTTTTCCGACAACATCACAGGGTCCCTTGAGGAAGATATTCTGACAAAATCATACCTTATAAAATATACTCTGGATTTTACACTGTTAATTATGGAAGTAGTACAAATTATGGAGTAACTAATTCCTCTGAGCTATACAAAGCAACAGGCTACTAATATGTTTGCTAACCTGGTCCTGTTTCCTAGTATATTTTGTGGGGTATCAAGGCACTCCAATGTACAACCACCATCAAATATATATCCAACGACACTTTCCTTCCATCGTAGTAAATTCCTTGGTAATAAAGAACCACGCGTGTAGATTTTGTAGCACCTCATAATAATAATAATATCCACCAATACTTTCTTTCCATCATAGTAAATATCTTGGTAATAAAGAACAACACATGTATGATTTTGCAGCACCTCATTATAATAATAATTGAGAGGGTTGAGTTGACATAAATAAGGTGTTGTTGTATGATTATATTTTGATATGATACTGATTTATTTGCACCATGGAAGGAAAGTGTCGGTGGTTATTGGATTGTGGCTGTACCAACAGAAATAAAATATACTTGTATGCCTTTAATATCATGAAGAATACTGTGTCTTTCCCAGGGCCACAACAAGCCAATCACTCGCCTTGCCTTGTCATCGGATAAGAACAGCTTGTACACATCAGGCATTGATGGTACTGTTACTGTGTGGGACGTGGCTACAGGTAAGAATACCACCCTATGTATCTATCTATAGCTCTAATGTCTCCTCCCTCCAAGGGGGTGGCCACGGCAGAAGTGTCTCCAGTTTTTCCTGTTCCAACACCCTCCTTACTTGGTCAAGCCCTCCTCTGCCTCTCATGTTTCTCTCCGTTACATACTCTTCCACTCTGTTCCAATACTCCCTCCTGACTCCCTACTCTTCCCCTCATGTTTCTCTCCTTTACATACTCTTCCACTCTGTTCTGCCATCTAACTGGAGGTCTGCCTCTTACACCAGGTGCCACAACTTCACTTCCGTACACCTTCTTTACAAACTCCACACCTTGCATTCTCTCCACATGTCTAAACCACCTCAATGTATAATGTTTCACTCAACCACTCCATATAATACCCACACACCCATAGCAATAGTAATGGAAAATGAGGGGTTAATGTGTGTGTGTGTTTAGCTCCTTCTATATAGGTGTGTGTTTGCGTAGCTCCTTTCATATAGATGTGTGTGTGTTTAGCTCCTTCTATACAGGTGTGTGTGTGTGTTTCGTGGCAATATTTGAAGGACTCATTTACCTCCAATTTTCAGATAACATTACACACTTTAAATACATATAGACTATATCACTAAAATTGATTAAACATTTATTATAATATTAATTCATGACATGTTTTTATAAGTCCTGTAAAAGTCTTTTGTTATTATGAAATGTAATGGCCTAATTATATGCATTTAACACACACACACGTACACACACACACGCTTACTTTTAATAGGCTATAACTTCATTATTTCTCATTGTGATTAAAAGTCTTTAACTCATTTTATATTAAATAATGCTTTTATTTTTCTGTCCTCCAGGTAATAACGACCGAATTAGTGGTAAAGGTCATGGTAATAGTGTTAGTGGGTTGGCAATAATGGGAGACTGTGTTTACACGGCTGGTATTGATGACAGCGTTAAGGCTATTGGTGAGTAAATAGTAGTATTAATAGTAACTATAGTAAAATAGTAATAATAGTAATGATCGTATAATAGTATAAAAGTAACATTATATATATTTATTATATTATATTCGTTTATACTGTATATACAGTATTTATTATATTATATTATATTTATTTATATGAGTAAACACAAACTGATTATTTATATATATTTATCAACATTTCAGACCCTGTTGAAAAGGTGTACACCGGCACATCCATTTCCCTTGGATCTCAACCCAAGATGATTGCTGCACTAGATGATGGTATTGTGGCTGTTACTACCAAGGAGGTGAGTTGTTATTGGTGGTGGTGGTGGTGGTTGTTGTAGTTGTAGTACCATAGTTGTTTTTGTGGTTGTTGTGGTTGTTATTTTTGTGGTTGTAGTTGTTGTTGTAGTAGTTATTGTTCTTCAAGTTGTTACTAGATGATGGTATTGTGGTTGTTACTACCAAGGAGCTGAGTTGTATTGGTTGTAGTTCCTCATGTAAAAGAAAAGGAAGGCATATAGGAGAACATTACAGAGGAATGTGTCGGAAGAAGTGAGAGAGAGAGAGAGATGTAAGAGAGAATATACAGTAATGTATGTAAGAGACAAGTAAAAAGGTTGGTGAGTGAAAGTAAAAGGAGAGTGGATGAGGAGTTTGGTAGGAAACTTAGTGAAAAGTTTAAAGAGAACAAGAAATTATTCTTAAAGGAGGTTAAAAGAGAAAGAGGAGAAGGAGAGTCTGGTAGTGTGAGAATGAAGAGAGAGGATGGAGTTACTTTGAGTAGAAGTAGGGAAGTGAAAGAAGCGTGGAAGAAGCATTTTGATGGTCTGATGAATGAATGGAGGGATGGGAGGGGAGGTTGTGGTGATATGCATGGGGATGGAGGCAGGTGGTAGACAACAGGATGTACAGGGAGAATTAGGAAGGGAAGAGGTTAGGAAAGTTGAAGATGGGAAAGGCACCGGGGGTAGATGGGATAACTGCTGAAATGTTAAAGTGTGACGGGGAGGTAGTGGTGGAGTGGATGTTGCTTATATGCACATTGACATGGAGGCAGGGAGAGGTGCCAGAGGATTGGAAGAGAGCCATAATTGTACCTTTGTGTAAGGGGAAGGGGAGTAAGGATGAGTGTGGTAGCTATGGGGGAATCTACCTATCTATCTATTTATAGCTCTGAAGCCTCATTCCCTCCGGGAACTCCCCCCAAGGGGGTGGCCATGGTAGATGTGCCTCCAGTTCTCCCTGTTCCAACACTCCCTCCTTACTTGGTCAAGCCCTCTTCTGCCCCTCATGTTTCTCTCCTTTACATACTCTTCCACTTTGTTCTGCCATCTAGCCGGAGGTCTGCTTCTCTATCACCTTTTTCTGGTGCTATATGACCTCGCTGTTGCGGCGCCTAATATCAATCAATCAATTAATCCTGAGGAAGGTCATGGCCTGTGCCGGGCTTTCCCACAGTGCCCTCAGAGAATGTACTGTATGTTGTGTTGTTGGTGTGTGTGTGTGTGGTTGTGTACATTGCAGCAGTGTTCCATAATGTGTTTAATAGATTTGAATTATATTTCCTTTCAGATCTGTGTAATACAAGAGGACAGGAAGGTGTGCAGTTTGGACATTGCTTGGGACGGTCTGTGTGTGTCGGCTTGTAACGTTGATGGACAAGAAATAGCCGTGGGTGGTGGTGATAACTTGATACATATATACACCTTTACATCCAACACACTCACTGAGGTAACCATATATTTATTATCCAGCTTTCTTTTGCTATAGATAGAACCAGATTAAAAAAAAAAAATACTGGTGGTCTGTTGCTTGGAATAGTTTGGAGGAATAACTAGCTCTGGATTTACCAACACTGTACTATTTCTCTCTTATTTCTATCTTATCCCTTTAATTAAAAACCCTATGATTGTGATTGAAACTTGGTGGCTTTTGATTCCTCCTAAATATGCCACGAAACAAGCTCCTTCCATATAGGTGTGTGTGTTTGGAGGCTTCTGATTCCTCCTAAATATGCCACGAAACAAAGTCCTTCCATATAGGTGTGTATGTGTGTGTGTTTGGAGGCAATGTTTGAAGGACTCGCTAACCTCCTCTAATCTTTTTAAGGCCCCTGTGATGTAGTCAGAAAATTGGAGGTAAATGAGTCTTTCAAATATTGTCAAGAAACAGACACACACACACACAACTATATTGAAGGAACTTGTTTTGTGGCATGGTCAGGAGGAAACAGAAGCCTCCAATCTTTATACACGATCACAGGGTCCTTAAGCTGAGAAGAAGGGGATATGTAGTAATAATTGACTAGATGAGTGCCTTGATTCCTCCCAAGTATGCCAGGAAACAGACCCACATGAAGAAAACTGTTGCCTGGAATAGTTTGGAGGAATAATTTGCTCCATATAATACCACCCGGCACTTCTTTGACAGAGAACTTTTCCTCAAAGAAGTGGTTTAATAATACCACCTTAAATAGTACTGGTACTGGTGCTGGTATAGTAGAGAGAGAGAGATTATTTTATTTTATTTGTTAATTGGCCTGGACAATACATACATTACATTACATATTAATTACATTTATAAATACTGCTATTAATACAACACTTATTATTATTATTTACGTTGCTAATTTCAGAAAAAGACGCTGCAACACCTTGGCCCAGTGACTGATGTGAAATATTCCCCCGACAACAAGTATTTGGTGGCTTGTGATACCAATAGAAAGGTTAGTTATAGTAGTAAGTAGTAGTAGTAGTAGTAGCGGTAGTATTGCTATTGTTAGCTCCGGCCTCAGCCGAGAGCTCAAGGTCTTATCGTAATTATTGTTGTTCTTGGGACGACAACTTCTAAAATGGTTCAACTCACTCACTCACTCACTCACTCTCTCTCTCTCTCTCTTCCTCCCATCCATTTTCTTTTACCGACATTGAATCATTTATCCGAGGGGTTCACCCTCAATAAAAAGGGTTCATTTTCAAAATTTCAATATAACCATATGAATACGAAAATCCAGATAAAACATAATTAATATTTTTGAGACCTTTACATATGGATATTTTATTATTTCACTTGAATCATTAAGAGCCGGAGCTTTTGAAGGGTTTTCCTTCATGTTCTTGTTTTATTATTACTATTATTATTAGTAGTAGTGGTAGTATTTTTATTATTGTTTTATTATTATTATTATTATTATTATTATTATTATTATTATTAGTAATGTTATTATTGTTTTAGTATTATTATTATTACTATTATTATTATTAGTAGTAGTAGTATTGTATTATTATTATTATTAATATTAATATTAATATTATTATTAGTAATAGTAGTAGTAGTGGTGGTGGTGGTGGTAGTATTGTTTTATTAGTAGTAGTAGTAGTTATACAGTAGTATTGTTATGTTTTAATATTATTATTATTAGTAGTAGTATTGTTATTATTGTTTTATTATTTGTAGTAGTACAGTAGTAGTGGTATTGGTAGTAGTAGTATTTTATATTATTACTATTAGTAGTAGTAGTATTTTATTATTACTATTATTATTATTAGTAGTAGTAGTAGTAGTGGTATTGTTATTATTATCATTAGTAGTAGTAGTAGTAGTGGTAGTATTTTATTATTATTATTATTAGTAGTAGTAGTATTAGTATTGTTATTATTGTTTTATTATTATTATTATTATTATTGTTATGAGTTAGAGTTAGAGACAGTTAGAAAGTTAGTTAGTGGCCTAATATCAATTAATCAATCAATTTTATAACTTTTTTCTGGTGCTACATGACCTCACAGTTGCCTAAAATCAATCAATCAATGAATCAATCTTTCTGTTGTGGTGCCTAATATCAATCAATCAATTCTATCACCTTTCTCTGGCGCTATATGACACTGCTGTTGCCTAATATCAATCAAGCAATCAATTCTATCCCCTTTCTCTGGAGCTATGTGACCTCACAGTTACCTAATATCCATCTTATTTCCCAGGTGCCATCCTATCACCTTCCTCTGGCTCTATATGACCTCACAGTTATTGAATATCAATCTTATTTTGCCAGGTGGTGGTTTATACTCTGCCATCCTATGAGAAGTTCAACAAGATAGAGTGGGGCTTCCACAATGCACGGGTCAACTGTGTAGCCTGGAGCCCTGATAGTCTGATGGTGGCCAGTGGTGCATTGGATACTATGATTATTATTTGGAGTATGAAACAGCCTAACAAACATATTATTATTAAAAGTAAGTGGTGGTATATCCTCTGTGTGTGTGTGTGTTTAAGAGTAAGTATATCCTCTGTGTGTGTGTGTGTGTTTAAGAGTAAGTCAATAACACAACAAACATATTATTAAGAGCAAGTATATACTGTATGTCCTGTCTGTGTATATATGTGTGTTTGTATATGTGTTTGTGTGTTTAAGAGTAAGGGTTTGTACACTCAAGCTCGTAAATTCACGACCACTTTCTTAGTTAGATGTTTATGCCATTTTGAGCTGGTAACATTGATTTGGTGAGGAATCAGAGTAGGTGGAACACAGTAGAGGGACATGATACAATCTTTTACCTTCCCCACACAGTGTTACCAGATCAGATACATGACATAAACATATGGGGACGTGGTCGTGAATTTTATGAGCTTTCACCTACAATGACACCTTCCCCACACAGTGTTACCAGCTCAGATAGATGACGTAAACATTTGGGGGACGTGGTCGTGAATTTCACAAGCTTTCACCTACCATGACACCTTTCCCACACAGTGTTACCAGCTCAGATAAATGTCATAAACATTGCATGCATAATGAGTGATGTCTTTTATTTTATTACCAGTACTGCAATTAATATCTGTAGTTCTTAAAGTATGCTAAATATAATTATAAATTTTGTATGTGTTATGCATGCATCTTGCAGCAGAATTTTAATACAGGACTTTAATTTATCATAATATTTTGTAGTGCAATATGAATGAACTTATTTTAATTTTATATTATTATTATTAATTTTGTTTTCTGTAGTTAGGCTTCTTGGGGTTTTTCTACAGCCAAAAGTTATTTTTCATCATTATTTTTCTTCATTATTATTTTTCATCATTCATTTTCATTATCATATTTTTTCATCATCATCTTGTTATGTTCAACAGTTATTTTTCATCATTCTATCTATCTATCTATCTATAGCTCTGACGCCTCGTTCCCTCCGGGAACTCCCTCCAATGGGGTGGCCACGGCAGTAGTGTCTCCAGTTTTCCCTGTTCATCATTATCATCTTATATTCAAGTTATTTTTCATCTTGTTATATTCAACAGTTATTTTTGTTCATCACCATTATTTTTCATCATCATATTTTTCATCATTATTATTTTTCATCATAATTTTTCATCATCATTTTTCATTATTATTATTTTTCATCATATTTCATCATTATATTTCTTCATCATCAATATATTCAACAGATGCCCACCCCCAAGCCCAGGTCACGGGTATATCGTGGCTGGACAGTGAAAGGGTCGTGTCCACCGGCCACGACGGAATTGTCAAAACATGGACCGTCAACTTTTAAACCATTCCTTAATTTAAAAAAAAAGTATTTATTATTTTTTTTGTTTTGGTTTGGTTTTGTTTTGTTGTTATTGTTGCTTCTTTAAATATTTTGCTGTTTTTTTCTTTGTTTAGTCTGTTGATTTTGGTGTTGGTGGTTATTTTACCTGCATGTTAAAATGTTGCTTTAAATTTGCTGCTATTATTATTATTTTTTTTTTTTGCTAGTTTAAGCTTGCTATTAAACGTAATTATAATTTTATTCTCTTCATGAGTTAAAGTTTGCTGTTGAATTTTTTTATATTGTTTTTCTCATTTCTTTCTTTGCTTAAGGACCCTGTGATTGTGAATGATAATTATTGGAGGCTTCTGATTCCTCCTATTTATGCCACAAAAAAACCTCCTTCCATATATATAGATGTGTGTATGTGTGTGTGTGTGTATCGTGGCAATATTTGAAGAACTCGTTTACTTCCAATCTTTTAACAACACCTACATCACAGGTTCCCTTAATTAAGCTTGCTGTTGTAACTAACACATTGTAGATGAACATTTTGTAATCATTTATGCATGGATATATTTTATTTTGTACAGTACAGTTGGCCACATATGAAATTGGTGGGACTCGTTACTTGTGAGGTGGCTACAAAGGGAAGGAAAGTGAACAAAGTATGTAGTTTGTTGACAGGCAGACAGTAAAATATTATTACTGTTTGCACCCCATACTATTAAACACATTATGGAAGACTGCAATACACACAACCACACTCGCCAACAACACAACATACACTCTCTGAGGGCACTGTGGGAAAGCCCAGTTCAGGCCATAGCCTTCTTCAGGAGCTCGGGGCTGCTCGGCCAGACAGCTTGAAGAACTTCAACAACAACAACTGTCTGCTTGTCAACAAACTGCTAATAACTTTTGCTCACTTTCCTCCCTGTTGTAGCTACTTCACAAGTAACGAGGCATACCAGCTTCATGTGTGGCCAACTGTACATTGATTTGCTAATGACCTTCGCTGTTGTGGCGCCTTAATATCAATCAATCCATCCATCCATCACTAACCACTGTGTGTTTGTTTGTGTTTACAGATGCTCACCCTCAGTCCCAGGTGAACGGCTTGATGTGGTTGGATGGGGAGAGGTTGGTGTCTGGTGGTCACGACGGCCTCGTCAAGAATTGGAAGGTTGCATTCTGAGCTTCATGAAAAACAAACAAACAAACCCTATGCTGTCTGTCTGTGTGTCTGTCTGGGGTTGATTCCACAGTGATTGGTATTGGTTTGTAAACATACAAATGAAAGAATGTTAGCCGTGTAAATGACTTGTGGGTGAATTATTTAATTAATTTGGTTTGTAAGCACACAAACCAAAGAATGTTAGCCGTATAAATGACTTATGGGTGAATTATTTAATGAATTTGGTGAGTAAACTGTACAGCAGGGGTGTCAAACACGCGGCACATTTTCTACTCCAAACTGTCGGCCTGCCTTATGTTTATAAACTTTCACATTAAACTCAAGTGTAGATAAAATTTACCTTTCTTTCTTCTTATTATTATCATTACGGTATATTGCTTCCTTAATAAGTGATATCGATCTGTTCATAATTAAATGTGGCCCATGAGGTAAATGAGTTTGACAACCCTGCTATACAGTGATCATCATTATCTAACTGTTGGATAGATTGGTTGGGAAGCTTACAAACAAATACCACTGTGGAATCAACCCTAAACTAATGAAGCCTTACAAGTGGGGTTGATTGGGAAGCTAACAAACCAATACCACTGTGGAATCGACCCGTGTCTTGTGGTGGTGGTGGTACAGTCGGCCCTGGATATATGATGATTAAGGCACTCTGATGTAGTCAGAAAATTGGAGGTGAGCGAGTCCTTCAAACATTGCCACGAAAAACACACACACACCTATATGGAAGGAGCTTGTTTTGTGGCATATTTAGTAGAAATCAGAAGCCGTCAAGATTCATACATATTCATAGGGTCTTTAAATTTTATCACTATCCTTTCAACACTGGCACGGTAAATCACATATTAGTTTGTATAGTAATGAATAACAGAAGCCTGGGAACGCACACACACACACACACACACTATCCTTTTAACACAGGGTCAGTAAAGCACACATTAGTCTGTATGTTAATGAATAACAAAAGCCTGGGAAAATATTTGGTGGTCTTCAATGAGGGACTGAATGTAAAATGAAGTGTGTGGTGGATACAAGTATTAATTTATTCATTATTCATAAATCCAGGGTCTGCTGAATTGTAAGAACTGGAATTAGCTCCTCTTAGCATATCATCTCCTTCCTAAGCAATCTGCCCAAGTCATTTTTTCTACTAACATTATTTTGCATAAGAATGTGATTTAGGGAGAGAAAAAATCCAGAAATTGACAAAAATTCACGAGGGTTTGATTCCTGAGTCATGTGTCATTTCGAGAATAGACCGATAGATTTCATTAGCGAATCATTAACACAAGTTTTATATGATTGTCATACTCATTATTGGCTAAAGGCCTAGAGGTCCACATCAGCGGGCATTAATTTCTACTTTTTATCACTGTTACCAGATAGGAAGATATCATCGACCATTGCCTATAATAACGAACAAACTTGTGTTGTCCACCCACATTGTGATTTGGTAACACTTGTTTGTCCACACCGTGATTTGGTAACACTTGTTTGTGCGCTGGTGTGGACGGGCCTTTACCGGTACCAGTTTATATATACATAATTATGATGTAGATAATTATGGAAAATGGTACTGTACTATATTGCCAAAATCAAAGGCCAATACTTAATTAACTAACTATATTTTTGAAACTAGTGTGTAATGATAAGTATATAATATTTATTACACTTAAAGGTGAGTTTATGTTGCATTTATTGTCCAGGCATTTTATATATGTATGTATGTATGTATTCTGAAATGAAGTATATTGAAGATAAAGCTTCCTTCCACACGCGAGAGGCAAAAGACGGTGGGCGGGCAGACAGACAGTGTTACCAATTTTGTGAGTGGGTAGTGGGCACAAGTGTCTAATATGTATTGGGCTGCCAAGGACTGTTTGATCTTGTTACACTGGTAAAAGGCGAGAGAATTTCACCGAGTTGCTTGCCTGTGCCTGCCATGTTGTAGCCTCTCATGTGGAAGGAAGGGACTTTAGGGTCTCTCTCTCTTTTCTCTAATTCTCTCTCTATATATATATCTCTCTCCAACTCACTCTCACTCTGTAACTAACTCTCTCTCTCTGTAACTAACTCTCTCTCTCTAATTAACTAACTCTCTATCTAACTCTTAAACTCACACACTCTCCAACTCTCTCTGGTAGTAATAATGAAAGATAAAATATAATTGCTGGACTCATAAATCTCACACTAGTCTTTACACCAACAATGTATTTTAATAATAATAATACTGTAATAATGTGTTTACAACTGAAAATTAAGGACAGTTTTACAGCCAATATGGTAGTGCAGGACAATTGTCTTTATTTTGTCAATAATAATAATAATATATTTAGTACTTTTGCTGCTGCCTGAAAAATAATAATGATGTATTTTTACAGCATTACATCAGAAACTTTATATAAAAAAAATATATATATATATATATATATATATATATATATATATATATATATATACATAAATAAAAAAATATTTCGTAACTATTTGTTGTAGGCAGGTTGGATATAATATAGATTGCAATTGACACCTTTGTACCATATTTGCATTTTTATATATTTATCATAGAAGAAAAATATTCAGCAATAATATTATCTGCTTATTATAATGTACAGCCTTGGAACAAAGTAACTGGACATTGTTGACTGCTTCTGGTAACAATAGGGTCGATTCCAGTGGTATTGGTATGTTAGCTTCCCAACCAACTAACCAACCACAATTGTAAGGCTTCATTTTTTTTCCAAAAGCTGAGTATCCACATTTACAAAATCTATCATTGATGATCACTGTATAGTTTACTCACCATCCTCATTAAATAATTCACTTACAAGTCATTTACACGGCTAACATTCTTTCGTTTGCATGCTTACAAACCAATACCAACCACTGGAATTGACCCTATGTCAGTGATAGTGTTAGTAATTGACAACATTTTTTATTCATTACTACATAATGATAACTTAAAAGTTATCGGTAACCAACCACAGACTATGTTAGCTGTGTAAAGGATTTACGGGTGAATTATTTAATGAATTTGGTGAGTAAACTATACAGTGATCATCATTATCTAACTGTCTGATAGATTTTGTCAACGTGGATACTCAGCTTTTGGAAAATAATAATGAAGCCTTACAAGTGTGGTTGGTTGGGAATCTAACAAACCAATACCACTGGAAGCAACCCTATAAGTTGAACGAAGATCATATATAACTAAAAATTACAAGTGTAATAATTATAATAATGAACACAAAGATGAAATTCATTACAATTTCTGGATGCTGTAAAATTGGAGTGATTATTTGTGTAAGGTATTGGAACCAAATTTCAGCATTACAATATTGGAATGTGTTATGGTTTATAAGGTAAGGTTAAACATCACTGCTGTGTCCCATATAATACCCTCTTATAATCTAATGGGTATATTGTAGGGTTTAAAAAAGATAAATTATTTTGGGTAAATTTACAGAAGTACTGAGTTCATTATATTGTATATTTTAGTATAAATTATTTTGGACCATTCTAAGACACTTTTCATCTATGGTGTTTCTCTCGGAGATGCCCTGTTTTACAAACAATTTGGAAATTAGTCTCACCTGACCTAATATGGACCCCAGCAGACTACTGGGACCTAACCTGGGCAAACTACCGGGATATAACCGGTGTTATAAACTATCATAAGTGACCGGGGTAAATTCCCGGAACCTAGCCTGATGTGGTAACACTGTGCGGCCCTAGCCAAGAATGCAGTACTTCTGTAATGCCTTTTTTTGTCATAATTATGATGCCTATCCTATAATACCATATACAGTATCTATATTACATTTGATAGCTTTCTTTATGCACTGCAAAACTGACAAACCACCACTGCCTTTTTTTCTATGTAACATTTATATAGCTGATTTAATAATATTGCTTTTTGAGTAGTTGTGGGTTTAAGGCATTTTCTACCTGTGAATAACTACCATATTAATTAAATATACATTTTTGTATTGAATTTGCTTGTGTGTGATATGTCTTCCAAGACTTACATTTTCTTTATATATAAATTGTGATTAATTATATGATACATACAGTAAATAAACCCTCAATAAATTGGACCTCTTTTAGCCAATTTTCAGATTTGACAAACACCCTGTGATGTAGTTAGAAAATTGGAGGTAAATGAGTCCTTCAAATATTGCCACAAAACACGCACTTATAATCATGGTATAAGAACTAGAGAAGGTAGACTCTTAAGTTTACCGATTTGTCGCGGTTGTGCGCATCTCGCCTCTCATTGGCTGAGACCCCCTATGACGTAAGCCGGAGCATGTGTTTATGTTTATGCCTGGTGTACTGCATGGTCTCTGGTAGTGACTGGTGTTATTTTAGTGCAATATTTTAATAGTTCGTAAGCAATGGGCTGCTGCAGTATGTTTGGCTGTAGTGGGAGGAGTGGAGGAACAATTTATAAACTCCACAGGTTCCCCAAAACTGACGAACTACAGAAAAAATGGATACATTTGTGCAGGAGATCCGACCCGTTTTGTCCTCACTCGGGAAGAATCTGCTCTCGCCATTTCAGCCCATTGCAATATTCAAGGAACCTGAAGTACGAACTATTAAATCAAGAACCACCTGCTGATGTTCGACTACTGAAGACTGATGCAGTACCAGACATAAACCTTCCCAAGAGGACACACAATAATGAAGGTAAGCCCAGTAGCCTAAGGCCAGGTATAGCCTAACCTAACTTTAAACTGAAATTTGTAAGCTAGGTGCACCATGCATGGTAATCTTATCAGAGGGACTCACCTATCATATGTATATTTCAAATGCAAATGCATATTTTAAGATGTTTAGAGAAGTGCATATTTCCCAGAGTGCATATTTTGATAGCTCATTCCTATATATTCATCTATGGATTTGTATTTCCTACAATAAAAAATATTGTTGCATAATATTTGGATAGTGTCACTGGAAAGTGTACCAATCCTTATAGGAGATATAGAGTGTTTTTTTCTGAGTACAAGACTCTTCGGAGAATGTTTTATGTGCATTGTTTCAGTTTAACCTAACTTAGATAGCTGGGTCTAATTACAAAGATCAAATGCATCAGTGCAAATTATATTACTCAAATAGTGCATTTTCTGACACACTACAGCAGCTACTTCCTCACGAAATGTTGTGTTTTATTTAGAAAATAAGGAAAAAGGTTATTCATCCCAACAATCTTTCACCACCGCAACGCACCCAGTGACGTCACGAGGTTGAGCGGTGGGGTGGGGGTGGGCGGAGCTTATCACCAGACGTGCGCAAGAGCCTACCTGTAGAGTTTTTATACCATGCTTATAATTATGGAAGGAGTTTGTTTGTTTTTGTAGCATGGTCAGGAGGAATCAGAAGCCTCCAAACACACACACACACCTATATGGAAGGAGCTTGTTTCCTGGCATGGTCAGGAGGAATCAGAAGCTTCCAATTTTGATAACAGAGTAATCGAGGTCCTTAGGGGAGTAACTTTTAAAGAAGGAATGAATTAATGTTCAACACACACGTAAACTCGTTACCAAAAGCGATGTCGCGTCCCTGAAAGTTTCGTGAAGGATAAAACAAAGGTTAAATAATAAAGACAAACACATTAATCATACAAAATTCAAATGTCCTGGACTTAATTTTCTGTGCCTCGAACTACAAAATACTTTTCGCTATTATTTTATCGTATGATGTTTAGTCGTTCAATTCACATGTGATTAGTAGGAAATTGCTTTCCTTGCTATGCTTATAAATATTAAAGAGATGTATTATGATCAGAACAACTTTGGATAAATTTGGATATGTTTGATTTGTTTTAAAACATGATATTATGTTCCAAAATATATCGAACTTTACCACTATGTACAGTATACATTAGAACGCCATGAGACCTTCAAAGTATTCGTTCAGGAATTAAAGAGGACCACAATAAAACATATATAGGTGGGCTGTTGCTTGGAGGAATCACTTGCCAACACTGTTCTAAACCCTTAATTAATGTCGATGATACAAGCGTAATTTTACACTGCAAACGGTCTCTTTATATTAATTTATTTATTGTACAATGACGTCAAATAATTGATAGGCAACAAAACATAAGGGTAAACCGGATGCTTCCAGATCTAATGACCAGGGCACACATACACACGTCACGAAAAGATAAAAGAATAATAAAGCACAAGAATTCAGACAAAATTATTTTATGACCTACTGAAATCCTCCAAAACGAGGTTGGTGTACCATGGCCTCATGGTTCGAAGGCACAATGTAGTCTCCGCTCGTTAGAGGCTTGGCTACCGGCCACCGTGGCAGGTTGCTGGGTGAGCTTTCCTTCACTGAGTGTCGCTTGTGTGGTTTTATCATAGGGTCTCTAGTGTGGAGTGCCTCGTGCTAACACTATAGCACACTATTGCCTGGCCTGCTCCACTGTCCGACTCTTGCTGCCCCAGGGCTGCCACTTGATGTGGTTTGTCGACACCTGCTGAACCACCAAGTTTTAGAAGAACTTCTGGTACGCCAACCTCGTTTTGGTGGATTTAACCCTTAGAGACCGGAGCACGACATACACCGTCATACGTTAAAGGCCGGCTCACGACATACATTGTCACAGCTATTTAGCGCCATTTAGAGCTATGTAGGGCTCGTTTATCTTGTTAGCGGGCGAGAAAATACACTCACAATATCGATCTGCTACCCACTCAGTCGATTCTGGGACCCCACGATGGCTGGTCTATTTTTAAGTATTTGCCCTTGTCCGAATTTGTGCTCTAACAATCGTAAGACAATACCGTAGTGAATACAGTTAAACCTCGTTTTAACGGACCCTGTTACAACTGAATTAGGATACAACGGACACAATCCGCTGGATTTTTTTTTTTTATTAATTTGTCTGAATTTTGGTTTCTCTATTTTTTCTCCATTATATTTTTACATTATACGGTAGGTACATTATTTACACATCATTACATACCTATTTATGTATATATACAGTTGACTCTCGAATAAATCTGAGGAGTTCTTATACAAAACGAGCGAAATCATAATGAACATGTCACGAAATGATATCACTGTCGTCTGCGAAGCGTGGGTGTGTGTGTGTGTGTGTGTTGCCACCACTTCTCCCTCGCTCATTCCCCCCCTACCCTCAGTCTCCATTCACCCTAGCCCAAGGTCAAGGGAATTATAGGCCTAACATGCGTTGTCACCTTGTGTTTGATTCGCTCGTTTTTAGTAATTTACGAGTTAACCACCAGCTTCATGTCAGGTGTTGCATTTACAAAACGGAAGGCCATATCCTTCCATATCAAGAAGGAAGGTTTTTCTAGGACAGAGAAAGGAGAAGGAAACACCAGAGTGTGTGGTTGATAAAAGTAAACAAACGATATCACGCGCTATCTCCCCTCTTCCCCCTACTCTCCCCCTACCACCTCCACCACCACGGATGTCCCAGACTCATTTCAGTCATTACTCAAAATTGTGTTATTCGAGAGTCAACTGTATCTATATTTTGTGTTAATTTTTGTACATACATTTTATTTTTCGTACCCCTCGTAAAAATTCGTCGCTATAACGGTCAAACGGCAATAACGGCCACCCATCCCTATTAGTCCGTTATTACGAGGTTTAACTGTATATGTACGTGAGTGACACCATGATATTCCTACAAGGTTACAAATTATTATTTAGTGTATAGATCATGACACACGATACATAATGGTAGTACTGTAATAAGAAAATAACACCACAAATCACGCCCATACAGGCGCGACTGATAGTAAATATACGTGTTTCCTACGGTACAAATCAGTTTGTTTATCATTTTCTATGTGACAGTTACACGATGATACCTGTATATTCCTACAAGTGTTCATACTATTTTTAGTGTTGTAATGACATACGATACATAATAGTAGTAATACGAGTGAGTTGACAATGGACTTACGCGGGAGACTGAACACCCTGGCCAGCAAGGTCAAGTGAATATATTCCCTTGACCTTGCTGGCCAGCATGTCAGTGACAGACACACCGCTGTCTCGCTCGCAAACATGGTCTACTTCAACTTGCCCTATCTCCACAACTATTCATTGTACAGCCCTCCCGATGGTGCCATTGGAAAGAGGAAGAGTTGAAGGTATGTAAGAAACTATTTTGAAGTCAGTACACTATATAGGTTAAGAGTGTGAGCGTTGTGAATATAGGGGAAATCGAGGAATTTTGACGCGAGCGGCAGGGTAAAAATTTTGAGGCAGGTTGGGGGGGGGGGGGGGTCCCGGAGCGTATGAGTTAAGTATAGGAATATATTTATATATAAAAGATGTGAAAGGAACCAACATGAACAGATTGTAAAATTTGACATTAAAAAAAAACTTTCAACGCAAATTCTGGTTATATCGGAAATATTGTAAAGTTGACATTTTGGCAAAAAAAAGTCTGGAATTCTGGAATTTGTTAAAAAATCTAGAGAAATACAGACTTTTCTGGGAGTCTGGCATCGCTGCCTATACAAGTTGAAATATGTATCGATGGTGTGTATCCATTCTTCATGTACTCGACCACTGCGCACTAAGTGACAACAGCTGCCAGCTAATTATTCCCCCAGAATGGGTTGATATCAGTATGTTGTGACATACATCCATATTTTCGTGTAACATTACTGGACAAAGACTGGGTTATAGGAATGATATGAAGGAGTTGTATTGGGGAGGGTTTGTGGATGTTCTCGTACTACTCCATAGAACATAGGAAAATACTTCAATGTCAACACTAATTATTACAAAAGTGCATAATAATCCACTTTATACGGACACCCAACTTTCTGTCCATAGAAGGCTGTGTGGATACACATCATTTAAAAGTTTATTACAAAGGCAGTAATGATATGGATAATTGTATAGAGAGTTTTATTGAATTTAAACCAGGGTACATTACATAATGTCTACAGTTGACAATTTCTGGATTTTATTTTATTTTCCTACACTGGACATAGGCTTCATGAAGCCTGTTACCGTGGCCCAGGTCAACTGCTACACACACACACACACATCATCCAGACCGAGGTGTTTGTGGTCCAGTAGATATTCATTATTGGAACTGTTCAGCGTTGTTCTTCCAGACGGAGGCCAGTTGTTGAATGAAGTTTAGAGTGAGGTCGAGGCTCTGAGCGGTTGTTTGGTAATCCTGAGCACGTTCCTCAGGAGTCTGTCCTTGTACATTACTGCCAACCGACAGGGTTCTCAGTAGTTCTATGCCTGTTTTGAGGTTATCAGAGGTAGATCCCTGAGGTGCTGCCAGGGACACGGCCACCACAACCACTAAGCAAAACACAATCTGTTGAAAAAATCTCTGGTTACGTATGGAGCCTCAGTGTATGTATGAGTGATTGGTAGGAATTGTAAAGTGTCAAGGTACCAGCAACACAACACAATAGACTGCTTGGTATGGTAGTGGTTAGAGTCAAGTTACCTTGGGTTACAAGTCTGTAGAGTAGCCTACTATGGATGGTAGTGTTAAGTAAGTACAGTACAGGGGTATAATAATAAGGTTATTAATTACCTTTACTAGGAAGTTATGATATTGGTTCAGCTTGATTGTTTATCTGTTTGTCTTCTTGATTATCACACTAAAAGTTAGGGGTTAGTTTTAACGACATTTTTGCCCAGATTGGACCTCGTGACTGGCGACAATTGATTACTTTGATTACACACACACACACACACACACATATATATTCACTTTGTTAAATAACTGGCACAACACCTCGTCCTTCTACAAGCAGTAACAAAATAAACATATAATTCTGGTGGGTGTTGACGGGTTCACTTGTTTCTGTGGAGTTCTCTCATCCTTTATAACACCACGATACGGTCACAAACACTTTATTCAAGAAGTAACCTGGATAATGTAAGAAGGTTTTGGGATGAGTTATTCACCTTAAGATCCATATCTGAGGTATTGGAGAAGAGAAGTGAACGTTTGTTGTGTGTGAAATGTTCTGCCGTTCTACCTTCCCTACCTCTCTTTATATACACACACTTCCACTATTCCTGACCTTTCATATGGATTTGTAACCATTAGTGTCCCAACCTTCAGAGGGCCATTGAGGAGGGTCTAATATCGTTCACGTTATTTTTTCTTCAGGTTTAAAAACACAGATAAGAGAAAGGGTTTCCAGTTTACATTGATACATCATATACATGACCATTTAATATAGACGTGACCAATCATGTCCAACACTTGCTGCCCAGGGCCTGCCTCTTGATGTGTTTGGTTTGTCAACACCTGCTGAACCATCAGGTTTTAGAGGAACTTCTGGTACGCCAACCTCATTTTGGTCGATTTCAGTAGATCATAAAGAAATTATTTGTCTGAATTATTGTGCTTTATTATTCTGTTATCTTTTCGTGAGCTGTGTGTGTGTGTGTGTATGTATGTGTGTGTGTGTGTGCCCTGGTCATTAGATTTGGAGGCATCCTGTTTACCCTTATGTTTTGTTGCCTATCAATTCCCGACGTCACGAACCTGAGAAAAACTGCCACTTTTCACCAGATAAAATAATTGTTAACAGCAAAGGTGGGGAAGTCCTCGTTCGGTGATCTCTTTCCCGTATGATTTCGGCCTCATAAAAATGTATAATTAGAGATGAAAAACTTTTCTGATTGCTCTCATTTTTTTTAACATAGGGCATTGTTCTTTCAGAAATATAGTGTTATTTTGTTTTAAGCCAAAGGTGCAGGTATGAACTAATATAAATGTTATTAGTTCTGCCAACCCCTGTACTATTTTATGCTTGTAATTGCTGTTTTACTTTATGTTGCACACCAATTCTTATCTATGATGTTAATATAATTACTGAATAATAACATCTTAAAGTGCAGATGTACGATGTATCAGTAATTATCGCCGGGTAGATTTTACAAAATACGTCTAACTCGGCCAACACTGTGTTCCCCAACTTCTATATTAAAACCGTTGACGATCACACGCAACCCTTCAGTTAGTGACCCCGGGAATTAAGGGTTTAGAACAGTGTTGGCAAGTGATTCCTCCAAGCAACAACCCACCTATATATGTTTTATTGTGGTCCTCTTTAATTCCTGAATGAATACTTTGAAGGTCTCATGGCGTTCTAATGTGTACTGTACATAGTGGTAAAGTTTGATATATTTTGGAACATAATATCATGTTTTAAAACAAATCAAACATATCCAAATTTATCCAAAGTTGTTCTGATCATAATACATCTCTTTAATATTTATAAACATAGCAAGGAAAACAATTTTTCCACGCACTGTACCCCCCTAACGGGAACCGCCTTGACGTGGTGTGTGTCTCTAAGACCTGGCGAGCTAGACTAGAGGAGGCTCCGGCCCCTGCTCTGTCCCGATTTCCGGGAGAGAAGGTTTCCCGTGCTAGGAAGATCGCCAGTGAGAGATCAGACTAAATGGTTCCCATGCACTACCCCGTAGGGGGAGTATTGCCTGTAGTAATGTGGGCAATACTTTAAGGGTTTTGGTGCCCCTTCGGCCTCAGCCACTAGCTTTCAGTTCTTCAACTGTCCCTATTTTCTTTTTATTTCCTTCCTGCTTGCTGTCACACCTCTCCATCACCTTTTTCTGGCGCTATAGGACCTCGATGTTGCGGCGCCTAATATCCATCAATCCAAAAATCCACGTACTGTACTATGGTGCACCAAAATACCTTCCTTCAGCCAGCCACTATAGAATTGAATCACATGTGAATCGAACGACTAAACAACAGATGATAAAATAATAGTCAGAAGATTGGAGATAAAAGAGTCTTTCCAATATTACCACGAAACACCACCTACATGGAAGGAGCTTGTTTCGTGGCATAGTCATGTGGAGTAAAAAAATCCTCTAATATTCATACAGAGTCCTTTAATTATGCCACCTATTCTTTTATATATTTATGAGTGTTTGAAATAATCGTCGTCTTTCACATGTTGATATATTACCGCTGCATATTAGTTTAATTACGAGGAGATTGTCTTGTTGGTGAATTGGAAGGTGTATACATGTGATTCCTCTAAACCAGTGGTTCCCAAACTGGGGGCCATGGCCCCCTGGGGGGCCATATAGAAGAATGTAGGGGGCCATAATCTGAGTCTATGCATAAAAAACCCAAAGGAGTTTAGCGGGTAGGTAGTCAGTGGAGGGAACTAACATGTTCAGTACAGGTTTGTGCAATGCCTTGCTGCCAGACACATGAGTAATACGTCCTTTTTTATATGATTTTGTGTTCTTGACATAAAACAAGACAAGGGGATGTATTAGGGAAGCAAGATAATTTTAACTCAACATAATTCTAATCTAAGGCTTCGTAAGCTGTGTATTCTGTATGATAACCTCTGATTTTGAATCATACGTATCAGCAAGGATGTTCATATTATTCAGTTAACGGGTTATGGTTGTGGGGGGGGGGGAGCCATGGACAAGGATCATGTATGAAAAGTGGGTAATGACCAGAAAAAGTTTGGGAACCACTGCTCTAAACTATGCCAGGAAACAGATCACCTTAATAATTGTTGTTACTTTAATGGGAATCTGTTTGGTGGAGTATAGGGGGAGTATTGCCTGTAGTAATGTGGGCAATACTTTAAGGGTTTTGGCGCCCCTTCGGCCTCAGCCACTAGCTTTTAGTTCTTCAACTGTCCCTATTTTCTTTTTTTTTGATGAGAGGTCAACAAGACTGACCTTGGCTACCCCAGGGAACGCCTAAACAAGCGACTGACTCTCATGGTCTCACCATCATAACATCTTTCATTGTTGTATATAAAAAAACATTCCCATCAATCATCAACCTCATATAATATACTGTGTATTTTCTTTTCATCCTTATGGTTGCAATCTCAATAAACCGTTTATTATTATTATTATTATTACTTCGAGGCTACGGGGCTGCTGGGCCAGACAGCTTGAGGAACTTCAACAACAGCAACAACTTCGAGGCTAGTTGAATCTTTAGTGGGGTCATGTATATTATATGTATGTTCAATATATATACAAATGTAATATATATGTATATATTCTTAGGCCTTGAAACTATTTTAGATCATTATCCTCATTTAATGTTATTATTACAAAAGTGGATTATTGTCATATACGGACACCCAACTTTCTGTCCATAGAAGGCTGTGTGGATACACATCATTTAAAAGTTTATTACAAAGGCAGTAATGATATGGATAATTGTATAGAGAGTTTTATTGAATTTAAATCAGGGTACATTACATAATGTCTACAGTTGACAATTTCTGGATTTTATTTTATGTTACCGTGGCCCAGGTCAACTGCTACACACACACACACATCATCCAGACCGAGGAGTTTGTGGTCCAGTAGATATTCATTATTGGAACTGTTCAGCGTTGTTCTTCCAGACGGAGGCCAGTTGTTGAATGAAGTTTAGAGTGAGGTCGAGGCTCTGAGCGGTTGTTTGGTAATCCTGAGCACGTTCCTCAGGAGTCTGTCCTTGTACATTACTGCCAACCGACAGGGTTCTCAGTAGTTCTATGCCTGTTTTGAGGTTATCAGAGGTAGATCCCTGAGGTGCTGCCAGGGACACAGCCACCACAACCACTAAGCAAAACACAATCTGTTGAAAAAATCTCTGGTTATGTATGGAGCCTCAGTGTATGTATGAGTGATTGGTAGGAATTGTAAAGTGTCAAGGTACCAGCAACACAACACAATAGACTGCTTGGTATGGTAGTGGTTAGAGTCAAGTTACCTTGGGTTACAAGTCTGTAGAGTAGCCTACTATGGATGGTAGTGTTAAGTAAGTACAGTACAGGGGTATAATAATAAGGTTATTAATTACTTTTACTAGGAAGTTATGATATTGGTTCAGCTTGATTGTTTATCTGTTTGTCTTCTTGATTATCACACTAAAAGTTAGGGGTTAGTTTTAACGACATTTTTGCCCAGATTGGACCTCGTGACTGGCGACAATTGATTACTTTGATTACACACACACACACACACACACACATATATATTCACTTTGTTAAATAACTGGCACAACACCTCGTCCTTCTACAAGCAGTAACAAAATAAACATATAATTCTGGTGGGTGTTGACGGGTTCACTTGTTTCTGTGGAGTTCTCTCATCCTTTATAACACCACGATACGGTCACAAACACTTTATTCAAGAAGTAACCTGGATAATGTAAGAAGGTTTTGGGATGAGTTATTCACCTTAAGATCCATATCTGAGGTATTGGAGAAGAGAAGTGAACGTTTGTTGTGTGTGAAATGTTCTGCCGTTCTACCTTCCCTACCTCTCTTTATATACACACACTTCCACTATTCCTGACCTTTCATATGGATTTGTAACCATTAGTGTCCCAACCTTCAGAGGGCCATTGAGGAGGGTCTAATATCGTTCACGTTATTTTTTCTTCAGGTTTAAAAACACAGATAAGAGAAAGGGTTTCCAGTTTACATTGATACATCATATACATGACCATTTAATATAGACGTGACCAATCATGTCCAACACTTGCTGCCCAGGGCCTGCCTCTTGATGTGTTTGGTTTGTCAACACCTGCTGAACCATCAGGTTTTAGAGGAACTTCTGGTACGCCAACCTCATTTTGGTCGATTTCAGTAGATCATAAAGAAATTATTTGTCTGAATTATTGTGCTTTATTATTCTGTTATCTTTTCGTGAGCTGTGTGTGTGTGTGTGTATGTATGTGTGTGTGTGTGTGCCCTGGTCATTAGATTTGGAGGCATCCTGTTTACCCTTATGTTTTGTTGCCTATCAATTATTTGACGTCATTGTACAATAAATAAATTAATATAAAGAGACCGTCTGCAGTGTAAAATTACGCTTGTATCATCGACATTAATTAAGGGTTTAGAACAGTGTTGGCAAGTGATTCCTCCAAGCAACAGCCCACCTATATATGTTTTATTGTGGTCCTCTTTAATTCCTGAATGATATACTTTGAAGGTCTCATGGCGTTCTAATGTGTACTGTACATAGAGGTAAAGTTTGATATATTTTGGAACATAATATCATGTTTTAAAACAAATCAAACATATCCAAATTTATCCAAAGTTGTTCTGATCATAATACATCTCTTTAATATTTATAAACATAGCAAGGAAAACAATTTTTCCACGCACTATACCCCCCTAACGGGAACCGCCTTGACGTGGTGTGTGTCTCTAAGACCTGGCGAGCTAGACTAGAGGAGGCTCCGGCCCCTGCTCTGTCCCAATTTCCGGGAGAGAAGGCTTCCCATGCTAGGAAGGTCGCCAGTGAGAGATCAGACTAAATGGTTCCCATGTACTATCCCGTAGGGGGAGTATTGCCTGTAGTAATGTGGGCAATACTTTAAGGGTTTTGGCGCCCCTTCGGCCTCAGCCACTAGCTTTCAGTTCTTCAACTGTCCCTCTTTTATTTTTATTTCCTTCCTGCTTGCTGTCACACCTCTCCATCACCTTTTTCTGGCGCTATAGGACCTCGATGTTGCGGCGCCTAATATCCATCAATAAAAAAATCCACGTACTGTACTATGGTGCACCAAAATTCCTTCCTTCAGCCAGCCACTATACAATTGAATCACATGTGAATCGAACGACTAAACAACAGATGATAAAATAATAGTCAGAAGATTGGAGATAAACGAGTCTTTCCAATATTACCACGAAACACCACCTACATGGAAGGAGCTTGTTTCGTGGCATAGTCATGTGGAGTAAAAAAATCCTCCAATATTCATACAGAGTCCTTTAATTATGCCACCAATTCTTTTATATACTTATGAGTGTTTGAAATAGAGGTCCTATTTCACATGTTGATATATTACCGCTGCATAGAGGTTTAATTATGAGGAGATTGTCTTGTTGGTGAATTGGAAGGTGTATACATGTGATTCCTCCAAACTATGGCAGGAAACAGATCACCTTAATAATTGTTGTTACTTTAATGGGAATCTGTTTGGTGGCATAAGTAGGAGGAATTAGTAACCTTCCTACTTTCCCTCATAAGATTTTCACCTTAACAACAACAAACCTATATTGTATTATTTTATCTTAGGAATTAAAGGCACCTTTATCATTTGACTTTTATTTAAAGAAAAAAAAATCATTTGATTGATTTAAAATATTATAGATTTAGAGACATAAATGCTGCTATGATAGTTCATGAACCTGCAGTAAGCATAGATGTATGAGAGAGAGAGAGAGAGAGAGAGAGAGAGAGAGAGAGAGAGAGAGAGAGAGAGAGAGAGATTTTATGTGTGTGTGTGTGTGGGTAGATGTTATTATTCAATCCAAACAGGACCAAATAAACATAAATAATAATGTAATGTTGACCGTGTCAGGTGATACATGTCAGTATGGTACGTGTACTGACAGTGTATTACGAAGGAAATCTGTGTCAGTGTAATACGAAGGATAAATACGTGTCAGGGTAATTTCGAAGGATAAATACATGTCAGGGTAATACGGAGGAAATATGTGTCAGTGTGATAGATGCATTATTATTCATAGCGAGGAACATTGTCCTTCCACAAAGCAGTCAACTGGTGAAGGAAATCCAGGGTCATGTCCAGACTCTCCTTTGCTGTCTCCTTGTCTTGTTCACGCTCGTCTGGGGTAAGGCCGGGTACGTTCTGACCGCCTCTGGCAGAAGCAGCCGCCGACAAGCTGATCATTTTCTCTAGGGGCTCGGTGAGGTCGCCTGAGAAACCGTATTCTTTGGGGATGTGCTGAGGTGCTGCCAAGGCTACAACCACCACAGCCAGGAAACAAATGACAATCTGTTTAGGGAAGAAAAACATATTGTCATCATCAATACCCAATTTCCCTTTGTTTTTTAAGGATTAGTGAGGTTCTAGCACAGTGCACGACCCCTGACAAGGTAAGGGGATGAGAGGTGATGAGAGGTCAACAAGACTGACCTTGGCTACCCCAGGGAACGCCTAAACAAGCGACTGACTCTCATGGTCTCACCATCATAACATCTTTCATTGTTGTATATATAAAACCATTCCCATCAATCATCAACCTCATATAATATACTGTGTATTTTCATCCTTATGGTTGCAACTGTTTATTATTATTATTATTATTACTTCGAGGCTACGGGGCTGCTGGGCCAGACAGCTTGAGGAACTTCAACAACAGCAACAACTTCGAGGCTAGTTGAATCTTTAGTGGGGTCATGTATATTATATGTATGTTCAATATATATACAAATGTAATATATATGTATATATTCTTAGGCCTTGAAACTATTTTAGATCATTATCCTCATTTAATGTTATTATTACAAAAGTGGATTATTGTCATATACGGACACCCAACTTTCTGTCCATAGAAGGCTGTGTGGATACACATCATTTAAAAGTTTATTACAAAGGCAGTAATGATATGGATAATTGTATAGAGAGTTTTATTGAATTTAAACCAGGGTACATTACATAATGTCTACAGTTGACAATTTCTGGATTTTATTTTATTTTCCGACACTGGACATAGGCTTCATGAAGTCTGTTACCGTGGCCCAGGTCAACTGCTACACACACACACACACATCATCCAGACCGAGGTGTTTGTGGTCCAGTAGATATTCATTATTGGAACTGTTCAGCGTTGTTCTTCCAGACGGAGGCCAGTTGTTGAATGAAGTTTAGAGTGAGGTCGAGGCTCTGAGCGGTTGTTTGGTAATCCTGAGCACGTTCCTCAGGAGTCTGTCCTTGTACATTACTGCCAACCGACAGGGTTCTCAGTAGTTCTATGCCTGTTTTGAGGTTATCAGAGGTAGATCCCTGAGGTGCTGCCAGGGACACAGCCACCACAACCACTAAGCAAAACACAATCTGTTGAAAAAATCTCTGGTTACGTATGGAGCCTCAGTGTATGTATGAGTGATTGGTAGGAATTGTAAAGTGTCAAGGTACCAGCAACACAACACAATAGACTGCTTGGTATGGTAGTGGTTAGAGTCAAGTTACCTTGGGTTACAAGTCTGTAGAGTAGCCTACTATGGATGGTAGTGTTAAGTAAGTACAGTACAGGGGTATAATAATAAGGTTATTAATTACCTTTACTAGGAAGTTATGATATTGGTTCAGCTTGATTGTTTATCTGTTTGTCTTCTTGATTATCACACTAAAAGTTAGGGGTTAGTTTTAACGACATTTTTGCCCAGATTGGACCTCGTGACTGGCGACAATTGATTAGCCTACTTTGATTACACACACACACACACACATATATATTCACTTTGTTAAATAACTGGCACAACACCTCGTCCTTCTACAAGCAGTAACAAAATAAACATATAATTCTGGTGGGTGTTGACGGGTTCACTTGTTTCTGTGGAGTTCTCTCATCCTTTATAACACCACGATACGGTCACAAACACTTTATTCAAGAAGTAACCTGGATAATGTAAGAAGGTTTTGGGATGAGTTATTCACCTTAAGATCCATATCTGAGGTATTGGAGAAGAGAAGTGAACGTTTGTTGTGTGTGAAATGTTCTGCCGTTCTACCTTCCCTACCTCTCTTTATATACACACACTTCCACTATTCCTGACCTTTCATATGGATTTGTAACCATTAGTGTCCCAACCTTCAGAGGGCCATTGAGGAGGGGCTAATATCGTTCACGTTATTTTTTCTTCAGGTTTAAAAACACAGATAAGAGAAAGGGTTTCCAGTTTACATTGATACATCATATACATGACCATTTAATATAGACGTGACCAATCATGTCCAACACTTGCTGCCCAGGGCCTGCCTCTTGATGTGTTTGGTTTGTCAACACCTGCTGAACCATCAGGTTTTAGAGGAACTTCTGGTACGCCAACCTCATTTTGGTCGATTTCAGTAGATCATAAAGAAATTATTTGTCTGAATTATTGTGCTTTATTATTCTGTTATCTTTTCGTGAGCTGTGTGTGTGTGTGTGTATGTATGTGTGTGTGTGTGTGCCCTGGTCATTAGATTTGGAGGCATCCTGTTTACCCTTATGTTTTGTTGCCTATCAATTCCCGACGTCACGAACCTGAGAAAAACTGCCACTTTTCACCAGATAAAATAATTGTTAACAGCAAAGGTGGGGAAGTCCTCGGTCGGTGATCTCTTTCCCGCATGATTTCGGCCTCATAAAAATGTATAATTAGAGGTGAAAAACTTTTCTGATTGCTCTCATTTTTTTTAACATAGGGCATTGTTCTTTCAGAAACATAGTGTTTTATTGTTTTAAGCCAAAGGTGCAGGTATGAACTAATATAAATGTTATTAGTTCTGCCAACCCCTGTACTATTTTATGCTTGTAATTGCTGTTTTACTGTATGTTGCACACCAATTCTTATCTATGATGTTAATATAATTACTGAATAATAACATCTTAAAGTGCAGACGTACGATGTATCAGTAATTATCGCGGGGTAGATTTTACAACATACGTCTAACTCGGCCAACACTCTGTTCCCCAACTTCCATATTAAAACCGTTGACGATCACACGCAACCCTTCAGTTAGTGACCCCGGGAATTAAGGGTTTAGAACAGTGTTGGCAAGTGATTCCTCCAAGCAACAGCCCACCTATATATGTTTTATTGTGGTCCTCTTTAATTCCTGAATGATATACTTTGAAGGTCTCATGGCGTTCTAATGTGTACTGTACATAGAGGTAAAGTTTGATATATTTTGGAACATAATATCATGTTTTAAAACAAATCAAACATATCCAAATTTATCCAAAGTTGTTCTGATCATAATACATCTCTTTAATATTTATAAACATAGCAAGGAAAACAATTTTTCCACGCACTATACCCCCCTAACGGGAACCGCCTTGACGTGGTGTGTGTCTCTAAGACCTGGCGAGCTAGACTAGAGGAGGCTCCGGCCCCTGCTCTGTCCCAATTTCCGGGAGAGAAGGCATCCCATGCTAGGAAGATCGCCAGTGAGAGACCAGACTAAATGGTTCTCATGCATTACCCCTTAGGGAGAGTATTGCCTGTAGTAATGTGGGCAATACTTTAAGGGTTTTGGCGCCCCTTCGGCCTCAGCCACTAGCTTTCAGTTCTTCAACTGTCCCTCTTTTATTTTTATTCCCTTCCTGTTTGCTGTCACACCTCTCTATCACCTTTTTCTGGCGCTATAGGACCTTGATGTTGCGGCGCCTAATATCCATCAATAAAAAAATCCACGTACTGTACTATGGTGCACCAAAATTCCTTCCTTCAGCCAGCCACTATACAATTGAATCACATGTGAATCGAACGACTAAACAACAGATGATAAAATAATAGTCAGAAGATTGGAGATAAACGAGTCTTTCCAATATTACCACGAAACACCACCTACATGGAAGGAGCTTGTTTCGTGGCATAGTCATGTGGAGTAAACAAGAATATGAATGAAACCCCTTCAAAAGCTCCGGCTCTTAATGATTCAAGTGAAATGAGTGAGTGAGTGAGTCGAGTTGAACCCCTTTTAAGAAATGGTCGCCCCAAGAATAATGAGTGAGTGAGTGAGTCAGTTGAAGCATTTTAGAAGTTGTCGCCCCAAGAAGATCAAGAACAAGAACAAGAACAAGAACAATAATTACGATAAGACCTTGAGCTCTCGGCTGAGGCCGGAGCTAAAAAATCCTCTAATATTCATACAGAGTTCTTTAATTATGCCACCAATTCTTTTATATACTTATGAGTGTTTGAAATAGAGGTCCTATTTCACATGTTGATATATTACCGCTGCATAGAGGTTTAATTATGAGGAGATTGTCTTGTTGGTGAATTGGAAGGTGTATACATGTGATTCCTCCAAACTATGCCAGGAAACAGATCACCTTAATAATTGTTGTTACTTTAATGGGAATCTGTTTGGTGGCATAAGTAGGAGGAATTAATAACCTTCCTAATAATTTCCCTCATAAGATTTTCACCTTAACAACAACAAACCTATATTGTATTATTTTATCTTAGGAATTAAAGGCACCTTTATCATTTGACTTTTATTTAAAGAAAAAAAATCATTTGATTGATTTATAATATTATAGATTTAGAGACATAAATGCTGCTATGATAGTTCATGAACCTGCAGTAAGCATAGATGTATGAGAGAGAGAGAGAGAGAGAGAGAGATTTTATGTGTGTGTGTGTGGGTAGATGTTATTATTCAATCCAAACAGGACCAAATAAACATAAATAATAATGTAATGTTGACCGTGTCAGGTGATACATGTCAGTATGGTACGTGTACTGACAGTGTATTACGAAGGAAATCTGTGTCAGGGTAATACGAAGGATAAATACGTGTCAGGGTAATTTCGAAGGATAAATACATGTCAGGGTAATACGGAGGAAATATGTGTCAGTGTATTACGAAGGATAAATATGTGTCAGGGTAATTTCGAGGGATAAATACATGTCAGGGTAATACGGAGGAAATATGTGTCAGTGTGATAGATGCATTATTATTCATAGCGAGGAACATTGTCATTCCACAAAGCAGTCAACTGGTGAAGGAAATCCAGAGTCATGTCCAGACTCTCCTTTGCTGTCTCCTTGTCTTGTTCACGCTCGTCTGGGGTAAGGCCGGGTACGTTCTGACCGCCTCTGGCAGAAGCAGCCGCCGACAAGCTGATCATTTTCTCTAGGGGCTCGGTGAGGTCGCCTGAGAAACCGTATTCTTTGGGGATGTGCTGAGGTGCTGCCAAGGCTACAACCACCACAGCCAGGAAACAAATGACAATCTGTTTAGGGAAGAAAAACATATTGTCATCATCAATACCCAATTTCCCTTTGTTTTTTAAGGATTAGGGAGGTTCTAGCACAGTGCACGACCCCTGACAAGGTAAGGGGATGAGAGGTGATGAGAGGTCAACAAGACTGACCTTGGCTACCCCAGGGAACGCCTAAACAAGCGACTGACTCTCATGGTCTCACCATCATAACATCTTTCATTGTTGTATATATAAAACCATTCCCATCAATCATCAACCTCATATAATATACTGTGTATTTTCATCCTTATGGTTGCAACTGTTTATTATTATTATTATTATTACTTCGAGGCTACGGGGCTGCTGGGCCAGACAGCTTGAGGAACTTCAACAACAGCAACAACTTCGAGGCTAGTTGAATCTTTAGTGGGGTCATGTATATTATATGTATGTTTAATATATATACAAATGTAATATATATGTATATATTCTTAGGCCTTGAAACTATTTTAGATCATTATCCACATTTAATATTACATTAGCTTAACAAAGCGAAATATAATCAAGTATCTGTATAGAAGCACTCCTTTACCTTAAGATCCATTGTTGTAAGTATTGAAGGAGTAATCTGAGATGATACTTTGTTGTGTGTGGTGAGGAGTGTTATGTCTCCTTCATCTGACATCTTCCTTATATATAGAAGCACTGTATATGTAACTCACTTGTTGACCTTTGAACAAAGGAGCGGGGTCGTTAGTTAACAGAATCCAGTCATAATTATGGTCTTCAGAAAATTTCTATTTTTTTACATGTAGCCTACTGTTAATTAAACGCACATATTTACTAAATGATTAATATAGCAGGTGATTGCACAAATGAAGACTTTACTTATTTCTTATATGATTACATTTTGATAAATGGTGGGTAGTGCAGTGTTGGTATGATTATATTATCTAGGGTAAATGATTCCTCCAGAGTGTTCCAAGCAACAGGTCACCATTATTTTATTTTAGTTCATCTGGTCCTGTACTCTAATATGTACCAAATATATACCTCTTTAATTAACTTAGCAGGCTGAGGTGAAGCTGGGGACTGACCCTTGCATCACGTGACAATAAGTGGGTGGCTCAATTAGGTGGGTGGGGGTATGGGTTAATCAGTCAGGTGGGTTAGTAAAGGAGGTGGGTCAATCAGTTAGATGAATGGGTGGGTGGGTGGGTCAATCAATTAGGTGGGTGGGTGGTGGGTTAGCCAGATAGGTGGGCTGGTGGGTCAGAAGGCTGGGCCATTCAGTAAGTTAGGTCAGTTCAAGACCAATAATATTCTAGTCTATTGGCCTTGCATGCTTTGTACTTTCTTCTCTCAGTAAATCGCATATTTATATAACTTCTTGGAAATTTACTTACCACCATCATCACCCCAATAAACATTCACTCACCTCGACGCTTTCCTTCTTGTCAATGACCCCTTCTCTCTGTCCGTTTGTATGTATATATGTTTATATATGAGTCTGTCTATCAAACTGTCTGTCTGTCTGTGTGTTTGACTCTCTTTCTCTCTTGCCTTCTATAAATGACGTGAGAGTCTCAGAATATCCTGTTTTGCACTTTGGCCCCTGGAGCATCAAACAGGCGAACTTTATTATTGTTCATCTGACCCTGTTTCTTGCATGGTATATTTTGAAGGAATAAAGGAACTCTAATCTACAAAAAAAAAATGTATACAATTCCATGGTTACTTAAGTTTTCTCTCACTTCTCGAATTTCGTTCTTCACCGATCATTATAGTATTGATCACCTACTTCCAGTATACATGTGATAGACAATCTATATATATAAAATACTCCGTCTGTCTGTTTATCCGCTATGCACGGCCACATCGTTTGACCTAGATTATAAAAAGTAATACGCCATTTTGATCGGTGAAGCCTGGGAAGCATCCTCGGCCTACAAAAAAAAGAAGTACTCCTACAGCCCAAGCCGAAGGCTGTTATTTGGCCTTAACTGAAAGATCCCAGGTTCGAATCCCCGGTGGGGATACAATTAAAAAAAAAAATGTTGACAAATGATACACCATTCTGACTGGTGTAGTCCCGGGAATGTCCTCGGTCTAATTTTATTTTATGGCTTTCTCAACATAGACTCTATGGTCTCGAGCATCAAGGATGCAGGCAGGCCTGGCTTGCATGCCCAGTTTAGGAATTAATTCAAATAACAAAACGTTGAACACCTAAATTTAATACTAAATCTAACGACAATGAAAAAAAAGGTTTTAAATTTACCAATAGGGGGGGGGTCGATCCCAGTACCCCTGCAGCCCAAGACGAAGGCTGTTACCAATTCGCCACTCGGGCCTTGCTATTTAATCGTTACAATGCCACCTTCTGCTGTAGTTGCGTCATGGATAACTTTTGTGGTTGTAAAGCTGGCATGGTTTCTCTGGGGGACCAGCAACCACACCGGATAATGGACTCCTCCCACCCTCCTAATAAGTTCATATAAAAATAATCAGAGGATATTTATTGACAAAACCACATTTAGGATCTTCACCCGGACAACGTCGGGTATCGCTGCTAGTATTTTATATATTCTGATGATGCTTTCCTTAAGGGTGAGTAAAATATATAAAAAGCACAGTAATTTCATTTTTTTATTAGTTCTTCTTCAGGACACTAGCTAGCACAGTGGTAGAGTGTGCGGCTGCAGTTTCTGTGCTCGGTTCTTGCTCGGGACACTGTAAAAATCTTTCATTGATACTACCCTTGTGAGCAGAGGGTGGGGAGTTTGAATCGGCTGTCTGAGGTATTCCTGTTTACTCAGGTATAACTAAAGTTGACTCGGGTCTTACGTGTGTGGTGAGGTCTCTGGGCCACTCATCATCCTTGTGATGTGTGCTATAGTTGTATTTCATACTGTCTTGTGTGTGATTCACTTTGTCCCATTGACTGCCACTCATTAGCGACTTCTAACCTTTAAACCTATACATAGCAATGGATTTCTCACTAGTAGGTTATTTAAGTCATGAAGGTGTTACTGTATGTATATTCATACAGTATAATATTATACAGTAGGGACGCTATCTCTCCCCACACAGTCAACACAGAGTAGAATAAGAAATAACAACATCATTTGAGAAAGAACCTTGATTTGACTCCTTTTCTTTGCTTTGTGTTACTTTTATATTTCGCTACTGTATAATTATACGGCATAATTATACCAACCATACCATACCATACCATGCCAGGTATTACTGTGAAAACATAACCAAAACAATCCACCAAAGTATACTCTAACCAGTTTACCTCATCTGCTGGTTATATTGTGACGAAGTATATGTAGGTCACACACACACACACACACACACACATACACACTAGATTGTTGGTTGTCGTGGCCTGCCTCTCACCTAACAACAAAATATTTACACACACACACACACACACACACACACTGGATAATATGTCGTTGTGTGTTACCTCTCACCGAACAACACAAGGATTGCATACACACAACACTCACAATAGTAACATAACCTACTAACCTTTTGCTTAGTGTTACGTACGTGCGTGCTTGGAGTTACCTTGAGCATTGAAACCTATCATAAAGTTGTTGGGTTACTACAGTGAGTGAAAGCTACATAATTATCTATACATCCAATCAGTACTATGATGAAGTAGTCTGGAACCTATGATGATTATTGAGTTACTTCATGAGGGAATGTTACTAAATAGGCTAATTCCAAAAATGTGCTTTGGAGAAGACTAGATGGAACCTCTATATGTCATGATGTTATTGGGGTAGGCTAGGCTACTGCAGTGAAGGCTACCTGTACTTACACCTCCAAACTGAGCTATAAAACAGACGGGAACCTGTGATGTTTGTTGAAGTTTTTACTACGCTAATGACTACTTTTTAATTTCTTCAAACTGTGCTATAAAACAGACGGGAACCTGTGATGTTTGTTGAAGAATTTACCACGCTAATGACTACTTTTTCATTTCTTCTGACTGTGCAATGAATGAAGTTTTCCCTCGATACTGCTGTACTTTGGTTCGGTTACATGGCTACACACTTTGTTAGAATTAGTATAAAACCTACTAACATTTGTCGACATTTCAACACGGAATAATAAACCGTGCGTTTCCCTTGTCACGCATGGATGACACTCACTCGTACAGTTGCTGAAACATGAAACAAATACACTTAATCATAATGAATAGGACCCGTCGCCTCTGCACACAACAAGGTCTCGTCTAACCCTATGATTTTTATGCTCAATGAGTGGTTTATTTTCAGATGTGTGTGTGTGTGTTTCATATTACCGTAACTGTACGTCAATCGTAAAATAGCACACTTAAGTTCTTATATAATGAACCAGTTTAACAAGAGAAAGGTTAAATTGTAATGTGGATAGTCAGAAGGTTAGTGCAAGACTAGGTCAGAGTTATATATATATAATGTTAGAGTCAGGTTGGGGGAAGATGTGTTGACGTAATAAGACTTTCATTGCTTTAATAATCCTTAAACACCTACCATGAGTCAACAGGCGTAAAACCTAATATTATCATCATCTGTGAGACTCGCCATTTCGTGAAATATCTATATATTTTTGTCAGTCTGTGAAATGATTGATTTAAGTATCATAATATTATGGACTTAACCTAAACTATCCTAACTTAACCTAACCTAACCTAACCTAAACTATCCTAACTTAACCTAACCTAACCTAACCTAAACTATCCTAACTTAACGTAACCTAAACTATCCTAAACTATCCTAACTTAACGTAACCTAACCTAACCTAAACTATCCTAACTTAACGTAACCTAACCTAACCTAACCTAACCTAACCTAACCTAACCTAACCTAACCTAACCTAACCTAACCTAACCTAACCTAACCTAACCTAACCTAACCTAACCTAACCTAACCTAACCTAACCTAACCTAACCTAACCTAACCTAACCTAAACTATCCTAACTTAACGTAACCTAACCTAAACTAAACTATCCTAACTTAACGTAACCTAAACTATCCTAACTTAACCTACCCTAACCTAACTTACTCCATACATACATACATACACTCACAGGCCAGCATGTCCAGTGACCTGATGTGCCTCGCCTCGCCTTGGCTTCTTTACCTGCCCACACACGCTTGCATGTGTGTGTGTGTGTGTGTTACTTTCAATTGTGTGTGAGTGTGTTACTTTCAATTGTGTGTGTGTGTGTTCTTATTTTTTTGTTTTGATATTCCTGTGTTTGTTCCTCTTTCATATTGTTATTATTATTATTATTATTATTATTATTATTATTACACTCTACGTAAACAGTGTAAAAAGAGAGGAAGCCTTGGCCCAAATAAAACACACACTTACACCAAATTCAACAAGGATGTATATATATTTTATATTTTATATTGTGTGTAAATATAGTATGAGGGTAAAATGTGGGTTAATATTATTGTGCATGTAGACTTTATTTACCGCTAAAGAGAAGTACAGTACAGTCGCTTCCACTTGTAACGACTACAACGACGACGGGTGGGTTTAGAGAAATGAGGCACTACTGTATTTAATTATTCGTACTAATAGATGGACAGATCTCAATCCTGCTATGGTACCGTATCCAATTTTAGGACGTTATCTACAGTATGTAAATAAACACACGAGTGGCGCCACATTTTGCCAAACCCACACAACTCCCTCACAACTGTACGATTCCAAATTACATAAAGGAATAGCAAGGTACATGTAGAACAATTACCGCCTCGTTTTGAAGGTAGAGGGGCTGTCTTATTGGCTGATGTTACAATGGCAACACAGGGGAACTCCATGTACGATATATGCGCAGTAACAGCGGCATTGAAAACTCCTCGTATAAACTCTACAGTACAGTGTTAAATGTACATTTCAAAACGTCTATTTAAAAAGCCTCATGTGAACAGAGCTTAAGACTTTTGTGGCTGACTGTACGCCTAAAGTTCTTTGATGCCTTGAACCATAATAATCTCTCCAAAGGTTATTGGCTTCCACGGGTCAGATGACAAGGTGGTTCCTACATTTTTTCAATGGTCTCCTTAATGGTTTATATTCTGTTCTTGTTCCTTTACTTCTGGCCAGTGTTAATCAAACACGCCTAATGCTACTTTCCTTTCCTGTGTCATAGCAACCATTTCACATTAATTAATATGAGTTATTATGGTTTAACCCCTTAACCCCAGGTGACGACATAAGTCGAGTTCAGCTAGCTACTATCAGTCAGTTTGACAAGAGCAGTGAGGGTGTGAGGATATATTTTTAACACTTTATTTTTCCTCAAATTTCCATATATGTACGTAAAAACGACACTGATATTATATCTCATATTGTTGTGTTGAAAAATGTAGTTCTGATGTGTTTTATAACGAAATCAGAGTGTAAAGGTGAATTTTGAGTTGAGGTCATTCTGAGCTGGCTACCCATCCTACAGATGTCCATTTAGTCTTTACATGTACATCAGGAGACAGCTAAATGTTTGTTCTTCAATATCCTGTATCATTTATTCATTTAGCATAAATGGTTTACACGCTATTAGCTGTCAAATGTGTTGTTTACATCATGAGTGTGAGAGCTGGTACAGTACACTCCAGATGGCCAGCACTTTAGGGTTGAAGAACACTGTGATGTAGTCAGAAAGTTGGAGGTTAGAGAGTCCTTCAAAAATTGCCACGAAACACCATCTATATGGAAGGAGCTTGTTTCATAGCATAGTCAGGAGGAATCAGAAGCCACCAGATCTCATACACGATCACAGGCTCCCTTAAGAGTCTTGTATTTGGGTAAACACTACACAATAACTACAACACAAAAACACCTAATGCTACAGTATGTTCCTGTACCATAGCAACCATTTTACACATTCCAACATACCCAATGGTACTGTAATTTCCTATGTCATATCAACCACTTCACATTCCTAGATATAGATCACCATGGTTTAACTAAGAATCTCGTATGTGAGTAAAAACAACACATTAATCACGATGGTTTGAATTTATCTTGTCTAGTCACCACTGGCGAGGCTTCCCAATGCCCTCAATATCAGATTAGTGGTGGTGTTTTTATCCTGTTGAACAGTATCCAAGATTATCTTAAGGAAGTCCTTGGTTATATCGCCACCAGTTCTCTCCTCCTCGTGTCTGGGGTACCCGAGATCTTTTGGCTTGGGTGCATCAGGTCCTTGTGCTGCCCAGTTAGATATACTGATGATCCTCTCTATCAGCCTGAAGACGGCCTCGGAGTCAGGAATTTTGCCTATCTTCACATTCTTATCTTCGTAGCTTTCATGGCTTTCATCGCTCTCGTAGCTCTCGTCACTCTCGTAGCTCTCGTAGCTCTCGTAACTCTTGTGGATGTGACGGCTGTGGGGACTGTAGAGGCTGTAGTGGCTGTGGGGACTGTAGTGGCTGTGGGGACTGTAGTGGCTGTGGGGGATGTAGTGGGTGTGGGGGATGTTGAGACTGTGGGGCTTGTGGAGACTGCGGTGGTTGTGGGGGCTGAAGTGGCCACGAAGGGTGTAGGGAATGTAACGCCTGCCTCCGAATTTCAAGACTGGTACACACACTGCCACACCCACCACCACAACCAGAGAACACAGCATCACCTGGCAAACATAAAGTGTTAGTTATAGTCAGTGGCAGGGATAAAGAAAGAGTTATAGTCCTAGTCTGTGAGGGAACGCAGCAACACTTTAATATAGAATGGAAGGTATTTCGACACTTCAAGGGGTCATTCATTTGTTTTGGGTGAATGAGAGGGCTACTGATTTCTCCCCCCCTCCAGACTATATAATATGTCAGGAAACAGATTACTAACTTCAGTATCATTGTAGGGAGGGTCTGTTTTATAGCATAGTTAAATGACCCTCCAATTCACACGAAAGTTATGACTCCCTTGACTACCTGTTGTTGTCCTCCCATCAACTTACACATTAATGGGGGGTAGTACAGTGTTGGTAAATTTGGAGCAACTAATTGATTTCTCCTCACCAAAGGTATATAATTACTATCTCTTCCTCTAAAAACTACAGAAGTATTTTACCTTGGTAGTCTTCATGTTGGGAGTACTGTGTCGTGGGTGGGTGGGTGGAGCACGGTCTATATAGTATATAGACCGTGGGTGGAGGAGCCTCGTGCCTGCCAGTGTCGTGATATCGGTAACGAAGTCTATTGTGTGATGCCTTGTCTCCATTGCACACCTTTATATGCCAAACGTCTACAACTTTTTCCTTCCGCATTCGATTACATGAACTTCTGTCGCTGGCACACACACCAAACACACACACCAAACACATACACACACACACACACTGAAAACCCAAGCATGACGTGGCGTACAACCAACACAACTTGTGGTTTTTTGGGTACGTTTCATGGTTTGGTACGTTCAGGTGTTTGGGTACATACGTTCATGGGGTCCTTTATAATACTGCTGCTGCACTTGGCGTTCTCAGTATAGCTAGCTTCAGAGTGTTTATTTTTTTTATATACCCATGGCTGGCTTATTCGTAGCTGAGGATAAGAATTATTCTGGCACAATTTTATATGCTTTGCTGTGCTTTGTCAATACAGAGTTTTTACTTATTGTTATTATTATTGTTATTATTATTATTATTATCATTATTATTATTATTGTTATTATTATTATTATTATTATTATTATTATTATTATTATTATTATTATTATTATTATTATTATTATTATTATTATTATTGTTATTATTAATATTAGTATTATTATATTATTATTATTATTATTATTATTATTATTTTTTTTTTTTTTTATTAACCTCCTATGACTTAATTGTGGTTACGAATCATCTGGCTCAATTTATATTTCAGTTAATCCATAATGTGTTACAAAAGTGAACTGGTTGAAACTTTAACCTATATTTACCACGCTTGCTGAAATGCGTTGAGGTCAATGTGAGACAGACGAATCCAAGCAACCGGTCCCACAAACAAGTTTTTCTACTGCATGGGTATAATACTAAAAAAGCGTCTACGAAAAGTATTCTTCTTTGGCCTTTAGTTGAGCCTGTGTACAGTATAGATTCTGAAGCAGGAATGGTCGGGGTTTGGTTGGATATCGTTGTTGTGGTGGTGTAACATAAGAGTATTTTTATTTATACGTATATCATTTTATTTATACATCATTCAGTTGTGAAGTTTAAATCCTGGTCACGACTGAGGTTTTGTTTGGACATCCTCGTTATTGTGTCATATAGCATAAGAGATATATTTATTTGTTTGTTTTACAGGTTGGGTAAAATATCCTTCTTATAAAATTAATGTATTCATCAGGTTGTTATGTGCCTTAGTAGAGGGAGGAGAATGGGAAGGGGGAGGGGGGAATTGCTTACGGTGATGTGGGCAGTATTTCATATGTTTGAGCACTCCTTCGGGCTCCAGCTGCTCCATATCAATTCTTCACCTGTCCCTCCTTTCCCTTATATTTTCCTTTAGCATAAACAGGCAGCTTCGTGAGGACCAGTACGTCTGTTGCTGTCTGAATGTCCTTTGTATTCCTCTGTATTCCTTTGTTTACTGCCCCACCTTTCTATCATCTCTCACGTCCTACAAACTTCTTCTTTCATATTCCAATCTCTCCCCATTTAATGTTGAAGAAAACTCACAATAGCAGACGAAAAGATGCACTACCAAACAGTTTCAGCGACCCCAACTATGCTGATGAATGTATAAGAGAAAGTGAGTACATCCATCACCCTTAGTAGGTAGCGTAGCAGTTAGGTTCCTACGAGAGTGGAAGTAGAGAGATCACCAACCCCATGCAGGGAAATGGATATATTGGCAAACCTCATCAGTTTATTATTCAAGTTTTTTATTTACATTAGGTCCTTTGATACTGTTCAAGCCACACAACTCAGGGGAACGAAACTGAGAATACCAGGCTAACCCAGTATATCCCTTAATTAAAAGAACATTATTTTCTACCACGACCTTACACCTATGCAGCAACCCACCCAACATAATTTCCGTCTGGACCAATAAGAACCATTTTATTATTTTTTTTCATTGTATTTGCTCCATATTATTATTTTTTTTCATTGTATTTGTATGTGTTTACTATTGGTTAGATCGAGTTCAAGCCTATATAACGTCTGCTGGTGTTTTTCGAGGTGATCAGATGATGATTCTCGCTGCTCTTCAAGTATCCTAGCTGGCTTCACCAACACATCAAAATAATACCTCCTATATATCGTCACTAACTTATAACATAGAGGATGATATCAGAACGTATCCCAAGATGCTGTGAGTGACGGTATAACTATTATCTCCATGATAAATGAACCTGATAGACTCCTTTCATAATTACAGCTACATCCACAGGGCAGCGCAGAAGTGATAATTATATGATGATGAGTTTGCTTTGGTGGACTGGTTGTGTTTTGTCTGGTGGTGGTGGTGGTGGTGGTAGTGGTGGTGGTGGTGGTGGTGGTGGTAGTAGTGGTGATGGTGGTAGTGGTAGTGAATGTAGTCAAGGTAATGCTTTCCCCTTAACCCCAAACAGAGAAATATCATGATGAGTTTGTTGTTGTTGTTGTTGTTGTTCTCCCGGGGCAGAATGACCTCCTGCCCCACTGATGAGTTTGTAACGATTGCGTACTTTGATGGACAGGTAGGTTGTGTTTTGCCTGGTGGTGGTAGTGATGGTGGTGGTGATGGTGGTGGTAGTGATGGTGGTGATGGTGGTAGTGATGGTGGGTGTGGTCAAGGTTATTTATTTCTTCCCCTCAACTCCAAGCAGCTACGCATGCCGGTGGTGACAACATTCCTCTCACTGATTATCTGGTCAACATGGTGGGGAAATTATTATTATTATTATTATCTGTCTCGATGCAGCCGGGTGGATCAAACTTCTTCAGCATTCCCGTCTCAAGTCACTCTCAACCTCAGAGGATCGTGAGATGTGATATGCAGACAGTGAGTGAATAATAATAATAATAATAATAATAATAATAATAATAATAATACTGTAATAATAATAATAATAATAATAATAATAATAATAATATAGTTCTATTGTTCGACACCATATTTTTGTAGGTTTTACGTAATGCCTCTCACGTAATATTAACTTGGTGAATACATTTAATATAGTAAAGGATATTTTATACCCAACCTGTAAATTGTAATGTTATCTTTTTATGCAATGCCATAACAACGATTATGTCCCATAAAACCTTCGTTGTGACCAGGATTATAACTTAACAACCATATTATATAAAGATATGATATAATTACTGTATATTATAAAGATATGATATAACTACTGTATATTATAAAGATATGATATAACTACTGTATATTATAAAGATATGATATAACTACTGTATATTATAAAGATATGATATAACTACTGTATATTATAAAGATATGATATAATTACTGTATATTATAAAGATATGATATAACTACTGTATATTATAAAGATATGATATAATTACTGTATATTATATAAAGATATGATATAATTACTGTATATTATAAAGATATGATATAATTACTGTATATTATAAAGATATGATATAACTACAGTATATTATAAAGATATGATATAACTACTGTATATTATAAAGATATGATATAATATAACTACTGTATATTATAAAGATATAATATAACTACTGTATATTATAAAGATATGATATAACTACTGTATATTATAAAGATATGATATAACTACTGTATATTATAAAGATATGATATAACTACTTTATTACATCACTTCATGAAAACAGCTGTTGTCAGTTTTCTTCTAACGAATGAAATATAAAAGTTGTTGATATTCATTAGCTTAATTAAGATTAGGTTAGGTTAGGTTACTTTGGTATAGTGATATTTATAACTTCATATTATGCTCGTGCTAAAAATATCTCTGATGTCCTTATGGATTATTTTTTATAGAATTAAGGAGTTATTGGAAAAACTCCTCAAAACAAGAGAGTCACGTAGAAGTCACTAATCCATTATAATTACTAATGTCATAAATATAGTATATATACTGTAAAGTATAGAGACAATAAAATTCAACTTTATAATTTGATGGATTTATTATATTGTTATAATATACCTCAATATGACAAAGCAGTTATAAATAATGTTTCTAATTTTTAGAGTTAGGTAGTGGCAAGAATTGTATACAATAAAATAATGGAAAAATGTATGTATGAGAGACGGTGTTTGAGATGTGAGAGTGAGTGAGTTACTGGTAAGATCCACCACTCTGTTGTTGTCTGGAAATCTGTGAGAGTCTCTCTAGGAAGACTATGGTGTGATCGAGGCTCTGGGCAAGTGTCTGTGCGTCCTTCTGGCGGTCCTCGGGGGTCTGACTGGCACTGGAGGATTTGGCTGCCTTGGCTGATGCGCTGATCATTCGTTCTAAGAGGTTGGCCAGGTTGGAGGTGTCGGGAATGCCGCCGCCGCCGACGCCGACGCCGCCGAACGTTGTTGGGAAGGAAGGAATGGCAGGCAGTGATTCTTCCTTATGGTCATATGACTGAGGTACAGCCAATGCCACACCCAACACACACACCAACACAAACATCTCCTGTTGATGAAGGAATATATACCTAGAAATGCAGTATACCTTTTCTAGCCTTCAGGACTGTGTATTGTCAAAGATCTGTAAAGGTAACTCAAATCAAAGAAGATACAAAACAAATGTAGTGAACGAACTGGGTTGAATTAAAATATTGTCAGTAGTTGTTTATTAGTCACACGCTAACGACTCTTTCTCTCTGGCTGTGTGTATTTCCACTCTTTCTCTCTGGCTGTGTGTATTTCATGTGTGTATTTCATGCCTGCGAGAGGAACCTACAAGATTGTATTGTTGTTGAAGTTTAGTTTAGAATACATGACTCATTTTTGTATATTTTATGGAGGAAAGGGGGAAACTACAAGACTATCTTTTTGGGGTGAATGTTTACTTTGCAATACATGACTGATTTGTGTGTATTAAGAGGACAAGGAAGAAACTATAAGACTATCTTTTTGGGGGGTTGATGTTTACCTTGCAATACATGACTGATTTGTGTGTATTAAGAGGACAAGGAAGAAACTACAAGACTATCTTTTGGGGGTTGATGTTTACCTTGCAATACATGACTGATTTGTGTGTATCTATACGGAGAAGAGGAGGGAGACTGGAGCTGACAGCCTGACAGTGAGTTGCTGGTGATAGTAGTAGTGGTGGTGGTGGTGGTAATGGTCTTGGTGTTATGCCGACATTAGGTGCCTTCCCTCCTTATATATACTCCACTACAACATCACACATTTCACAACACACTGAAGCTGGTTTCCAGGCAACAATTACTGGTGCCATGACAACTGAGACACCGATAAATTATTTTTCTTTTCATGCAAAGGGTCTCATCCATCATCCATCCTTCTATCCATACTTTCTATCCATACATAAAACCACTCCTGGAAAGTAAGGGTATACACAGTTGCCTCCACTATTAACGAGTACAGAGTTCACCATAATGATGCTATGTAAACAAAAACAGTGGTGCCATATTTCGTCACATCCACCGAACTCTGTGCTCGTTAATAGTGGACGCAACTGTACTAATATAATTTAGCATAATATGTCGAATATATCTATGTTTGTCTATGTACAGTGCGTGTCCATATCTACTTGTACACACACACACACACATGCACAGGGAGAGTAGAGAATGGGTAAGAATGGCAAAAATAATACCAGACTGACAGACAGACAGACAGACAGAGAGACAAATAGAATGGGAGAGTAAAGTAGGTAAATAATGGGTATAATGAGGAAGGGCTTGCAACTCCACCAATCAAACACAACAACTTTAATGAAAGGTTACAAAATAATAAACACCCCTTACAGACGGATGGGCAACTAAAGGTTTGACAAGGCGCTCTTCTCTGTGAATATTTATGATGGTAAGAAGAGGCCTTTCACCTGGAGAAGTATACTTGACACACACACACACACACACTCTCTCTCTCTCTCTCTCTCTCTCTGTCTGTAGGGGCTAGGTACTGTGTGAGTGTTTCCTCGTTTGTTTATCATTGCGTCTGTGTTTATATTTGCAAACTATATATAATAATGTCATGTGTATTTTCTTGAATTGCTGGTCCAAGTAACGAGTTTTTTTGTGTTTTTTTTGTCAACGAGTCAAGAGTTGTAACTAAAAACAAGAACAAGAAGGAAAACCCTTCAAAAGCTCCGGCTCTTAATGATTCAAGTGAAATAATAAAATATCCATATGTAAAGGTCTCAAAAATATTAATTATGTTTTATCTGGATTTTCGTATTCATATGGTTATATTGAAATTTTGAAAATGAACCCTTTTTATTGAGGGTGAACCCCTCGGTTGAACCCCCTCTCGGTTGAAAAAATGATTCAATGTCGGTAAAAAAAAATGGATGGGAGTGAGTGAGTGAGTGAGTGAGTGAGTCAGTTGAACCATTTTAAGAAGTTTTCGCCCCAAGAAGAAGAAGAAGAAGAAGAAGAACAATACTTACGATAAGACCTTGAGCTCTCGGCTGAGGTCGGAGCTAATAATAAACATACCATTTCTAAAACAGGGGAATATCAAGAGTCGAAAATAATATACTGTAGAGGACTCGCGACTCACCTGACCTAGAGCACCCGAGTCACTGATGGTCAAGGAGGTGCCATTGGTGTATTGAAATTATTAGTTAACAGGTTTGTCTCCATGGTAAGGGAGACTTCGATTCCTGAGTTGGTGGAATTATTTATTGTTGGTCAAACTACCCAGGCTCTAATGTATGTATGTATGTATGTATGTATGTATGTCTGTCTGTCCGTGTTCACCTATATAACAGTAAGTAGTGACAGTCGGCACCATAAATTCGCTTCATTTCTACCTGCGTTTGTATTAGTTATAGTAATTTTGTAATACAATTTTTTTAATACAGAAATGACAGATATACAGTAGTCCTCATATAGCAAATTACGTATGTTGTTGAAATATAAACTGGTTCAGAATGCAACTATCTGGTCATATTAACATTATTAAGTACACGAGATGGATGCGAATTTATGCTACCGGCTGTACAGTAAGAGAGGAAATTATAATGGAACCGACAGCCTTATTAATGACCTATATATAAATCGATAGGCATAAAGTGCAAAATCGTCTTCAATTTCAAGAGTCGAAAATGTCGAAAATAGAAAGAAGTTAGGTCACACCAAACTTAATATACTCACCACCCTGCTATATATACCTGGCTCACCTCACACACACACACACACACACACACAACATAATTACAAAGTATTGGTTTCATATGTCCTCAACTGTACAGCCACAATCAAATATCCACCGACGCTTTCCTTCCATCGTAGTATAAATATCTTGGTAATAAAGAACAACACGTGTATGATGATTTTGCAGCACCTCATAATAATAATAATAATAATAATAATTGATGGGGTTGAGTTGTCGTATAAGGTGTTGTTGCATGATTATATTTTGATGTGATATTGATTTATTTTTCACGGTGGAAGGAAAGTGTCGATGGTTATTTATTAGATTGTGGCTGTACATGTAATAATTTAATATCTGGTGTATCCCAAGTCTCAAAATAATAGAATCGACCTCGCTATAATCCACTCTCTGCCTCTATAATATACTGTATATATATAGGTAAACACAAGGACTGGAGTAGAGATCCGTATAGTATAGCATAGTATATAATAATTAGGGTTATTTTTCATTGTAGTACTGAATGAAGTATAAAGGTCAATCGTCAGTCAATCAAGTTCTCACGAAGACGTAAATTGACATTAAGCCTCAAGAGTAGAAGGAGTGATGAACCACGTGTCCTAAACCATACTATTTCACACGAGAGATAGAACTTCATCTGCACTTGGCTCTGATGATCATATGTTAAAATAATAAAGGTACGAGGAAAATGAAAGGAGAGATGTGATGGATGAGAAAGTTACATACCTATATAATAGTATACGTCGTGAACAGTCGCTAACAAAAGACACACGATCACGTTGAGGTATAAATAGGTAACCATGGAACAACAATATCTTTAATTAATTCTCTCTAAAATAAAATAAATAACTTGATTGGTTTCCTTTGACTATATAGGTTGATTATATAGATTAAGTTTCTAATGAGATTCCAGTATAAGATTAAACCTATGAAAGGATTTTGTTTGATTTATTGTTGTTTGTCTATAAAAAAACATTATTCTGGAAGTACTGCAAAAATGGTTTACCAAGTGACTCATTGATTGAAAAAAAAAAAAACTTAATAATAATAATAATTATAATAATAATAATAATAATAATAACAATAATAATAATAATAATAATAATAATAATAATAATAATAATAATAATAAACTTAATAATAATAATAATAATAATAATAATAATAATGTTGTATTACAGTCACGTCGTAGTCCTACATTTTCCACGTGTTGCAAACCTTCGAAAACAACAACAACAACAGCGTGTGTACGAATTCTTGCAGCCAACAGTACAGAACATAATTATATCCAAACTTTTCACCCCAACTGTAGGTGAGATGGAGACATGGAAAAGGCGGAGGAGAGAGTTACCAGCCCAGCACACACACACACACACACACACACACAGGGGAACTCACTAGTGGATGGGGTGGGTTTGAGTGTGGGTGGGCGTGGGCGTTGATGGGTGTGGGTGGGTGTGCATCCCGGGTCTCGTAAACTCACCCTAATATTATTATTATTATTATTATTATTATTATTATTATTATTATTATTATTATTATTATTATTATCTGGGTAAAAGTTAGTAAGATAAGAGAATTAATTTACATAGAAACACACACGATAACATTTTTTTTTTTTTTTTTTGCAAGGTAAGAATTAATAAAGTTAGAGAATTATTAAAACATTCACTTTTTTTTTTCTTTTTTTTTTCGCAAGGTAAGAATTAGTAAGGTTAAAGAATTATTAAAACATATTCACATTCTATTTTTTTTTTTTTTAATTTGACTGCTTGGGAAAGAGTAATGCAATAATATATGATTAATTTATTTCACATCCACACATTCTAACTCACTAACCACATTTCTTTATTAGCTGAGGAAAAAATGGGTTGGTAAGATGAAGAAAAAAACTATTACATATCGTTCTTTCTTCTCACATAATATATTTTAATGGCTGCGAAAGAATTATATAAACAATATATTATAAAAGTGAAAGTGGGTGGTGGATGAGGAAGAATGAAATAAGAAGCTACATAATCACAGAAGGAAAAGATGATAATCAAACTGTCAACATTGATAAAAAAAAAAAGAAGGAAGGAAGAAAAAGATTAAATAAATATAACAAAATAAGTAGAAGAAAATAAGTAGAAGAAAATTTGTAGAAGAAAATAAGTAGAAGAAAATTGGTAGAAGAAAATAAGTAGATGAAAATAAGTAGAAGAAAATAAGTAGAAGAAAATAAGTAGAAGAAAATAAGTAGAAGAAAATTAGTAGAAGAAAAAAAAGTAGAAAAAAATTAGTAGAAGAAAATAAGGAGTTTTAAGATTAAGTCAATATAATATACAATACATTTCACAACAGTACTGTACCCTGAGGTTGTGTGTGTGTGTGTGTGTGTGTGTGTGGGGCCATTATATAACTGAAGTGTATTGAATTTCATAACCATACTATATTTGCAGAGTAATGTAATAGTCTGACCCTTAATAAGCTGAGAGAGAGAGAGAGAGAGAGAGAGAGAGAGAGAGAGAGAGAGAGAGAGAGAGAGAGAGAGATTATGGGGACATTAAGCAATCACACACACACACATATATATTTTTTTTTTTTTTTTTTTTTTTTTTTAAGAGTTAAGCCAAGAAACGATAAACAAACACAGGATAAAATCAGCAGGTTTGTTATGTATGTATGTATGTATGTATGTATGTATGTATGTATGTATGTATGTATGCCTAATAACTGGGAATGTGAAACCTGGCCTCCATTCACCTACCAATTACCTGAGAAAACCAACTATAATAAGACAACAAGAAGAAACCATGAAGCAGAAGGAAGGAAGGAAGGAAGGAAGGATGGAAGGAAGGATGGAAGGAAGGAAGGAAGGAAGGAAGGAAGGATGGAAGGAAGGATGGAAGGAAGGAAGGAAGGAAGGATGGAAGGAAGGAAGGAAGGAAGGAAGGAAGGAAGGATGGAAGGAAGGAAGGAAGGAAGGAAGGAAGGAAGGAAGGAAGGATTAAAGGAAAGAAGAATTAAAGGAAGGAAGGAAGGAAAGAAGGAAGGAAGGAAGGAAGGAAGGATGGAAGGAAGGATGGATTAAAGGAAGGAAGGAAGGAAGAAAGGATAGATGGAAGGATGGAAGGAAGGAAGGTATAATTTATATCATTAACAATAGACGTGGAATATTGATTTGTGATTTTTTTAAATAATCTAGGCTTAATAATCATCATAAATTATATAGGCTTCATTAACTTAGAAAGTCCCTTGATTGACACAAAGATGATCAGCAATTATATAAATGTCGGTAAAATGAATCGAGACTAGATGATGTAACAAATATTAATTAAGAGCAAACTACCTATAGTAATAATGAGAATAATATTTTAGTGGCCATCAAAATCTAATAAAAAAATGCATCTGTTATGACCCAATTAATTCCTTCAATACTCTTATAAATCTTAGGGGATAATAAATACACTTTTGGTATAATTATTGGAGCGCCTCTATTACTCCAAACTATGCCATGAAACAGGACTACATGGGGCAAAGATAATGGTGTTCTGTTGCTTGGAATGGTTTGGAGAAAATATATTGGTTGAGATGGATCGACATGGTAATAATACCCCCTGTAACCAGACCCACGAGTACTTGACATGACCCCCTAACCCACCACAACCTACTTAAAAGAACCCTGTGATCGTGTATGAAAATTGGAGGCTTCTGATTCCTCCTGACTATGCCACGAAACGAGCTCCTTCCATGTAGGTGTGTGTGTTTCGTGGCAATATTTGAAGGACTCGTTTACCTCCAATTTCCAGACTACATCGTGGGGTCCCTCACTTAAGATTTGCGCAATGTAATATTTCGCTCTTGGCGGGAAATCTACTGCGTGTGTTGCGAAATGAGGGAGATGGATTGAAGTAGTAGAGTATAAATAAGGAGTGAAGCTATCATGGACGTCACAAGGCCTACACACCAGCTATACAGTACTACATATATACAGTCTAGTGTCATCACCAGTCAGTCAGTCTCCCTCTACTACAGTACAGAAACAAACCAGCCATGTCTCTGAAGGTAAAAAAAACGTCAATGTTATGCATGAACACTCAGTCTTATTATACTTTCCTCATTCAGTCAGTCTTATTCTACTTTCCTCATTCAGTCAGTCTTATTCTACTTTCCTCATTCAGTCAGTCTTATTCTACTTTCCTCATTCAGTCAGTCTTATTCTACTTTCCTCATTCAGTCAGTCTTATTCTACTTTCCTCATTCAGTCAGTCTTATTCTACTTTCCTCACTCAGTCAGTCTTATTCTACTTTCCTCATTCAGTCAGTCTTATTCTACTTTCCTCATTCAGTCAGTCTTATTCTACTTTCCTCATTCAGTCAGTCTTATTCTACTTTCCTCACTCAGTCAGTCTTATTCTACTTTCCTCATTCAGTCAGTCTTATTCTACTTTCCTCATTCAGTCAGTCTTATTCTACTTTCCTCATTCAGTCAGTCTTATTCTACTTTCCTCATTCAGTCAGTCTTATTCTACTTTCCTCATTCAGTCAGTCTTATTATACTTTCCTCATTCAGTCAGTCTTATACTTTCCTCATTCATATAGCCTAATGTCATGTTATAAATTGCCAGGGTAACGTTCTCTCAAAATATATGTAGAATTATTTAACAGTACATTATTTTGTCAACATTCGATTTTTGTAAGAGGGATTGATTTTCTTTCAATAATACCTGTGCTTACTGTATGTCAGGCCTTACACGCCCCTTCGGACTAAACCCATTCCCTTTTCCCTTTTCAACTGTCCCTCTTTTTCTATATCCTGCTTTGTGTTATTTATTTATTTATATATATATATATATATATATATATATATATATTTTTTTTTTTTTTTTTTTTTTTTTTTTATCTTGAATTGTGTGGTATAATGTGTTTCTATCCAAGCACAGGAGTCTTTCATTCCTTTATTCCTTCACTATGCAGGCTATGTTCATCTTGTTGGTGGTTGTGGTGGGTGTGGCCTTAGCTATGCCTCAGTCGTATGGTCAGGACTCATTGGTAGGCATTCCCGACACCTCCAACCTGGCCAACCTCTTAGAACGAATGATCAGCGCATCAGCCAAGGCAGGTCATTCCTCCAGTGCCAGTCAGACCCCCGAGGACCGCCAGAAGGACGCACAGACACTTGCCCAGAGCCTCGACCAAACCATCGTCTTCCTAGAGAGACTCTCACAGATTCCCAGACAACAACAGAGTGGTGGATCTTACCAGTAACTCACTCACTCTCACAAACACCTCGACCTTCACCATCTTATTAGTCATTTTTGCAGATTTTGTTTGACTGTGTGTCATTGAATTTTCTTTAATCACCACCAAATTGAGGAGACGGCTTTATTGATGATGTTTTGGTATTTGCTTCTTCAGGTAATTACTTTTGTTAAAACAGAAGGGAAATATTATCAGTAAGAATATTAATTGCATAACAAGTTATTATTTATTATCATTGTCATCATTATTCTTACCTAAAACAAAACAACTTATTTATTTTTCATGTTTACAAACAAACCTATCTATAACATTATGAGATTATAAGAAATAAACTTCAATTTACTTCTTGCCTTGGTGAATATTATTGTTAACCTCACTGTACTATCAATGACAAAACCCACACACACACACACACACACACACACACACACATACATATACACCCCCCCCCCCACACACACAGACACACCCACACACACACATATATACACACACACACACACATACACACACACACACACTGCCTGGTGGGGTAAGAGGGGTATATAGAGCGGTGGTGACAAATACGGAGTAAATAAATGTCTCCAAACTGTTCCCTGCAGGCAACAAGACATCATTATTTTTACTATAGACTGGTCCTGTTTTCTCCTGGCATACTTTGGAGGAATCAAGGAGCTCCAATGTGCAGCACAAACAAAATATTATACCCTTAATTAATGGGTTTTTTAAATATACATATATTTTTTTATTAATTCATGGTGGATTATTAAAGGGCGTGGAGGTTGTATACATTCCCGATTTGTGTGTATGTATGTATGTATTCTGAACGATACTGCACGGTTTAGTCAGCCAATACAAACGAATCTTCTTTCTGAATCATGTAATTATTTGACCGGAACAGTTGACACAGCGGAGACATCTTCACGGGAGGAGGAGGGGGTGGGGGGTGGGGGTAGCTTTATAGGGGGAACTATAGTCTCAGGGTTGGGGGTGGGGGGTGGGGGGGGGGTGATTTCCGCGTGTGTGTGTGTGTTAGATAGGGGTATAAGCGGTTAGGGGAGGGGGATTGAGTGGTATGGTGTGTGTGTGTGTGTGGGTGGGTGGGGGGGTGGGCTTGGGGAGGGTGAGAGAAAGTGGTTTGGGGGAAGGGGGACGAGTGAGTGGTTTGTGTGTGTGTGTGTGTGTGTGTCTTTGAGGGAGGATGAGAGAAAGTTGTTTGGGGGGATGGGAGTGGAGTGAGTGGTTTGGGGGGAGGGAGAGAGTGTTTTAGGGGGGGAGGGAGAGGAGGGAGTGGTTTGGGGGGAAGGGGGAGGAGTGAGTGGTTTGGGGGGGAGGGGAGGGGAGGAGGGAGTGGTTTGGGGGGAGGGGGAGAAGTGATTATTATGTTTGATTATTTGAGTTTGATTCCATTCGGTGAAGCCATCCCCCATTGCTTCGACTCATCGTTTCGAATATCAACGGGGGTTCGGATCAAAGACACGACGACGCCAATTTGGACTGACCATTCCATACCATTTTATTTACAGGAATCTTAGAAATGAAACCCAAAAAGTGAAGCTTAAGAAATGACTGACACCCGTAGTTTTAAAACATTTGAGGGACCTTATTGGAGCTCTATGAACCCTCCAAACTTCTCCAGGCAACAGATTCCCTATTCGAAACACTGAAGCGTTTTGTGGCCTGGATTATTTGGAGGGTTCATAGAGCTCCAGTAAGGGCACTCATATGTTTCAAAACTACGGGCCTGACTTCTTTTATATAACAAATCCTTTCTTCTTCTGTTTTGTTTCTCTATTTTTCCATTAGCGTTATAGTCAGAAAATTGGAGGTAAATGAATCCTTCAAATATTGCCACGAAACACACACACCTATATGGAAGGAGCTTGTTTCGTGGCATAGTCAGAAGGAATCAGAAGCCACCAAATTTCATACACGATCACAAAGTTTATCAGGAAACACGACCAGATGAACACATATAATGGTGGTCTGTTGTTTAGAATACTTTGGAGGAATCAGTTGCTACCATCCCCTTATGGGTGTAGTATAGTTTTGGTTCATTGGAGTGCCTTGATTCCTCCAAAGTATGCCAGGGAACAGGACTAGATTAACAAAAATACTGGTGTTCTGTTGCTTTGAATAGTTTGAAGGAATCGGTTACTTCAAAGCTGATCCCATTCTCTGGCATATTTTGGAGGAATCAAGGCACTTCAATCAGTCCAATGTACCAAAACTGTACTCCTAATTCTCCTAAAGTAATTCACAGATAGCCTCCTAAATTCGTCAATCCCAAACAGCCTTAATTCGAGGGTAAGTACAGATTTCCGTTGTCTGTATGTCCGTATATTTGGCCTCAACACACACACACACAACACACACAACCCCGAGACGTGATGAAATGAATCATTTTTCGCTTCGAACTCCAGGGAACATATGTTGCCTAAACTACCTAACTAACTAACTAACTATTTCGACTATTTATTTGGTATATAATAAATATCTTGTATAACTAAACCTCGCCATCATCTATAATAGTCTATACGAGTATGAAACAACGGGTATGTAAATAAATATTGGCTGAGGAATCATATCAAAATGGTCGTCGTCGTCATCATCTTCGAACGTTCATTTGTATTACCCTGAGTGTAGGTGGAAAAGTTCACACAATGACGTCACTTTGCTACCGAGTCAACGTTGAGGTGTGGGGAGTGAAGAGGCGTCAGTTTGTATCGGGCCGTGGCAGAGCAAACACCAGAGTTGCCACCATGACCCTCTTATCATCACTGTCCTTGTTGGTTGTGTTGTGGGTGGTATGTGAGGGGGCCGAGTTGTGTCCGAGGGGTGCAGAGTGTATATCCAGGAGTAGCTGTAGAGGCAGAGGTGAGATTTAACACACACACACACGCACACACATTTATTTCGAAGGATTCTTGCCAGTTTCTTGCTTGACTATATTTGTGTGATGATTATTCTTACTATTTATTGTTTATAGATCCTTGGTTTGGGAGTTGTTCATTCAAACTATTATTGCTTGTTATGAACTGCCTAGGAAGCCTAAATACATGTTCGTATGTTTTGTATTGGTCTCTTACTAAATGTTCTCCCAAACAAGTTGAATGGCCCACACAAAGAAGATTATAGGAAGGTTAAAAGGTTGAGAGAAATGGGAATCCCCGGTAAAATTAGGATATTAAACTGCAGACCCTAATCTATTGTACTATTTGCAGTGGTGAAGTCCTCTCATCCTTACTCCTGCACCCACAAGAACAGTGGTAAAGTGTGTTGCGTCGCCTACAGCAGACCACAGCAGCACACCTCCAGTACCCATTCACGAAAGGATAAACATGGGTGAGTCTATGCTTTGGTTTATTGTAAAGAGTCTGTGGTAGTCTGGGGAATGTAAATTACAAACGTTTTGAGGGTTTCTCTAAATTGTCTAGAACTCATGGTTAAAAGTGGTTGGCTGTGTGGTTCATAGTGAGATTGTTTAATGGAATCGGTTTCCCTTATAATCCAACCCTTTAACTGTCCCTTTAACAGCTAGCCTAATTTATATATCGACATGAAGGGATAATAACTGAAACTTGCTGAATAACTCTTCATACAGTATTAAGACTGACGTTAAGAAACATCTCTGGTTCTTTTCACGAGCCTATGAAGATTTTGGTTCATGACTTGGCAGGTTAAACGACTCATTAATTAATTATTGTACCGAATCACTCTTCAAGGCTTATATTGGACATTTAAATAGATTCCTTAATGTTAAAACTTTCAGAACGTGGAAGTAGCTATTCTCAAATTGATAAACCTAATGACGTTAATTCTCCTTACTTAATAACCATACTGTGTTAACCTACAGGCATGATGAGTCTACAGGCTACAGGATGGATTACTATGACAACAGATATGAGGGAATCTATGGTGGTTTGTCACGCCACGCCAAGGAGGTATTGAGGAACTTCAGATATAAGGATGTAAGTGAACTGTCTATTATCTGAACGTGTGTGTATTAAGAGGATAGTACAGTGTTAGATGTGAAGAAACCTATTCCTCCGAAGCATTCCAAGCAACGGGTCACCATTATCTTTGTTAATCTGGTCCTGTTTCCTGGAATTGTCTGCATTGGGGAAATAGAGGCACAGTTGGTGCTTAAATGTCAAAAGTTTATTCGGGTTGGGTTTACAAATGCTAGTTGGCAGCCTGATGAATTGTACAGTGTTCAGGGTAATATGTAAGGTAGATTAAGGTATATGGTAATGTAAGGAGAGTTGATGGGGCCCTTAAGGAAAGCTGCTGAAACGATATAATCCAATACATCTGCCATTTCTGAGCAGACCTGGGTACTTATGGTTTGTAAGTGTACATTCACGAGCACTACCAAGTATCTAGGTGTGCTTCGAATACCCAGACTGTAAATAAATGCACAATATCTCCATCGGAATTATTTAATTGAATTGGGCTGATCAAAGGTTCAACCAAAACTTATTAGTACTCGTGACTGTACCTGGTAATAATGTATTGGGTTCGTCTTTTGGGTTACTGTATTGGGTTCGTCTTCTGGGTTACTGTATTGGGATCGTCTTCTGGGTTACTGTATTGGGATCGTCTTCTGGGTTACTGTATTGGGTTCGTCTTCTGGGTTCGTCTTCTGGGTTACTGTATTGATATGTTTGGTACAGGAGTGTGGCGTCAGGACTCAAGAACCCGAGAATTTGGCGAGGATCTCCACCGGGTACCTGTCAGACCAAGGCTTGACCAGCTTCGGAGAGTTTGGTTGGCATGTGAGTAGATGCACCTTTTCCTTTTCTTATCTTTAATCGTATACAGAAAAGCTGAATAAAATTTAAATGTGCTTTATGTAAGTTAAGATTTTATTTCAAAGTTAATAATGTAATTTTTAGAATGTTTGTCAAAGTGTGAGGAGTCTTGTCATTCATTAATATTTTACTTTTGAAAGTGGCGACTGTGATAAAATTGGTTCTTGGAATGTCCGATAAACTCAATGAGCTCACCCCCCCCCCACACACATACACACATGTTGGTAAAAGAAACTATTTGTATATTTTAATCTTAATTACGGTCAACCTTTCGTATATAATCTCCTCCTCAATTGGCAGACTGTCGGATGCACAAGTGTTCCTCACGCAGATATAATCTCTGCTTTCATGTATAGTACACCTTACTTTATGTTTACAGATCCTGCTGGCAATTCAAAGGTCTTGCAGGCAATAATTTTACTATATAATTCTAAATTTAATGGAATGAATAAAAATAAAAGTTGCACTAAGTTTGGAATGGTCGTGACAATGTTTCTTTAAATTTTCCTCTTTGCTGGAGGCACTATATACAGTCCTGACAAATACTGCACCACAGGAATATGAAAACAAACAGACGGTACTCTTATGATTTATTATTTAAACTGTTGATGACCAAGGAGACACGAAGTAGGCAGTTAATTTTAACGATTATACATACCTTTTCTCTTTTGGTGCATGTAGGTGGCGCTGCTGGTGCGTGAGAGACAATTCAACAATGTGTACAGACGTAATACAAAGATCTACCGTTACCATTGTGGGGCAACACTCATCCATCCAGTCCTTGTCCTTACTACAGCTCACTGTATCAAGGGTAACTAAACCATTACTCTTATTAGTCCTTAGAGGTTAGGTTATTAATTACCCTTATTAGTCCTTAGAGGTTAGGTTCCTTATGTTTGTTACCTTGTGTTTCCTGTCCTGCCTCTTGATGATCGCCTTTTTCCTCTGGCACCACATGACTTCACTGTTGTGGCACCTAATATAAAATCTGTCTACAAACCTTATTCTTAAAAGTCCTTCCAAGGTGTGTTGACGTTGGTTCCTATAGAAGGGGAAGGTAGCATAACCATAAAGTAGTATATAGGCAAAACTTTAAGGAGACGGTATACTTTTGATATACTGGACTTTATTTCTCCAAATTATTTATTAAGGAAACTGGACCAGATTAAGAAAAATAATGGTGGCCTGTTGCTTCGAATAGTTTTAATAAATCGTATACATCAGATTTCCCAGCACTGTAAACTACCTTTTTAATGTTGTCTGGACAGCCTTCATCTCTGTAGAATTATCACTACTCCATTTTTTTTTTCCTTTACGCATAAAAATTGTTTCTCTATATTGTTTTGGTTTGGTGTCCCTGGTGTTTTCCTTCAGTCCTTGTTTCCCACGTGTAGGTGTCTTGTATGGAGTGATGTCTTGTTAATTTATGTAGCAATCTTATGTTTAAAGTCTGCAATAAGGTGGATGAAAAAAAATGAAATGGTATAATAGAAAACTGAGTAACTATTCATAAGATGTTGGCTGGTATGAAATATTAAGATTCAAAACTCATTAATATTTTTTTGTTCAGGTATAAAGACGAAGAGGCTGTCTGTCCACATGGGTAACTGGAACCTACACGGCTCTACAGGTGAACTCTTCCCAGCTGTTGAGAGGAAGGTGTCACGTGTGTTCATTCATAGTGGGTGAGTAATGTGTACCTGGGGTGTATAATCCTGTCTACTAAAAGGGGATTTCACTTCTAAAAAAAAAAAAAAAAAAAAAAAAAAAATATATATATATATATATATCTCTTGGATCTATCAATAAATTTGTTCTAATCAGATATACAATGTCAATCTTTACAAACTTCGCATACTCCTCCTTTATAATTTAAGTGTAGATGCTCTAGTTGGTAAATTAGAAGGCTACGTATTCCTAACAATGCCAGGAGACGGAGTACCTTTGTGTTTAGTTGGAGCAGTTTAGAGGAATAGGTTGGTACAGATTTACCAGGTATGTACAGTTGGGGAACAAAGTATCTGTACACCGTTGACGACTTCTGGTAACAATGTCAGTGATAAACACGTTAGGTATAGATAACATTTATTCATTACTACATAATGATAACTGATATTGGGTGACGTCGACCAACCACAGACACTGAAATAATAGTTATCCTTCATTTCGTAAATTCTTTCTCTCACTGATGCGTTTACTTTTGGGGATGTTGCCAGAAGCCGCTAATAGTGTTCAGATACATTATTCCCCAACTGTACACTCCTATACATAAATTTCGGTCCAGTGTAAGGACCAGAAAGCTTCGATTCGCCTGTTATTGCTCATTTCCCCACCCAGTAAACAAATGGAGGCGGAGTTCGAATGTAAGGTATGTGTGTGTGTGTGGTGCCTGTCGTTCGTCTTGGTCAGGGATTACGTATCACGAGTACTACCATAATTAAAATCCACCCTGACAGTGTATGTTTCTTCACCCAGGTACAATCCAGCCACCTACCTCAATGACATAGCCTTACTACAGTTGGACAGACCCGTAGACCTCACCAAGACTCCACACATCAGACCAGCCTGTCTCCCTGAAGACAACTATAAGTTTGAGGATGAGAAGAAATGTTATATTGTTGGCTGGGGCGAAGATGTGTACAAGGTAAGTAATTGAAACTATAGCTATTGGTATTAAATATGCATTAGTTTGGAAAGAATATAAATCGGTTTGATGGAAGAAATTGATTAAATATACGAATAATTATATACAAATAAATCTATATATAAATATATATAATAAACTATCTATAGGTGTGAGACAGGATGGGTAATGTTGGTAGCAATGGACCTTTTGACCTGAAATACGATAGTCGAACGTAGTCACTAAAGTATCGTCTTATTTGCCTTGTATATTTACGAAGGGAAGTGGAGCGAGACACTTAGCCTATATTTTAATTGGTGCAGTATAACTTTTAGTAGTAATGTGGTAAAGCTTTAAGAGGTACTACAATGCTGGCAAATCTGGAGTAATAGATTCCTCGACAACTTGCTTCGACACTGGTGGTTTTTGGATTGTGGTTCGGGACTGTATGAAAAATATACCACTGACAAATAAACACTAAACCTCCCCCGTCTTCCCACAGCCCAGGTTCGGCAGCAACATCCTAAAGGCGACTACTGTGACTTACTTGACTGCTGAGGACTGCGAAGAGAAGCTGTACGCCACACTACCCAAGGTTCACGACGACTTTATATTGGACGAGGACCTTCAGAGATGTATCACGGGAGGGTACGGCCGCGACGCATGTGTGGTATGTATTGAGGTTATTACTGTTTCTCCAGTGACTGTATTTGGATTGCAGTTTTGTTATTTATTGGTTACGGCATTTATTAGTTACCCTTCCTGAAACTTAAGGTGGTAGTTCTTTTTTTGGTACATTGGTGTGCCTTGATTCCTCCAACGTATGCTAGAAAACAGGACCAGAGGGGCAAAAATAATGGTGTTCTGTTGCTTGGAATACTATGTTTGGAGGATTCGGTTGCTCCAGATTTACCAACACAGAACTTCCCCCTTAAAGCCCTAGGTCATATCATAGCCTCGCACACACACACACACACACACACACACGCACGCACACACACACGCACACACACACGCACACACACACGCACACACACACGCACACACACACACACACACACACACACACACACACACACACACACACACACACTCTCAAACTGCTATAGTGATTAAGGAAAATTTGATACGTCGGCTGTTGTGGTACCAGCGACGATGTTTTAATACTTTCGGTGGTCGTATGAGAGCATTCGATCTCTACAATTAGGTTAGGGGTCTAGCATACTAATCGCTCTTGCCACTTCATACCGTACTGCATGGTATAAGATAAACTGTGTGAGGTTGCAACAGGGAAGTCTGAAGTCTGGGAATATCTGAATATGGGTAATTTAGTCTCTGAAATTTTGGTGGTAGCCAATGTTGCATCACTTCCTCTCTCCTATCACTCTTACACTGGACTTTGCTCTTCTGAACTCTATCGATGTATGCTTCCTCCCCTTAGGACAGCATGCAACACGCCTCTCGTTCTCGCCCCTTTTCTGTCCAACTCCCTAATGCAAGAGTTAACCGGTACTGTCTTCCATATACACAACTGGTCAACACTTTCATCCACCTTAACATCGTAATGACTTGTGTTCCTTCAAATGCAATGCGTTTAGGCATCATGAACTAAATTGGACTTGTTTATGGAGCACTCTCGCTTTGTACTACGCAGATAAGCTGGCTCAGCCTTTAGTCCTCTTCTTTCTAGATGTAGAAGGAAAAAAAAGGCTCCTAAGGATTTTAAAGTCTTGATATAATTAAATTCGCATGGTTTACTTTTCCTCTTAAAACTGTGAGCCATTATGAAGTTCCAACAATTCATCAGTTGATCCAGGGATTTACAGGGTTTAACTTTACCTCATCTCTGGCCTTCGTCTTGGTAAGGTATCCAGGTATGTGGTAGTGCTGTTTGTTGAACGTTCGTTGTCTCAATATACCTAACCATTTTAAAAGATATTCACTAAGAAATAATACACCTTCCCTAATACTTTACCATTGTTTTAATATGTAATGGAAACGATAAATGTAGACGGACCAGATCTATTCAGTAGAGTTGACTACTTAACTTCTCTTGGTTTAGGAAGGGAGAAATCTCATAGTTTTAAACTTTGTAGGCAAGAACATTGGTGACATTGACAATTGCTGGTTACAATCGTATCTGTAACACACCATCGTAAACACCAATGTTTTTTTCATGTCTTGAATAATCTGACTACTTGAATTTTGTTTAGGGTGACGGAGGCGGTGCAGTAGTGTGTGCCTTGGACAACGTGGAGGGACCAGACGCCTGCCAGGAAGACCACAGCTGTCAACCGGAACATTTCTTCGTGGCTGGTATTATTTCCTTCGGGTCTCCTGTGTGTGGTGAAGGTTCCGTCACGGTCATCACGGACATTGTAGAACACGTTAACTGGATTAACACCATTATCAGCCCTGCCGGTGGACTACACAACTACAACTATAAATACTACAATAATCAGCATGGTGGCGGATACTTGGGCAGGGTGGCAGATGTAGGAAGAGATGGTCTACAAGGAAATAATACTGTGGTTGAAGAAGACTAGGCATGAATGAGGAGAATTAAGAAAAGTCATGTTACGCCGCGTTGTCCTATCATGTTCACATTTATTTAGTTTTTCATAATTTATAGTATATGAAATTCTACAAAAGTATAAAGTGTGTAAATAAAATATAACATTGTTTCGACCCGTATGTTTTAATATATGAAACCTTGTTAGATAGAAACGGTGTAGTGTGTACCAGATTTCTTAGACTATTGAATGTTTAGTCTAGTTTGTGGTGAAGGACATTAGCCTTTGGTAACTCCAGTGGGTTACATGACTTGGTAAACTTCGTAACCAAACTATACCACCATCGGGAAGGACTCGTTTTGTTTTTTGTCTTGGTACAATAAATACATCACACGCACGTCTAGGGAAAAACTACTTTACTAAGGCTTCTTCTCCACACCATATAAGAGTTGTCTGCTTCTTATACTTGTCCCTCCTACCTTTCCCTTTCCTTCAAGACTGGGTTACCTTCTAGACACGCTACGACCGGAGTCTGGGGAAAAAGTGGTGATGAAAATGGAGTTAATGGACCATACCGCGGCAACCAGACATGATTACCCATAATAAAAAAAAAAAAAAAAAAACTGGGAGGGGGGGTTCATGTAAGAATGTTTTTTTAACGAATATTTCCTCTCGTCTGTGGAGGGACATGACTTTTGTTTTCGTTATATTTTTGGCGAGTCTATGGTACGTGTGGTATCTGAACAAGATTGATTTTACTCCTTGGGTACTCATTGCATTATAATAATAATAATAATAATAATGATAATAATAAGTGATAATGATAATATAATAATAGATAATAAAGATAAACTAATTTCTCCTAAGAGCAATAATTAGTTTTTACTCTAGTCAATACTTCTCTGCAATGATCCTTTAATTAACAGAAAAAAAAAAGCTTTGCACAGGTACAACTCTATTCTGGTATTAAACCTAAAACAGACTGACTATACAGCTATCCTTGTGTGTGTGTCTGAGGAATAGGTGGATGAATAAACAGTGAATGACTGAGACGAGTTCCCTCCTACCCACAAACAGGTTATCCCGATTTTTCATCTTTTTTTTTTTTTTTTTTTCAATTTTGATTTACTGGATAATCTTGGGGTATATATTAATGTCTTGAGGTACGAGCAGTCAGTTAGCAGTGTGTTTATATTAAGGTATATAAGTACAGTGTTGGTATATCGGGAGTAATTAATGATTGATTCCTCCAAACTATTTCAGGCAACAGACCTCCATTATAATGTGAATTAATTAAAGTGTGAATTAAATATCAAGTGTGAATTAATAGTAAGTGATTATGTATAAGTGTGAATTAATACTAAGTGATTATGTATAAGTGTGAATTAATACTAAGTGATTATGTATAAGTGTGAATTAATACTAAGTGATTATGTATAAGTGTGAATGAATACGGATTACGTATAAATTATAGGTTTAATATTATGGTAATCATCTACAGAGAGTAAGGGAAAAACCTCTGTGATAAATTAAAAGCCCAATGATTCCTCCATCCAAATTTAGACAGGAAAACAAATCATTACAATAATTATTAACGTAAAATAAAAATAGAATCCTTTTTGACCTACATTGGAATTTCACTAGCCATTTTATTTACCAACAAGAGGTTTATTTTATTCTCATTTTTGTGACCTAACTTACATTGAAATTTCACTAGTCCTCCTATTTACCAACTAGAGTTATTTTTTGCTTTCTCCCCATAAAACAGTGTCAACAATACAACAAACATTAGCACTATACATGTCCCACGTGTCCATATACAAGGCCATATGTATACTTTCACACACAAAACCTGACACAAAGAACTAACTAACTATGCGAGATATCAGAGTGTCATTTCATCACTACTCAGGCGTCAATATTATCGATTGGGGCGTGAGTCACTTTTTCTTTTTTTAATGTATTTTTTTTATGTATTTTTATGAATTTTCTAATTTTTTTTTATGTATTTTCAATTTTTTTTTTTTTTTTTTTTTTTTTTTTTTTATATGTAGTCAGAGAAAATATTGGTGTTTGTGAGTCCTTGAAACAATATTGTCACGTAACTCCACCACTACCGATTTCGGAGGAAGTTTTTTTCATGGTACGATAAGGAGGAATCAGAAACCATTGGTGTACATACAAACTTATAGGATCCTTAATTTTCCCTTAATGACTTCACCACTCCCTTCTTCCCTTAATGACTTCACCACTCCCTTCTTCCCTTAATTAATGACTTCACCACTCCCTTCTTCCCTTAATGACTTCACCACTCCCTTCTTCCCTTAATTAATGACTTCACCACTCCCTTCTTCCCTTAATTAATGACTTCACCACTCCCTTCTTCCCTTAATTAATGACTTCACCACTCCCTTCTTCCCTTAATGACTTCACCACTCCCTTCTTCCCTTAATTAATGACTTCACCACTCCCTTCTTCCCTTAATTAATGACTTCACCACTCCCTTCTTCCCTTAATGACTTCACCACTCCCTTCTTCCCTTAATTAATGACTTCACCACTCCCTTCTTCCCTTAATGACTTCACCACTCCCTTCTTCCCTTAATTAATTACTTCACCACTCCCTTCTTCCCTTAATGACTTCACCACTCCCTTCTTCCCTTAATGACTTCACCACTCCCTTCTTCCCTTAATGACTTCATCACTCCCTTCTTCCCTTAATGACTTCACCACTCCCTTCTTCCCTTAATGACTTCACCACTCCCTTCTTCCCTTAATGACTTCACCACTCCCTTCTTCCCTTAATGACTTCACCACTCCCTTCTTCCCTTAATGACTTCACCACTCCCTTCTTCCCTTAATGACTTCACCACTCCCTTCTTCCCTTAATGACTTCACCACTCCCTTCTTCCCTTAATGACTTCACCACTCCCTTCTTCCCTTAATGACTTCACCACTCCCTTCTTCCCTTAATGACTTCACCACTCCCTTCTTCCCTTAATGACTTCACCACTCCCTTCTTCCCTTAATGACTTCACCACTCCCTTCTTCCCTTAATGACTTCACCACTCCCTTCTTCCCTTAATGACTTCACCACTCCCTTCTTCCCTTAATGACTTCACCACTCCCTTCTTCCCTTAATGACTTCACCACTCCCTTCTTCCCTTAATGACTTCATCACTCCCTTCTTCCCTTAATGACTTCACCACTCCCTTCTTCCCTTAATGACTTCACCACTCCCTTCTTCCCTTAATGACTTCACCACTCCCTTCTTCCCTTAATGACTTCACCACTCCCTTCTTCCCTTAATGACTTCACCACTCCCTTCTTCCCTTAATGACTTCACCACTCCCTTCTTCCCTTAATGACTTCACCACTCCCTTCTTCCCTTAATGACTTCACCACTCCCTTCTTCCCTTAATGACTTCACCACTCCCTTCTTCCCTTAATGACTTCACCACTCCCTTCTTCCCTTAATGACTTCACCACTCCCTTCTTCCCTTAATGACTTCACCACTCCCTTCTTCCCTTAATGACTTCACCACTCCCTTCTTCCCTTAATGACTTCACCACTCCCTTCTTCCCTTAATGACTTCACCACTCCCTTCTTCCCTTAATGACTTCACCACTCCCTTCTTCCCTTAATGACTTCACCACTCCCTTCTTCCCTTAATGACTTCACCACTCCCTTCTTCCCTTAATGACTTCACCACTCCCTTCTTCCCTTAATGACTTCACCACTCCCTTCTTCCCTTAATGACTTCACCACTCCCTTCTTCCCTTAATGACTTCACCACTCCCTTCTTCCCTTAATGACTTCACCACTCCCTTCTTCCCTTAATGACTTCACCACTCCCTTCTTCCCTTAATGACTTCACCACTCCCTTCTTCCCTTAATGACTTCACCACTCCCTTCTTCCCTTAATGACTTCATCACTCCCTTCTTCCCTTAATGACTTCACCACTCCCTTCTTCCCTTAATGACTTCACCACTCCCTTCTTCCCTTAATGACTTCACCACTCCCTTCTTCCCTTAATGACTTCACCACTCCCTTCTTCCCTTAATGACTTCACCACTCCCTTCTTCCCTTAATGACTTCACCACTCCCTTCTTCCCTTAATGACTTCACCACTCCCTTCTTCCCTTAATGACTTCACCACTCCCTTCTTCCCTTAATGACTTCACCACTCCCTTCTTCCCTTAATGACTTCACCACTCCCTTCTTCCCTTAATGACTTCACCACTCCCTTCTTCCCTTAATGACTTCACCACTCCCTTCTTCCCTTAATGACTTCACCACTCCCTTCTTCCCTTAATGACTTCACCACTCCCTTCTTCCCTTAATGACTTCATCACTCCCTTCTTCCCTTAATGACTTCACCACTCCCTTCTTCCCTTAATGACTTCACCACTCCCTTCTTCCCTTAATGACTTCACCACTCCCTTCTTCCCTTAATGACTTCACCACTCCCTTCTTCCCTTAATGACTTCACCACTCCCTTCTTCCCTTAATGACTTCACCACTCCCTTCTTCCCTTAATGACTTCACCACTTATTATTTCATTGGTGTGTGTTCTGTTACTAAGCCTCTTTCTGTTGTCTGATTTCTTTATGTTCACAAACAAAACAATTCTTTCACAATCTGCATTTGAGTCCTGAGGGGCCGCCTGTGGGGGGAGAACATTTATGGTTTTAGCTCCGGCCTAAGCTGAGAGCTCTAGGTCTTATCGTAATTATTGTTCTTGGGGCGACAACTTCTTAAAATGGTTCAACTGACTCCCTCACTCACTCACTCTCTTCCTCCCATCCATTTTCTTTTACCGACATTGAATCATTTATCCGAGGGGTTCACCCTCAATAAAAAAGGGTTCATTTTCAAAATTTCAATATAAACATATGAATGAATACGAAAATCCAGATAAAACATAATTAATATTTTTGAGACCTTTACATATGGAAATTTTATTATTTCACTTGAATCATTAAGAGCCGGAGCTTTTGAAGGGTTTTCCTTCACGTTTTTGTTTATACAGTAGTTTGAGTTAATTTCTGTATTTTCTTTTGACTTTCACTCAAATTTCAGTCAATGTTTACGTTATTTTTGTAAATTTTGCTAGAAGTATGCCGATTGTTTCAGAATTTTGCTAAAATTCTGCTAAATGGATATGTATGCTAGACATTATGCTAGAGGTCCGAAATTAGCTAAAATTATGCCGAAAGCACAACATTATGCTAGATATGGCAACACTGTCCTGTACCCTCTTAATTAAAGAGTTAGTAAGTACTGCTATAAAGGTTGGGAGTTACACATTCATAGGCCTACTGTACATTATGATGGTTTTACTAACATTAACATTATTATTTTATTCGTTACATTTATCCTTGAGTGCTTCCTATTGTATGTTGTAGTTTATAAAAGTGTTGATGTAATAATAGTGTGCTTCCTTCCACTGCAATGCAAACTTTCAGTCCTACTTTTTTTTTTTTGTCTATACTTACAGCTGACTGTCTAATAATAACTCGTTTCATCATAAAAATAATACTACAGTAGGCCCCGTCTCTCACTTACTTTCAATCATCACACAGTCTCCCCCCTCCTCTCTCTCTCTCTCTCTCTCTCTCTCTCTCTCTCTCTCTCTCTCTCTCTCTCTCTCTCTCTCTCACACACACACACACACACACACACACACACACACACACACACACACACACACACACACACACACACACACACACACACACACACACACACACACACACACACGTACCCCCCCTCCCTCCTCCCTCCCTCCCCAACACACTGACTAGTTTACCATTACCATTTACCATTATTTTTATTACCAATATTTTTACAGTATGTTTTATAACGTTGTGGTGTATGTATTTAATTTTTTGGTTGTTAGGAAAGTAATGTATTTAATCTAGCTGGACTTACCTGTAGCTGGACTTACCTGTAGCTGGACTTACCTGTAGCTGGACTTACCTGTAACTGGACTTACCTGGACTGTGGGTCATATAGTGTTCTGGTGGTCAGGTCAGCACGTTTCCATCACGTCGTCTATATTGTCCTTCAGCCAGACACACTCCATTACGTGTGTATCTCTCTCTCTCTCTCTCTCTCTCTCTCTCTCTCTCTCTCTCTCTCTCTCTCTCTCTCTCTCTCTCTCTCTCTCTCTCTCTCAGAAATTCGTACACAGAGCACAGGTCAAAAAAAAAAAAGATATATATATTTTCTGTACATATATATATTCTGTACATACATATATATTTTCTGTACATATATATATTCTGTACATATATATATTCTGTACATATATATATTCTGTACATATATATATTCTGTACATATATATATTCTGTACATATATATATTCTGTACATATATATATTCTGTACATATATATTGAATAGGTATTGTTCTGCTGACTGATTAAAGTATATTAGTCCAATATTAACATTACGGTATCAGAAAATATTTATATAGGCTATTTTACACTTAATTAAGGGGTTATAATTATAGTACGATGTTGTTGGTGGTAAATTTGGAGCAAGTGTTTCCTCCACGCCACTCAATGCAACAGGATACTATTATATTTATTAATTGGGTTTGTTTCCTGGCATACATTGGAGGAATCAAGGCACTCTAATGTTCCAAATATATTCATGCACTTAAATACATACAGTATGTCCTGAGACGTAAGCCCTGGGATAAAATGTCATTAGTTATCCCCAATCTATAATATACAACCAGTTATCGATATACAGGCTAAGATATACCACGAGTTATATACAGCCTAGAATATACCACCAGTTTATATGCAGTCTAAATTATACAACCAGTTATTAATATACAGTTAATGATGTATACAGGCTAACATATATAAACCACGAGTTGATATACTACCATTTATAATTATACAATTTAAAATATACAACCCCCACAGTCATGTATATACAAAAAAAATGTTCTTCCATCTTTGTAAATATCTTGGTAATAGAGAACAACACGTGTATGTATGATTTTGCAGCACCTCATAATGATAATTGAGGAGGTTGAGTTGACGTAATAAGTGTTGTATGATTATTGATATGATACTGATTTATTGGCAAGATGGCAGGAAAGTGTCGGTGGTTATTTATTTGATTGTGGCTGTACAGTAGCTCCCAAAATTATCGTAATATACATTCTGACACAATCGACCACGTATCTGACATGAAAACTCGTGATGTCTAATTTCTGACCAGAGTGTGAAGAGCAGAGAGCTTCGAATTGCCAGGTACTGCTCATATCCCAACCCATGCAGTACACAATGTCATAATATAGAGGCTGAGTTCGAATGTAGGGTATGTGTGTGTGTGTGTGTGTGTGTGTGTGTGTGTGTGTGTGTGTGTGTGTGTGTGTGTGTGTGTGTGTGTGTGTGTGTGTGTGTGTGTTACGAGTGTCGAGGTGTAGTGTACTGTTGTTTATAAGGTAAGAAAGAACAGACAGTACTCGTAAGATCGGGTAAAGAATCCAGTCCAGTTTTTGTGTAGGCTACGGTAGGTCAGACAAACCTGTTTCCATTATGTTATATTACCATCACAATACTTTTCTTGCCAAACTCATTTCTGCACGCAACCAAAACTTTCTCGTATGGCCTTGTCACGTGTATATTATTTTATCATTGCGGTTGTGGTTGTGGTGGAATTGTTTGTGAAGGGTTGTGTTGGCTTATGATTCGTTCAAAGTGTGTCAGAGAACAGCAAATGAGTATTATTATCAGTATATAATACGTGTTGGGTTTTGTTTTGTTGCATATATCTTGTAGGGATTAGTTTTATAATGTTAGTGCAATAATATATTTATTATTATTGTTATTATTATTGTTATTATTATTATTATTATTATTATCATTATCAGTATTGATATTAGTATTGATATTAGTATTAGTATTAGTATTAGTATTAGTATTAGTATTATTATCATCACGTACTTTTTAGTTTGGTATGGTATAATTAATTTGAGTCTGTAATGTACCAAATACTCCCACGAGAAAATCTTATTGAGAGAGAGAGAAAAACAAAACCAAAAAACATGAGTCTGAGGGAAGAAGAGTTGGTCATAAATACGGTATGTACCTAAACCCTTGATATCTTATTGGTCAGAGTAAATTATTATGGATTGGTGTAGTGGTAAGATTACTGCCTCTCTTTCATGGGCCCCCAGTTCGATATTCGTCACTATACTATACACACAAACCAGAACATTTGATATATTGGCTTCATGTACAGTCGGCAAATAAATATCAGTAGAGGAACTTATTTTATCTTACTGTATATATTATCATGAAGAAAAAAGGTTAATTAAATATCAAATTGTATTAATATCTTACACAATTCTTTTCTCTGTAAGTGTGTAGTGTTATTCTCACTTTTAATATTCACACACTCAATTAAGGGGGGGTGAAAATAAGCTTATTTTTTTTATTATGTGTATCTGCAGTAAATGTGTGTCTATATGTGTGTTTGTGTGTGTGTGTGTGTGTGTGTGTGTGTGTGTGTGTGTGTGTGTGTGTGTGTGTGTGTGTGTGTGTGTGTGTGTGTGTGTGTGTGTGTGTGTGTGTGTGTGTGTGTGTGTGTGTGTGTGTGTGTGTGTGTGTGTGTGTGTGTGTGTGTGTGTGTGTGTGTGTGTGTGTGTGTGTGTGTGTGTGTGTGTGTGTGTGTGCGCCAAAAGTTACGAGAGAGAGAGAGAGAGAGAGAGAGAGAGAGAGAGAGAGAGAGAGAGAGAGAGAGAGAATTTCCCTTGGATGTACTGTCTGCTGCGCTAAAAACCACGTGTGTGTGTGTGTGTGTGTGTGTGTGTACCAGCTGTTAAAATTCTCTACCACACGTTTTAAAAGGCAACAATTATATCATTATAAAAAACTCGAGACTAAAAGTGAGAAGCCGATTGAATGTCCTCTCATGTAAGGCAGGAAAAAAGTAAAAAAAAATAAAAAAAAATAAAGAGAGATTGAGTTTTGTGTTCATTATTTTTATTAGACATGTGTTGTGTGAGGAAGGCTGAGTCGTAAATTATTGAGTGTTCCTTAGTTGACCATTTTTCTGTGTTTACTGTATATGAAAGTTTGGGAGAAAACTGGTTAATCTTTATTTTATTTTATTCATTTTTTTAATACCTCATTGAACCTCGGGACTGTATATAGGCTGTCAGTAGCACGTGACTCTTGTGAGGCCTCGAGATTATTGAGTATCGCACCAAATGAGACAGTGGAGCTTCGTAGTAGTGTGATGTTGGTAAAGTCATGGTCTAATGTACTACAACACCTTCCAATGAGATGGCTTCGAAAAATGATCCGAAACTATAGCTGTTGGTGTGTGCAATTTTGGTTCATAAAATTAACTCAAATAGCTCGCTTTTATTCACCAGGTTGCAGTACATTAGACCATGACTTTATCGTAGCTTCTCTTCTGCCTCACTTATTTAATTTTAGATGACCACACTTACTTTCTTTATACACGTCACTACCATAAAGAGGACATGCAGCTACATCGTCACTAACAGCATCTTGGAATAGGATCGGGTTATCTTCTATGGTATGGTCCCATCACCTCACTTCGGAAAAAAACTCAGACGTTTCTCGTGGACTCTTAACCTGGGCCCATGCTATTCACAGTCCGTCGCTGTATTTACTTTTTTCTCGATGTTTGGGACAGTTTGGAGGAATCGTGCATGCAGTTGCTTTAGATTAATCAACATTATACACTCATTGTAGTACATAATTTTTGACCAGAGTGAGTGTGAAAAGCAGAAAGTTTCGAATCGTCTGGTATTGTTCATTTCCCCTCCCAGTACACCTATAGAGACTGAGTTCGAATGCAGAGTATGTGTGTATGTGTGTGTGTTTGTGGTGCCTGCCGTTCGTCTCTGGTCAGAAATTACGTATCACGAGTGTACACATATAATGGGTGAGTGTGTGTGGTGCCTGCTGCTCGTCTCTGTTCAGAAATGATGTATCACGAGTGTATTCTACTTTATAAACCCCTTCACTGTTGCATCAGGGAGGGAGTAGGAGTTGACAGGAGTAGTAGTTTGCCCGTTTGTTGACATTCCATCCCGAGGGGAGGAAACATAATTATAATGAGAGTATGTTTGTCAATTATTTCTATCAGCAGTGTGCAACATGTAGCCTACAGTACATTTGACCTCAGGAATGTCGTACACAAAGCACTGGTCAAAATGGGTCGTCAATCTTCTACATATTAGAATTTGTCTTTCTTAAAAATTAGCTGTCGGTTACATCCAAAGTTTACAATGCAAAAACCAATAATTTTCCGCCAACCCTTACTTCGTGACCCCCAGAAAAATGCCCAAATGACCCCCAGGATTAATAAGACCCGTTGATATATTATATGGTGCTATCTTTTGTGTTGTCTGTCTGTTCCCATGCACCTCCCAATCCCCTTTTTCATTATGTGCCATAGGAACTCGAAAAGGGTCTGAACATTTAGAAAACTCGCTTCTCTCGGGATATTTAGACTGTCTGGAAAATCCCTGCATGTGCGCTTTTCAAATTTAATACAATATCACTCAGTATGTAACTCGAATGTTATTATAGTGAGTGAAATTAATGGATAGGACGGTCTTGGTTAAGGGTGTGTGGGAATAGGGGACAGGCTTGAGGGGGGACTGGGGGGTACGGAAATAGAGGGACAGGCTTTGGGTGGGTAGAAAGCTTGTAACCTATTCCCGCACCACCCTAACCTCCCCAAACCCCCCAAAGCCTCTCCCCCCACTCCCGCACCCACCCAAAACCTCCAAGCCTGTCCCCACTCCCGCACCCCCCCAAAAAACCCCAAGCCTGTCCCCTATTCCCACACACCCCTTAATCTGCAGTAAATTATTCACTCCAACTATTATAAGCAACATGCCACCATTAATTTTACATATCTGGTGCTGTTTCCTGGCACATACCTATACTAAGTTTGGAGGAATCAAGGCGCTTCCATTGTACCAAAAATATACTTACTACTCCATGAAGGACCCTATATAAAATTATGATGTAGTCAGAAAAATTGGAGATAACTGAGTCCTTCAAACATTACCACGAAACAACAACAACACCTATACATATATGGAAGGAACTTGTTTTGTGGCATGGTTAGGAGGAATCAAAAGACTCCAGTTCTTATACACGATCACAGGGTCCATAATTTAAGGGTATAAAACAACAACAATAACAACAACAACTACAAACCTTGACCAGTGGTGTACCGTTGCGGACACATGTAACACACGCACACACACACACACACACACGCACACACACACACACACACACACTTCAAATGGAGGCCCCTTATCAAACATAGAGTAGAACGCATCTCTTCTATACACAACGTTCATAATATAAACTTCATATGTCTTGTTTGAGGTGTGTTTGTTTCATATGTCCGCGACTGTACTTTATTTGTTGGGGTCGATGTTGTAGGTTGGTAGGTCTGGTGGTCCGGGGTTCGATTCCCCCTGGGTACATTCAGGAATTTTAGTGAATGAATTTCTGTGTTGTATATATATAAAGACATTATTGTGACACGATCAATTTGAGTGGACCATGCAGTGTTACAGTATAAAGGTGTTGAGTTGAGTTCATAAATAGATACGCTGAAAATTTCATAATTTTATTATTATTATTATTATTATTATTATTATTATTATTATTATTATTATTATTACAGAAATCCATACGTAACAGAGTTTTCTAATTAACTCTTGGTAGTACAGGGGTACAATGCTCGGCGGCAGTTTCTGTGGTCCAGCGTACGAGTCCTGCTCGGGACACTAAAAATCTTTCACTGTTTCCAGAGGTTACCATCCCTGTGAGTAGGACATGTCGGCTGTCTGAGGCCTTCCTCATTGTACAGCCATAACCTCATTCATCATCCTTGTGATGTGTGTTGTAGTTGTGTTTCATACAGTCGTGTGTACAGTACTTCACACTGTCCCATTCACTGCCACTCATTGACGGCCTTTAATTAACTGACCTTGTATATATACACTTGAATGCCGTTACAAAGGTTCAGAACAATGCTGAAAGTTTATAACACACACACACACACACACACACACACACACACACACACACACACACACACACACACACACACACACACACACACAGCACAGAAATCTTATCAGTAGTCTTTTTAATAATACCTATTACTCATTATTTGCAATGATATGTATGTATTGAGCTCTGGGATATTATTATTATTATAAATACTATGTCGTCAGGTGTGGTCTCATCTGCCTACACATACAGCAGGAGTGTCATCTGTCTCTGTATATAGTACCGTGTGGTTCAGATATGTGGGGTGACTCAACCTTCATACACAGCTGGACAAGGTGGAATCAAAGGCATCTCGTCTCATCAACTCTCCCCTTCCTACTACTTCACCACAGCCTCTCTCTTCCTTCCCTGGGATAGGGGATATACTGTACATACCTCCCAGCATCATTGTACATACCTCCCAGCATCACTGTACATACCTCCCAGCATCACTGTACATACCTCCCAGCATCTCTGATTGTCGTAAAAGGCGACTAAAATGGGCTTTCACTTCTCCAACTGTCACATTATTTTATTTGTTTCCGTTTGTGCTTACTGTCCCACCTCTCAATCACCTTCTTCCTCGGACACCATAATATGACCTCGCTATTGCTACGCCAAATATCAATCAATCAATCAAATCCTCTCTCTCTTAACTGCAACGTTACATATCTTTCTCTCATTTCTATCACTCATGCACTGGACATTGCTCATATGAATTCTCTCAGTTTATGCATTTACTCCTCTACTCCATCTGACTCCTTCTCAGTCCAACTCCACAATACAAGAGTTATCGATACTCTCGGTCTTATATATAGACAACTGGGCAACTCTGGAACATTCTACTTTCATCCATCTTTCCCTCTTACTATGACGTGTGCTCCTTCCAACACAATAATGTGTCTTGGATGTAGTTGGACATGATATTGGACTTCTCTCACGGTTTATATTCCCGAGGTGAGGACATTGAGGGAGCTTCTTGCCTTTAGTCCTCACTTTTTTCAGTAAAGTTAAAAAAATAATCTGAATTTTGTACACTTGGAATACTAGAAAAAAAAAGGCCAAATTCTATTCGTCGTCACCTCAGTTTGTTGCTTCCACTATAGGCCTACTGGACCTTGTAAGGCCTGGCAACTTGTATGTGTTTCTCTGATGTCGACGGACTAGAAATTGACCAGTCAGGATTAAGGGTATAGATACTATGTACACTGGTGATACGTAATCCCTGACCAGAGACGAACAACAAGCACCACACATATACCCTACATTTGAACTCAGCCTCTATTATTATGTGCACTGGGTGGCGAAATGAGCAATACCAGGAGATTCGAAATTTTCTGCTCCTCACACTCTGGTCAGATATTATGTATCACGAGTGTATAGTGTTGTCCACAGGAAGTATTACACAGGTTATATGTAAAGAGAGTCATTATTCTGGAAGTGCTGCAATAAATGGTCTACCAAGTGACTCAGTGATTGCAAAAAACAATATGCAGTACTTGATAATAAAAAGTTGCAATCCAGTTATGTAGTCTTAAATTTTATCTATGTTGATAATAAAAAGTTGCAATCCAAATATGTAGCCTTAAATTTTATCTATGTTGTTAAACTCTTGAAATCAACAACCTATGTATGAATTCATGTGGACAATAATATGTACAATGTTGGTAAAAGTGGAGCAGCAATTCATTATTCCAAACTATTCCAAACAACAAATAGATCACCAGTCCTTTTGTTGACCTGATACTGTTGTCGTGTTTGGAGGAATCAAGGCACAAGGTCTAATGTAGCCAAATCGTAATCTTTTTTTCCCTCTTTGAGATTAAGGATAAATTGGATCGTCAGTGTTGGGATGCAGTAATGGCCTCCCTACACACACACACACACACACACACATATACACACACACACACATCTTCTCTCTCTCTCTCTCTCTCTCTCTCTCTCTCTCTCTCTCTCTCTCTCTCTCTCTCTCTCACACACACACACACCTTCTCTCTCTCTCACATACACACACACCTTCTCTCTCTCTCTCACACACACATACACACACACACACACACACACACACACACACACCTTCTCTCTCTCTCTCATACACACACACACACACACACACACACACACACACACACACCTTCTCTACACTAATGGGGAATGATCTTCTTTGGTTGTGTCTTGTTTACTTTCCTCTTGGACTCTTTGCCTCCTCATCAAAGACCAACACCGGGATTGTCTGCAGAGTAAAGGGAATGAAGTTAGTAGTAGTAGTAGTAGTAGTAGTAGTAGTAGTAGTAGTAGTGGTAGTAGTAGTAGTAGTCGTAGTAGTAGTAGTAAATGAATGGACAGACAGAATTCATCCCTGCTAAAATATATAAATGTACAAACCAATACACACTTCACTGAACACACCGGACACTGTACTCGTTACTAGTGGAGGCAACTGTTTTGTCAGTACATCAATGCCTCGGTGACCCCTATACCCATCACAATGCCTCACTTCCTATCCACCAATCACTGTCCCTTACCTTACATCTCCCCTTCTCACTCCTATTTCACTCCCCACCTACTCACCTCTCCTTCACTCCCTATCCCCTACTCACCTCTCCTTCACTCCCTATCCCCTACTCACCTCTCCTTCACTACCTATCCCCTACTCACCTCTCCTTCACTCCCTATCCCCTATACTCACCTCTCCTTCACTCCCTATCCCCTACTCACCTCTCCTTCACTCCCTATCCCTTACTCACCTCTCCTTCACTCCCTATCCCCTACTCACCTCTCCTTCACTCCCTATCCCCTACTCACCTCTCCTTCACTCCCTACTCACCTCTCCTTCACTCCCTATCCCCTACTCACCTCTCCTTCACTCCCTATCCCCTACTCACCTCTCCTTCACTCCCTATCCCCTACTCACCTCTCGTCCGTGGGTTTCCTATTCTCCAGATCACTGATGGTGTCTGGAAGTGCCAATCCCAGTGTTTCCGGCAGCAGAAATATAGCCAATGCAGCCACGAGGGACCCAACACCAAACACGATTGAGGGACCCGGCTTGTAATGTTTTCCCTGCATCACAACCATAACATTAGGTAAGCGTGTAGAGACAGGGAGGATCAGTAATAGTACAGTATGTATAATTATATATTATTTCATAGAACGACTGGTGAAACAATGTCATATCCAGGTGTTGTTGATGTTTTGAATCATTTAACATGTCACTGAACCAATTGCAAAGCCTATCCTTTTTCATTCTTATTGGAGCGTATTTAACCCTTAAAAAGTGGGTGGTGTTGGCAATTGTTAACACCCGTAGCAAGTGTGGGTGACTGAGGGTGTTGGGAATTAATTGACGACGCATTTTTTCAATATACTGGACAGACATTCACCACAGAGTTCCTTATAATGGATGCTACCAATACAATTTATAGAACAACATTGTTTTGCCAGCTGGTATTTGGATAATACAGCTGTAATGTAATATTATATAACTCACCACAACGTCCATAATGATGGGTGAGAGTATAGAGCCGATCCTGGACATCATAAAACATGTACCAACACCTCGACTACGGACCTCTGTAGGGAACAGTTCACTGGAAAAGAAGATGGTCACCTGGAAGGCTCCAGTAATACCCACTTTGCCCATCAGGGCCAGAGCCATTATCACTCCACTGTATTCTGTAACAAAACCATTAGAAAATATAAATATATCTTTATGGGGGTACGGTTGGCTACAGGAATTCTTACACACGCTATAAATTCTGGAAGTACAGCAATGAATGGTCTACCAAATGACTTGGTGTTTGCATAACAGTAAACCTAATAATAATGTTGCAGTGTAGTTACATAGTCTAACATCTTTTATATGTTGCAAACCCTTGAAACAGCAGGTGTACGAAATCTTGTGGTCAATAGTACGTATTATAGATAATAAGTATATTTTTCCACATTAGTAGCGTTAACACATCGTTTCCTTCCCTTCCCTAAAGTAGAATGTCAGAGTCTATACTTGTAGTGTAATGATACTGATGGTTCTCATTCCTGTCTCCTCACCTGTAGGAATGATGACGAGGGCAAAGAGAGCCAAGGCACAGAGCAGGAAAGCAATGAAGCCTGGGATGCGTCTACCTGCCCTCTGTACAATAGGAATAAGTAGTGTGTATGCAGGCACCTCCACCAGACCAGACAACACCATGTAAAAAAAGGGGTTTCCGCTCATTTCACCACCGCTCAGAGACAGACCATAATACACCATTGCAGAGACCAGGTATGTGATGTAGAGTAGAAGTGTTATGATGCGTAGTCTTGGTGTTCTGGTGAGAAAAACTGTTGCTTATACACTTACAAATAATATATATATATAAACAAAAATATATAAATAATAACACACACACACACACAGACTTTCTGTTGCTATATACACTTACGAAAATACACAGCCGTTATGTTGTTATTTACACTTACAAAAATACACAGCTACATTATATAGGAGTTTGTTTTGTGGCATAGTCAGGAAAAATCAAAAGCCTTCATTCACAAGGTCCTTAAGATTAATTTTAAGTATGGTTGTTAATTAAAGGTAGAGATGTGAGATTGATAGTAGCATAGGGGAGAAGGGGAAGGGATGACTGGAGTTGAAGATGGGCGGTGAGGGGAGAGGAGGTGAAAGAAGGTGAGGGGAGAGGAGGTGAAAGAAGGTGAGGGGAGAGGAGGTGAAAGAAGGTGAGGGGAGAGGAGGTGAAAGAAGGTGAGGGGAGATGATGAACGGTGAGGGGCAAAGGTGATAGTGAGGTGACGAGAGATGAAGGTAGAGAAAGTGAGATGAAAGGAAATTAAGTATGTAAGTGAAGTGAGGAGAAATGATGATGATGATATATAGAGGAAGTGAAAGTAAGTGAAGTGAAGTGAAGTGAGGAGAAATGATGATGATGATATATAGAGGAAGTGAAAGTAAGTGAAGTGAAGTGAAGTGAGGAGAAATGATGATGATGATGATATATAGAGAAGGTGAAAGTAAGTGAAGTGAAGTGAAGTGAGGAGAAATGATGATGATGATGATATATAGAGAAGGTGAAAGTAATAAGTGAAGTAAAAAGTTTGACCTGGACTGACCTTAGGAGAGCAAGTACCTCATCCATGACTAAAGTGTAGGTGGACTTGACGATTTTCTTCTCGTCCGACACCTTCTTGGGGCTGGGGGACTGCGGACGACAAAAAAAAAAAAAAAAAAAAAAAAAAAAAAAAAAAAAAAAAAATAACAAGTGACCATCACATTGAAGATAGATTATTATTTATTATTATTTACTGAACTATTAACAGGTGACCATCACATTGAAGATAGATTATTATTTATTATTATTTACTGAACTATTAACAAGTGACCATAACATTGGAGATAGGTTATTATTATTTACTGAACTATTAACAGGTGACCATCACATTGGAGATAGATTATTATTTTTTACTGAACTAACCATCCACATTTATTTATATTGAAGGACAACGTGATATTTCTCAGTCTCAGTATTATTTTGGGTTATCTGGGTTTTTTTTGGGTTTTGGTTTGTTACGTGTGTTTTGGTTCGTGGCTACAGATTTGCTAACATTACTTAATTTCTGTTTAATTAAGTTTGTCTGTCTATATTTATCTATTTAACTTCCTTATTCTATTTGCCTGTCTATCTATCTGTCTGTCTGTCTGTGTATCTATCCGTTTGTCTGTCTGTCTGTCTGTCTGTCTGTCTGTCTGTCTGTCTATCTGTCTATCTGTCTGTCTGTCTGTCTATCTGTCTATCTGTCTGTCCGTGTATCTATCTGTCGGTCTGTCTGTCTATCTATCTGTCTGTCTGTCTGTCTATCTGTCTATCTGTCTACAGCTCTGACTTGTCGTTTCCTCCTCATGTTTCCTCACACACCAGACTCATTAAAATCACTCTCACAATCCTTCGTGAACTTGCATTTTTTCACTCATGTGTTCAAAATAACCTCAATATTTCACAGTCACGTTTCACTTTATCAAACACTTCACACTTCACCCCACAACACAATACAACACAACACAACACAACACCTCTCACCAACACTATCAATGCTTGCTTTCCTCATCCCATCTTGTCAACACACACACACACACACACACACACACACACACACACACACACACACACACACACACACACACACACACACACACACACACACACACACACACACACACACACACGTTCCTCTCAAGTACTAATAATCGACTCCTTTCCACTGCACCATCAACAACTTGTGTTCTGTACCACTTCGTCCCCTTCTTCGTCAGTGTTGTTGGGATTATTAACTTGACTTTACATACTGGAGCCTCAGCTAGTTCCAAATCTATTTTTAAGGTAGATATTTTTTTTTATATCAAAGGACAGTAATTAAGGATTGGAATACTTGACAAATGGAACATGTAAGTCAATTATTACGTTATTATATTGCTGACTGGATTATAATGGGCATAAAATATATAGAAATTCTATATATAATATTATAAAGTATAAAATAAATTCCCCAAGAACATAATTAATTTCTTTTTTTCCCGTTTCGTCACTTTGTAAGCACTACAATGTACATTCCTAATCATGTTCTTGGCTCCATAATTTCTGTGTTGTATGCGTTGCCTACATAGCCTATACTTTATATACTCACCTCGTCATTGAGTGGGAGTAGTTCTTCATCTGACGGTAATGAGACCTTGTGCCAACTAGCTGCTCTCCTGAACACCCTGATAGCGTCGTCACGTCTTCCCTTCACCATCAGCCAGCGGGGAGACTCGTCCATTACCCTACATGTGGTCATAATTCAACACAAAATTAATGTACTTTACTGTTCTCTTGAATGTTGAAACTTGTATCCACCTCACATTACATCCACTTCACATTGTATCCACCTCACATTACATCCACCTCACATTACATCCACCTCACATTACATCCACCTCACATTACATCCACCTCACATTACATCCACTTCACATTGTATCCACCTCACATTACATCCACTTCACATTGTATCCACCTCACATTGCATCCACCTCACACATACAGTACTGCGTCCATCTAACCGCATTACACCAATAAGCACGAGTGAAGATAAGACCTTATGTAACACTCCGTTTGCGAAGTTAATAAAATGCGAAATGTCAACATTATCCAGCAGACAGAAGAGACAGGTTTATTTATCGCTTTTCTTTATCAGACATAATATTTCTTTACTCTTCCAGGATTTCGAACAACTGGAATAAATTGTCTATACCGTGTGAACAAAGATGTAATAATGTTTTAGTGAAGGGCAGCATATGTATCAAGTATGTATGTATCTCACATTTCAAATTATATATATATATATATACATACAAACCTCCATCTACTCACAATACGAAGGGCATTAAGAGCAGGAGAGAGAGAGATCCAAAGGTCTGCAGTAGTCGCCAGGACCTCTCCATATAACCCAGGGCCCCAAACCATATTACCCCTGCAGCCCAACCCAACATAAGAGTAAACCCCGTGACCGTCCTATACTTGGCCTCCACCACCTCCACCGCTGGCAGGGAAGAGAGGCAAAAAACACCATCATAAGATTAGTGAGGGTGGAAATGAATTATTGTTCCCTCTTGTTTGTATTGTTATTTGGTTTTCTCTCTATAGATACATACTGTGGAAAAGTCAAGCAGGCCTCAGTTTAGAACTTTAGACACTATTGATATTTCCTGCGTCAGTAAATGGGAATGGTACCGTATGTATATTTGCCAGGCGTCAATAACCTTCATTTTTGTTGCTGTAAGTTATGAACCCACTTAAAATAGTTGCAGGTGTTGCAGGACTATTGGCCGTGACTGTACGTGCACACAATAATAAAGTAGTAGCAAACGACAGAGAACTTAGAAATGGACTCTTCCTCTGTCTAATTCACAATGGGATTAAATTTGTTCACTTTGTATTTAATTAAGAGTTAGTTGGAGTTCTTATTCTTTACTATCAGCCTCATTAGTAAAACGAGTAAAATTTTATCATAGACTATAGTATTTCATTTATGAGAAAACGAACAGCAGTTTATTTGTAAGAAGAGGAACAGCATAATATAATAATAATAATAAACCATAATATAGTAAGGATGGGTAGCCGTAATCATCCATCGTATATGCAAGAATATCTGTCTGTACATGGTATTTACGATGGCTCTGTTGTTGTTGTGGTGGTGGTGGTTTGTGTTTGTTTGTTTGTTTGTTTATATATGGAGTCATCTTATATGGGTACCACACCATCGTATACACCATGAATGTTCTTGAATTGAATACGGTAAGGGCCCTATAGATATTTAAAGGACCCTGTGTTGTAGTCAGAAAATTGGAGATAAGCGAGTCCTTCAAATATTGCCATGAAACACCACCTATATGGAAGGAGCTTGTTTCGTGGCATAGTCAGGAGGAATCAGAAACCTCCAATTATCATACACGAGCACAGGGTCCTTAATACGACTCACCTAAGATGTAGGAGGTGAAGCAAAGACTACAATGCAGGATACCAAGTAGGAACCTTGAGAAGAGTAGTAGTGGCAGGTGTGAAAGCCAAGCAAAGGCAGGAGGCATTACAGCATACAGCAGAATGCCTACCAACAACACCATCCTCCTCCCACACCTGTACCAATACATACATATATATACACTACACACCTGTACACTACACACATATACACACCTACACACC
>JAWZYT010001355.1:0-2500 GCA_034508575.1 Petrolisthes manimaculis
GCTCTGATAGGGCGGTGGTCACGGGCGGCCAGGACAGCCTCCCACCCGCCCACCACCTCACCGAAAGGACAAGCAAAGCAACGATCACGGTTCTCAATGGTACAGATGTCAAAGCAAGCATCCCTATCTGGCCTTCCACTACCAGCCCCTACCAGTAATCCCATCTCTGTACCCCCTTATACTTCCCGTCCCACTCCAGCTGGTCCATTACTCCCTGGGCGCTGAGGGGGCCTTCAGGAGTTGGGTAGGGCCCCGCGTGTAGACATTCCCCCTTCAGCCCCCTTGAGAATACCTCCTCAAACTTGGCCCCACGGTAGGAGGGTCCATGGGTGCCCATACACAGTGCCAGGAAGTTGTGTGCCCGGCGCATGTGTCCCCACAGGCGGATGTAAACACGACCCAGCTTCCTCTCCCCGACACTCAAGTCCAGGAACGCCTCGGGGTTGTCTTGGGAAATGACACTCTGTAGTACTGCCAGCTGTACCAATGCCAGGAGGGGAATGATTAGAGGAGATGTATTATAGTACGACACACGTATAACATGGATAAACCTGACGTATACATTATACAAGAAAGACGCCATTAGATGAGCGAGGGTTAAACTCACGTTAATTTATGTAATTCATTTTTCAAATTGTGTTCCACATGTCCTTTATGCCTATATATACCTTCCCCATAAACATAGTATTCATTAACATAAAAAATATGTCTAAAAATGTGTATGTGGTCAGTATATTCAACTAACTTTACGTAACCCAATGAACTAACCTTAATCATAAAGTGAGCATCATATTGTTCGTCTCCAAGTGCCCACATGTGCAGTCTACCGCTCTCCCAGGCCAACCGAGCCCTCCTGCCGTCCTCCCCGTACACACAGCAGGTCAGGGGCCACAGTGATGCGTCCCCTAGTCCCTTCAAGGGCCCCTCACTCGACAGCCGGGCCTGCTGCTCCCCCGTCAACCCAGAGATGCCCAGTTGGTGTGGGTTTGTTGACTGGGGAGTGACAGCCATTTTGTTTGTGGTAGTGGTTGTGGTGGTCATCTTATTGTTATTGTTTGTGTTGTTGTCGTTGACGTGGACAGTTCTGCTGAGTTTGTTGTCTGAACTCTGACTTCTGGTTCTCAATGAGTCAGCAGTAGGGGACATTACTCTCCTACGACGCCTCACCCTTGGAGTGCTACTATCTTTCTCCATCTCAGTGTCGCTGGAGGTACTGGTGGAGGTGAGGCCACGTCCCGCTAGGCTACCAGGATGGACTTCATACGTTTGAGGCTCCCCAGCAGGAAGTTGATGTCTGCTGTCTTCTTATTGTCTGACATCATACCCTTGACATCCTTAGCAGAGTGTTCAGCCACCATACTGGCTTCACACACCTGTAACACATCACACCACCTTATCAATCATGGATATTACCTTGACGAAGATTGTTCATTTGATTAACTATATATAGAATATTTTGCACAGGAATTCAGCAGATAAAAATTTGAAGACTTAATTTCTTGCTGAGTTTGAAATCCAGTAAAGGAGATTTGTGTACGACTCGTTGGTAAACACTGACCTTAAGCAGATGAACAGAACAAGTCTTCACTGAGTCGAGTATCTTCTGCTTCTCATAGTCCACGTTCTCCAAGATATCGTGTCCTTGCTGCGTCAACTCCTGTCGCTTCTCCTTCAGTAGGATTCGTGTTTTGAGTGTGTTGTGTCCCGGGAACACCATACACTGACCACACAGGGCGTAGTCACAGTCCCTACACCAGAACGCCAACACTTCCTGGTGCCTCTCACATCGCCCAAGCTGAAACACACATACACATAATTGTATAAGGATATTTAATTAATTTATTGATTGATTGGTTGATTGATTGATTACAGAATAAACAAATACCTGTGCAAGGACTTGGGTAGTGTGTTGTCGGAAGTGAAGTAAGGAGAAGAAACCAAAATTTGTAGAATGAACAAGAAAAGGACGACTTATTGAAACATTGAAAGTGATTGACTCGAAAATATAGGGTCAGTATTATTTACAGTTAATGAGAGTGGTAAATCTTATGAATGTAGGATATTTTTTAATTTAACCATACTTAATTTTCTACTAAACTGTCTTTAACCAATCACGGTTTGGAACAATGTACTGTACACAGGGGTCAATAATTCTTTCCTGATCCGAGGCACAAGAATAATCTACCAACTAAAGTTAAAAAAAAAAAAAAAAAAAAAAAAAAAAAAAAACTTTAGTTGGTAATTCGGGATGCATGGTTGGTAGAGCTTCATGCTGTGTCTCGGATTAGGACACAATCATTGTACAGTCATGGTCTAAATTCTTGCAACAACTCAGAATGAAACGGCCACGAAATATGGTGTGAAACTACAGTACAACTGAATATCTCTGTAATATTGATTCATAAGATTCACTCTCACGGCTCACTTTCATTCACCCGTTGCAGGATTTTTTACCTGACTGTACCATAAGGACTTCACCTTATCATCTCTGAAGGTCTCT
>JAWZYT010001355.1:12500-114497 GCA_034508575.1 Petrolisthes manimaculis
AAAGTATGGTTGGTACTTTGATGGAATTCTCAGCCACATGACTCATAGCAACCATATGGATGATATTTAGCTTGTGTAATATTTTATTGGTGTGTGTGTGTGCCGGCTGTGTGTGTGTGTGTATGGTGTGTATGTGTATGTGTGTATGTGTATGTGCCGGCTGTGTCTGTGTGTGTGTGTAATGTGTATGCCAGGTGTGTGGTCCAACAGTGCCAGTACAAAATGACACAATGATGGCCTCACTTTTATTTTGGGTTGTTCACACTACAGTAGAAGCGAATAATAACATAACGAGAAAAGGGAGGTATTGTATGCAGATATGTTTTTGAGGAGATTGATTGATTGATGGATATAAGGCGCCGCAACATAGAGGTCCTATAGCGCCAAAAAAAGGTGATAGAGAGGTGTGACAGCAAGCATATTTGAGGAGATATAAAGTCCCTAGATATCTATACAATGAATAAATACTTACATCCACGTCTGAATATTAAAATAGTTCCATTTATAACTGGTGTACTGTTATCTTTAGGTTGTGAAATATCAGCTCTCCTCGCTAGAAATAGACCTTTACCTTTTGTGTGGCTTTACAGAAAATGGAACTATAGGACATTTCATGGGAATTCTTAACTATTTTCATTTAGTCATTTAGTTATTTATTTTATATCAGCTTTCTTCGGTTCCCATACTTTATTTATATTTCAGTCTTCTTTTGCTTTTATATAGTATTTCTTTTCATGTAGTCAATCATGTGTGTAAAATAAAAATCGATCCAATAATTATATAACCCCTTAGATAATCCATGCATCTCGTTACTGTTCGTCCGTCCAACCATTATGACAGTGTAGCCAGATATGAGAATTTTCCCTACACAGATAATAATACCAATGGGGAAATGATATACAGTATAAAGATTGTTTAATTAAGAGTAAATGGGGAAATTACTAACAGACAAAATATCAAATAAAATTAATGTACTATACGACAATCTTCAAGAGTAACTAAGGAATTAATTGAGGTTATTGCGACTAGAATCATCTACCCAGGGCAGGACATCAGCCCTGTTGCCTGATTGGTTATAATAGTGTAGCAGGCAGGCAACCTTTATATTTATGTATAACATTGACTAAATATATTCCAGGTTAACTGTAAAACTTTATATACAATGTATAACCTGAAGCAATAAACAGATTAAAAATTCTTCATCCAAACCTGACTAAAGTAGCAGCGCTGCCGCTACAAGGTAAGAAGGGAAATTAATTTTGATGTTTGATTGTTTGAAGTCAAGCAGATCTGGCAACACTGTAAGATTGTAAACATTGGGACAGCCATCAACGTAGCCGTGAAAAGTTGACCTACTAATTTGTTTTACCTTTGATACTTAGTAAATCGAAGCATGTATAAGGACCAGTTGACGTGGACAAAGTGATATAAAAGTTGATAGATAAAGTGTCATATAAAGTTGATAGATAAAGTGATATCAAGTGATATAAAGTTGATAGATAAAGTGTGATGTAAGAGTTGGTAGATAAGTGTGATGTAAGAGTTGGTAACGTTAACTTAGATAAAGTGTGATGAATATAAAAGTTAACTAGACTAGATAAAGTGTGGTGCCTTGGAACAGCAAATTAATATATACGGTACAAACAAAATAATATATACAAATACTATATACAAACACCAACAAATAATACATACAAACAACAACAAAAAATAATATATACAAACACCAACAAATAATACATACAAACACCAACAAATAATACATACAAACACCAACAAATAATACATACAAACACCAACAAATAATACATACAAATATCGACAAATACTATATACAAACACCAACAAATAAAAATGCCGAGACACAGTAAAATGCAGCTGGAGGTGTTGAGGATGTACAAGCAGTGTCTGAGGGCAGCCGAGAAGAAGCCGGGGTTCAGAGATAATGTGAAGAACGAGTTCCGCAAGAACGCCTCCATCCCCAAGACAGAGGTGCTGAGGTTAGAGCATCTCATGAGACAAGGCTGGAGGAAGCTACAGATGATGCAGGATCCGTTTGTCGATGGCATGGGAAGGTTTCAGAAATGAGGCAAAAATTGAAATGGTTAACGTTAGATTAGGTGGGTAGGTTCTGTTGTGAGTGATACGTACCGTAATTAACTAAGCCCTTATTCATATCTGGGAATGTACTGTACTATTTTTTGAGGCATGTGTGGAAATGAGACACAATTGGAAAGGGTAGAATAGGTCGGTCGGTTCTATTGTGAGTGAGACTTAACGTAAGCCCTTTATATACGGCATATGGGGTTAAGACTCCAATTTATTGTTGTCCTAATGAAAAAAAAAAAAGGACATTATACTATATTTTAATGTTGTGTTGTGCTACAGTTAACCTCAAAGAGATGAGTAAACTGGTGTATGTTGAGAAGCTGGGGAGGATGAAGTATCTACCAGCGTGGGAGTTACAGAAGAGGATTGCAGCCAGGGTGAAGGCTAATGTGAAGGAGGGGAAAGAAGCGAGACACACCTTATTGCTCCTTGAACACTACCCTGGTGAGTTCATTTGGTTGCTGGGCACTAAATACTGGCATCACTGTGGACATTGGTAAAATTTTTGATATAGCCTATATGGAAGAGATGACCGCTTTTTATGCAATGAGCCTGGGAATCGAAGGTTTTGTCTAACCTTAACTGACCTTACCTAATCAGGACCACGGCATCCTTCAGTCCTTACCTGAATGGTCCTAATCTAGACATTCACAGGGGAAATACTGCTAACCAAATATGAAAATAGTAAAATTATAAACAATTTGTCCATGATTACATAACTATGCATAAAGAGAGTACAGTATATCAAAAATTAATCAGAGATGATGTTGAAAAAATGGTAAATCAAAAGCAGTCATCTCTTCCATGTTATCCAAATTTTACAATCAATCAATATACCTTTCAAGTTAACTATGTGTTTTTGTTTTTAGTTATTTGAATGATTAATACCTTCATTTTATATGGAAAAGCCTTCCTTCGATGGGAATCTGCCCACTTGGTAATTCCCCTGTCCCTAGCTGTGCCGCATCAGTCCCAATGCATATATCTCTTTGATATGTTAGCTATTTACTAATTGAAATAGTATTGGACAACTTAGTTCATTTCTTATAGCATGGACCCATCTTAATTTGGCCTGAACTATTACTACTTTCAGAATCTAACTTAGTACCCATCAGGAGTTACCATAATGTCATTTTGCAAAGTTAATGTTGTAATAACCTCATGAATGAAAAAATAATTATTCAATTAACATTAATTACATTATGTATCACCTTTGTTTTTTATTTTTAGATGTATGGTCAATGGAACCACAACATTTTTTCCCCCTGTATCAAATTACTGTACCGTCAACTTGATACACTAGGTTTATAGGATCTTGGACTGTATTCCCTTGAATGTGTGTTACCTTTGATATTAATTAAGTGTTTTGCCAGCATTTAATGTGTGCATTTCTGCTATTTGTAGGTTTTTCCCTCGCATCTTGACTTTCGTGCTTTTTGCAGTTATTGCTATTTCTTGACACCACCTCATTCAATTTTTATAGCCCTTCAGCTATAAAAACCTTTCCTTCTCTGTTTAAAGATTACAATGCCCAAGATTGTTGCACCTCCTTTCCATCTGTGCCCCACACTACTATACTGTTGTACTCTGTTCCCCTGTGTGTACTTTTGTCTCATCTGCTCTACCATATCATATATTACCATGGAGGAACAGTATTTGCTCTTCTGCATTTCTCTAATATCCCATAATTTCTGTAACATTGGTTCTTTCCACAGTGTACACAACTGGTATCCGCAAGTCAGACTACACCCCAGAGGTTGAGGCTCAGTTGAAAGGTACCGGGGCAGACTTTCACCGCACCAACCGGGGGGGACTCATCACCTTCCATGGTCCAGGCCAGCTCATCGCATATCCTATATTACACCTCTCTTCCTTCAGCCCCGGCATCAAATGGTGAGACAAGTTGCCTATCCACTCCTCCCTCAGCCTGGGTGTCAGATAGTGAGACTGCATTTTATAGTAATCTTGAATTAAGTGAATTTTTAAAGAACTCCACATGTCAGCTGGACTAGTAAAAAAAATACTGTGTTACAGTAGAGTATTAATGTTTTCTGTCTAATTTCTCAGTCGGCAAAAATTCTGTCTCGTATTAGGACCAAACACATTAGAATACATGTACTGTATTGTGCAGTACCGGTACTATATCAAATAATTTACCTCAGTTAGGTATGGTAAGTTTTAGATTTCATCAACTGTGTTCAGATAGTTTGCATTTAATGCTACTGTACTTACTTGTTTACAGGGCAATCACAGAGGGATATGTCTACTTAGTGTAGTAGGGTAGTGATCGAGTACTGTAGGGTAGGGAGAGTGAGAACAGAGAAATGGGTGGATGAGGAGCAGGGTGAGTTAAGGAAAGGAAGTGTGTGTGTGTGGACCAGATTTTCTCCTTGAGGTGTGTTGTTGAGAAATATCTGGAGAAGGGTAAGAAGTTGTATGCTGCATTTATGGATTTGGAGAAGGCAGTCCGGTTGGAGAGTGAGTTTTTTTATTTGAATGTTGGGTTGAAGCAAGGGTGTGTGATGTCCCCATGGTTGTTCAGTGTATATATGGATGGAGTCATGAAGGAAATACAGGGAAGAGCAGTGGATGTTGGTGTACCTCTGATAAGGGAAGGGAGTGAGTGGAAGTTGCCTGTGTTGGTGTTTGATGATGATACAGTTCTGTTGAGTGATGATTAGTTGGAGTTGCATATATTTGGAGATGTGTGCGAGAAACAGAACCTGAAGGTAAATGTGGTGAGGAGCGAGAGGTTAGTTAAGAAAGGGTACGAGAGTGAGGTGGAGGTACGGAGAGGAAGTGGCAGACCAAAAGCGAGGTGGAAGGATGGAGTTGAGAGGTATATGAACGCCAGTTGATGGGGGACAGAGGTGTGTGGAGGCAATTTATTTGTGGTCACCCCTTTCGAGAATTGAGGCATCTGGCAAGAGATAGATATACTTACTTGTATCATTTCTTTTTCCCTTTTTAATTTCGTATTTATGTTGTACAGGTACGTGTGTGCATTGGAACGGACTGTGATACGCACACTGCGAGGACTGGGAATCCATGCTCACACATCCCCTCATACTGGAGTGTGGGTCGGAGAGAACAAGATCTGTGCACTAGGTATTTTCATTTTAGTTTGGTTTGTTTATGGCACTTCAGTCCCAAGTCAGTAAGATTTACCTCTTTAGTTATCTATGTCCCTATTTTACTTTTTCTTCCCACCATCCCCTCTGGTTTCATGTGACCATTGCTGTTGCACTGCCGTTATAGTTTTCTTTCTGGTCAATCAGTTGGTCAGTTTTCGTAATTATGTTAGCTCTGTGTTCCATCATCCTTAGTGCCAGGCAATTATATTACAAACGTGCAAAAATAAGGATTCTGGACTGTATAACAACTTAAACTCTAATGATTTTGAAAATAGTTATTAAGTGTATACTGTACAGATTCATTACAGCTATTCATTTGTGCAACATCTGTAAATGTGTGGTTGGAGTGCAACCTAATAGTAGCTACACAAAGTGGTCCAAGTCCTTATTGCTATTTTATTTTTTTCTAGACTATTAAAGAACTAGACCTCTCAGTAATATAGAAGGCTGCGGCCACTCAGAAGTGGAAAAATATGCAAAGAGAAAGAGACCATCATAAAATGCACATGGATGTCATGCAGGTTCTTTGTAGTCTTAATTTCCCCTAATCTAGCTCTATCAATTTTTTTTATTATTATTATTATGCAATTCCAACCAAGAATGATACTATTAAGGCATAAGCTCTGTCTAGCAAAAACAACTTTTTAGCGCTAAATTGGCATAATCTCAGGAATTTGGTAAAATGGGATATTATTTACTATTTATATAACTGGTATCAAAAAAAGGTCTAGATTTGGGGAGAAATCCGGCTTGAGGTCTGGATATAGGAATTTTTATTACTGGCATGTATTCCTTGGGGGAGGTAATTGGGGTAAAATGGGTACTTCTGCCATTAAACAAGCCCCTATTTCCTCAGCTACAGTCATGAGCCATAATACTTAACCCAGAATTGTATTGTATATATATATAACTGCTAATGAACCACTTACTGTATGCTTGTTATTATTGTACACTATTATAGGCCTACCAGCTTTATACTTGGCTAATTATATGTTTAACTTTGCACCATCAGGTTTGCAAGGCCGGCATGTTACCACACATGGGCTGGGGCTAAACTGCAACACTGATCTGCAGTGGTTCACCCACATTGTACCCTGTGGTATACCAGACAAAGGTGTGACCAGTGTGACCCAAGAGCTAAGGAGAGAGACCACCATCAGTCAGGTAGAGCCACACCTTTTGAAAGCCTTCGCAGAGGTCTTCAAATGTCAGCTTGTTTATTCTTGATTAATATTATTTCTTTATTCACCTAGAGCCTGGACATCTTCACATATTAGGAAATAGAAATACAGTTGGGTCTCCTGGAGGATGAAGACATATTTGCTAACCAAGCTCAAGGAAGATACATCAATTGACCTTGAAAGTGTCAAATTGTTGACTGGGGTACCATATTAGAAGCCTGTTGAAGTTACAGGAAACTATTGTTATACACAAGAATCTGGAGTAGAGGATTTAATTAAATAAATAATTTGCAGAGGCACAAAGTAAATCTGCAGTAAATTGCACAGATAATTATACCCAATCAAATTTTGCTTCATACTGAAGGAGGTATAGTATATGAACATGCAGATCCATAAGAGAATCTGTGTGTGGAAGATAAATTATGAATGTTAAGGGTTCCCTGTACTAAGTATTTATTTGTACAGTAGTCTAGATGCATTTGTCTAATTGTATGATTAACCCTCTCGCTGCATATCACGTCGGGAACCGTCTGTGTACTGGGAGACAGGCCTAGGCTAGCTGAGACCTCCTGTCATCTCTCAGGCTACTCAACCCAGCTCACCATGGCAAAAAGTAATTGTCTGATTTACCTTCTCAGCCTTATCTATTCATGTATTGCACATACTTCTTTTTAATTTTAGAGGAACGTTTATTCTTTCCAAATTTGATAACATAATAAATGTTCTGGGTAACACTTTATTTTCTTTTTTATCGTATATTTCTCGGATATAATGGCAGAAATAAACTAGTAGACAATTTACAAGGCTTCATTTTGACTCCAAAAAGAAAATTGATCTCAGTTAGGCTGTGTGCTGCTGTAGTATGCAGCCTAATTGAGATAGGAATTTCTTTTGGGGGTTAAAATGAAGTAAAGTAATTCATCAACTAGTTGATCTCAACTAATATATCTAAAAAATATACAGAAATCTGTGAACATTAATATAATAATTTAAAAATGTGCACGAAAAAAAAAAAGTTATCCAGACAATATTACCGTATTCGGAAAGAATAAATATTCCTGGGAGAATGAGCACAATAAATGAATAATTTAAGGCCTGGAACTTGCTGGAAGACAAAGAGCTTTTGCTGACGGTGAGCTATAGTGTGTGGCGTGGGAGACGATATTAGGGAGGTCCCGGCTGGCCCTGGCCTGTCTCCCAGTACACAGACAATTCCCGACCCAATACGCTGTCATGATCCTGAAAGGGTTAACGAGTTGTAGAATACAAATAGTACACTTTCATAAGGAGGCTTTGGTCATGCTTGTGAACTGAGGGCTATTGACTCCTCCATATACAGTTATAGTAAAAATCAGCCTTTATGCTGAGGGATTTATATTAGTGTTTTGGAGAAATCTATACCCTTCAGTTTGCCGGCACAATCTAAGACCCTTTATAAATATTATTGAGTGTAATTGGTAAACACTTTATGAAATATTATGAAACTTTTCTTTACAACTTAACAAAAGCAAGTATAGTTACACTGACTATTGGTGAAATTGCCACTGTAAATATTAAGATGAATTTTGACTTTTGAGTGCTGTACAGATGAAATGAGTTAATTTTAATGTACTTCAGATCTGTAAATATGTTCAACACATATACTGTAGTTATTAACCTATACGGTACTGAATAACCCATGGTGTAATTGGCAGCACAGTGGAAACTTAATTAAAAGTATTTTTTTACCTCCTTAGTTTATTAAGCAGCCAGTAATGTTCTTTTTGTTCTTCTGCTATGTTTGCTGTAGTGATTATAGGCTTCTTCCCCTCCTCACTGTATGCCTTCTGATAACTTTTCATATTCCCTACATTCATAAAATTAGTCATGCACCTTAACACAGTTGTCAAGGCCTTTCTGTTGTCATCCACTTCCTCCTGTCCTCCCAATTCCACCGTGGGTTAATCAAATCATTCAATCCAAGCATAATGGGAGAGGAAGTACACAAAATTATAGCAATTACTACCATGGGTTATTCAATACCTTTAAACCTTAATACAAGACACAATAAAAGATATATATTTTTACAGCTTATTCCTTGCATTATAAGAATGAGCACCTTGGTCCCTGTGTCTAACCTAAGTCAGCACATTTTCAATTTTTTTAACACAAATGTAATCAAGGATTTAGGAAATTGCTGAAACAATATAACAACACACTTGAACAAAAGGTGTTCATGTGATTTGTAACATTATCTTGTGCTTGTCCTGGTATATTGTAAATGACATCAGCCATCATTCATGGGGTAATTTAAAAAGCATTTAGTCAGTATGACATTGAAAACTGTAAAAGGGTTCAAAAAGGAGGTCAAAGTGTCTTCTAACATCTCCATCAATCAAATGTATGTCTGATGTAGTAACAATTAAAAAACTGGAGAAGTGACCAGTATGTCATTCTTTTACAATTTACACTACTGAATAAAGTTCCAGAAACTGCTTTGGCCTGCACTGAAGTGTACAAGTACACTTTACCCCAACTGTGCAGAAGAGTGAGGAAATACTACAATGTTTTCAAATTTATCCCCAGAACAGTAAACTGATAATGCTCTTTATATCACAATGACACCTAAAATACAGAATAACACTTGTTGGGTTACCTACTGGGGTGTCTGGTTATACCGGGGGACACCACGAGACCTCAGGTACGGATTTGGAAGCGGCCAGCCTTGGTAATGTACTTGACACCCTTAAATGGTTTGTACTTCTCCCCGTAAATATCAAGGCGGTTCACTTTGAGTCCTGAGAGAGCCAACTGTGTGATGGTGAACTGAACCTGGGGAAACCAAACAAAATTAACAGGTAGTGAGTGCAGTGTGTAAGTGTATTCAAACAATTAAATTTAAAAAATTATGAACGAGTTAAAATACAGTCTAAATCACTGAAGAAATAATGTAAATATAATCTGTATAAAGATAATACTGTATATGTGATTTCTTTAGAGACTTAAAAATAAAATGGAACAGTTCTACATGAATTAGTAAATTAGCCAGAAATACAGGATGTCTCGTATGGACAAGAATAAACTGAGGTGGCAGTAAATTAGCCCTCCTCTCCACCACTGATTCGTGTCCCTCCCTCACAACTCTCTTCCATACATCATACGTACATTACAAATGAAATTAGATGCCTATTATACCCATAACCTTTTTACACTAAAATTGACCATGGAGTAGGAAAAACATCATCTGCTAAGGCAAGTACCTCAGGTACAGTATATGTAATAAGTCTAAATTTATGGTTTACTTACATTGATTGTTGGGTTACTTTCTGTAACTGGAGGCCCAGACTGCACACTTATCTGTTGAAAGAAATAATTATAAATTAATATAATTTCATATACAGCAGTCATCACCATCAATACCCAATTTTCCTTTTATCAAAGGGTGGGGGATTCAGGGTCTGAGATGGAATTTTTTTATAATAAATAATATAAAGAAGTTCATAATACTCAGTTAAATGTGTCACATTCACTCACCTTTCTACACCCATAAAGTTCTCGGTTCTCCCTCACAAGTTCTTGACAATATCCATGATGACAGGAGCCATTCTATGAACTGCTATGTTAAAACTGGGTTGCCAGCCCTAACATACATTCCTATAAGCAAGTCTTTAAATTTCTTTCATTTCTTAAAACCTATTTTTATTGCTTCACCTATTTGTAACCTATGCTATCTTACACCATCACTCACTATATTTGCTGTGCATCTCTCCAGATCAAAGAAACATACTGAAAATAAAAGATATGATGTTTATACTTACATTACCACGTATGTTAGGAAGCTTGGTAGGTTCTATGCGTCCCAAGTCCCAGCGGAGTACTTTAGTAACAGGCTCAAAGGTGTACTTTCCCTGTGTTACAGTCAGGTTACAGTTGAGTACACACTTTGGCATTGGCACCTCCAGCACTACACCCTCCACCTGTCATAAATTTGAGTTAGAAAATAAGTTAATATGATCTACAATAATATTTAACTTGGTCACCTCACACTAAGTCTGTTTGTCTCTTGTCTTTATATCATGGAGATTGGAACTTGAAAAACATATGAGCACTGACACTACCATGTCAAGAGTAACATTATCTAAATTACCAAAGTAACATCATCTGAAATAATAATTGTTTTTTATTTACTGATGCCTTATTTATCATGCGTGTCAATTCTCCAAGTGGATTATACTGTGATAAGATTTAATAAATTACTATATACCTAATTTGTTTTTTGAGCATGTCATTGCAAGTAAACTGCTTAACTCAATGGAATTTGACTGAACATGAATGGGGCAACAAGAAAAGGATCTGGCAACAAGGGCCTTGAGCTTATGAAGGCAATACAGGTCAACCCCAATACACAAGTTCAAACCTGTAATGTCGTGAAGACTACATACTGTGCAATATATAGGATCACCAGATTCCAATTATTTAAAATATTCTAAAAACAAGATTTTAACTAGATCTCTCTGGCCTTAATCGGGAGCCAATGAGGATCCATCAGATTACTGTATATTGCAATATGTGAGTATTAAAAATATAAACAGTATCAACATAACTAACCACTCTGCCCATAGTTTGCTTGGGTCCAACAGTAATGTCAAGGCGGCCTCCTCCTACATCTCTAAAGGAGATGTTGTGTCTGATGTAGATAGGGATGGCCACTACAGACTGCGATCCAATGTGATACGACAGGAGTCGGCAGTTGCCATCAGGTGGGATGAAGGACAGCACACGTTCAGACTGCCAACAAACAACAATTCATTTTTTTCATGAACAACAACAAAACATTATTTCTTCTGCTCTTGGACAATAACAGTTCATCTTTTCTGCACCTTCAATATACTGTATCTCCACTGGCAACCAATAAAAAATAATTTCTTTTACATTTTTAATAAACAATAAAATTACTGCAGAATGGAAGGAAATTTTCCACAGTACTGTATAATGGTAGAGCTTGTTCTTGCACTCCTATATAATTCCCTAATTGTACTAAAAAATCCCAACTTGTCTTAAGACAGTATGTGGAAGGATTTCATGGCTGGTTTGGCAGGACTGCATGAAATTTAAAATAGTTCTCTGATTCCCAGGGATGTTTCACTATATCTCAGGGTTTGTCGGGTTATTAATGAGTACCAGGTAACAACAAGCCAGATAAGGGGGGTGATTACAATACAGTACATTATTACGTAAAATAATGTGGATGAAAAACTCACCTCCCAACGTTTCAGCCTCACACATGGGTGGAAGGAGACATCATCAAAGAGGCGAGGGTTGATGAAGGTGAGCGTGAGGTCTGGCATCCCTGTGAGCTTCACACAGCAGTCAATCTGAGGGGATAAATTTGTCACTGAAAACTTTATTGCAGCTAAAACTCCTTTCCATTTCCTTATCTAAATAATATCCTCAATAGCAAGAAAAGCTGTTATTTCAACAATAATGATAAAAATTATGATAGTTTTGTATTAATTCAGACTAACCATTGTAAGTGTGTGGGTAGGAGTTGACCTGGGCCTTAGTAATGGGCTTCATGAAGCCTATGTCCCAAATCGGAACATAAAAAAATAAAAATAAAAAAACATATTCACTCCATATATAACAGTAACTTACAGCATAGAAAATACCATATTTTGATGATGCCATGAATGAATACTATTGTAGGGCAAGTCAGTTAGGAGCCAATTTGTTCACAGCCAGTCCATTCAGAATTGTGGCATCTAACATAAAGTAGATTGATACTTATTAACATATAAAGATTGACATACAGTCCAACTCACATATCCCTGTATCTCAGCAGCCACAGTGGCACCAGACTTGTCAATGATGGCGTCAACTTCCTCGGTGACATCAAAGTATGCCTCGTTGTTGGTGTAGCGTACACCTGACCTACGCCACGGTACATTGCTCAGCTGTCCCGTTGGCAAAGTGGCACTCACACTGTTACACAATCCAACGAGGAGAAAGTAAATGGTAGAAATTAGTATGGTACACACCATAAGGAAAATAATTATGTTACTGACAAATTGGAGTATATCAATTCCTCCAGACTGCTGCCACAAAAGAAACCTACCGAAGGTATACTGATGCAGTATGCTTACTTGCCACAGCTTAGAGAAAGTAGTAGCCTGCAATTCCTGAACCACAAAGTAAAAGACCTAAGTTGTTATGGAGCAATACATATTTTGGCACAGTCTGGAGGAGTCACCAATTCCCAATTCACCAACATCATATTATAGCCGACATAACAATACAGCGGCCTACTTAATTACTACACTTTTACTGGAAAATATCTTAAAAAATAAAACTGGATATTTACAAACGTGCATATGAAGACTAAAACTACGACTAATAACTAACTGAACTTGCATAATGCAAACATACAGGTTCTGTTATTTTAGATATCTCTACAAGTATTATCAGATAATAGCAAAAAGGAGTGAGTACAAATGTGAGCCAAAATATGTACATGTGTACAAACTAAATTGAACTTTTATGTCAACATGATATACCACTGAAGTAATTCCTACAATAATTTCTGCCCTAATTGGTGAAACTATAATGGGTCAGTATTATTTCAAATAGTCAGAGGTAGGCCTGTACATAACTTATGGGTCATGATTGTACTCTTACAAGCCATAATTTCTGCCAATACAGTAAGGACACTAAATATCACGGTACATTTATGTCACTGCATAGAGGACAACTTGCTCTAACTTAATTTATTCATCCCAAATGTGTTGAAATTATGACTTGTAACTATTTATAGGTGTAATTATGGTACTGAAGGATGGTAGCAGAAATTATTCTACATATGCAAGTCAATATGGCAGGACAGAGTCAGAAGTAAGTACAATTGAGTAAAAACTGTAAATGAATATCATTATACAGGATGATTGTACCAGTAAATATGAATTGCTAATTTATAATTATGAGTAGTATATTTATATGTAATTGTGAGTAGCTTCTATACTACTGTTTCTCATGATGTATATACTGTACTGTACTATATTTCTGTCCCATTCCAAGCTCAAAATAGCACATACCTGTACTAATTTAATCATGCATATTAGTCCAAAGGCTTGATTCTCTCTTGGCTTTCAGTATACTGCTCCAATATAAAGTATATGGTAATATCTAATAATATTAAATAAGTTTGGTATAGTCTACAATATTTTCTGTACTCCTTATTACAACTATAGTACTGTACAGTACATTAAATAATTCAAGAAATTTGAAGGATGTTTGTTTTAAAAAAATGAATTTTTAAGTAAATTCTACAAAGTACAGTACATTATTGTGGCTACAGATTGCATTTATATTTCAGCTTTTACCCTGGTTATACAGACTGGGAAAAATGCATCGGCAAACTTAATGAGAGGACAGGCAGCTTCTAGTAACTCCCAAAGTAGTTAATATTAGAGCCATACTCAAGTAATAACCACACATGGTAAACAACACGACTATGATCGTAGTGTTTATTCACGAACACCATATGGTGATACAACGACGTACAGTACCAACATAACTCCTCTCAGATCATGCCTAGTTTGCTCCAAAAATTTGTTCAGTCACATATGCATACTTGATTTTTTGCTGGTTAGTGAACCAAATACTGTATCTTAAGACTTATTGACGAGTTTTGATCAAACTTCACTGGATGATTGTAACTTCTCCTAGACTACTTTGAGAAGTTGGCAGAAAATTGGCACACACATAGAATAGACCTTTCTTTGAATGTTATGTTTTCAGATTTTCAAAGTTCCCTTTCAGTTCAAGTGCAGGAGCAGATTTAATGCTTGCTAATTAAATACAGGAAGCAGTGAAGCCATCCCACAATCATGTGATGAGATGCCCAACTTGTCCTGTGATGTTACATGTTCTAATGTCATAAACCAGCAGTAGCTTTCCTTTGTATTCATGTGTGACTGATAAATGCACTGTCTGGAGGACTAACCTACACAGACTAAATTGGCACATTTTTACAAATTTAGTATTGAGGGAGCTACCTGAAACTGCCTTGGCCCCAAATTACATATGCTAATACTGTACATTGCTTTTCAATTGACACTTTCCTCTGAAATAAACACAGTAAATACTGTACATACAGTACAGTAACTGTTGTAAGTTAATGAAGGGCATAAGAAAGGAAATTAATTTCCCATGCTGTATAAATACGGAAGAAATTTTTTTCTTCAATAATTTCCATTATTTGGAAAGTATCTTATCCACATTTTCACACACTTTCCAAACAAATATTCTTAGAGAACAATCTATAATAAGCTATGTATTGTATTCCGTTTTGCAGGAAGTGTGTTGTCTACAGCTTCAGCCAATTTTCTTTTGATATTCTATGAACAAATTCCAAGCAAATCTTGGCAATAAATGTATATTTCAAAAGTCACTTTCAGGCTAATTTTAAGTACAGAACAGTACTCCAATGTTGAAAGAAAAATGACTGAATAAATATACAGAAACAGAGGTGTGACAACAACTAATCATACTTTTTGGCAAAATGGTAATACACAGCAATTGTGCCTAATATTCCAAAGACTACAATTCCCTCCTACAAAAAACTTACCGATATTCGCTGAAGTTTGGCAGAGTGAACATAAAACAATCACATTAATTCATCGAAGTAGAGGCTATATCTATTATATATTATTTTTCTGAGTTAAATGTGATAACAGGTATCTCTATAAATAAATGAACATAAAATAACAACCCTAAACACTATGAACTAATTTCTCAAGCATAATTCATGTCCACTTACCAGTACCCTCTCTTTTTCTTACACATTTTCACCCTAATTTTTGTCATTTCCTTTTCACCTCTCTCTCAGTCTTACACATCCTCATAATTTCCTTTCATACCCTTAGACCTTCATCTTATGTCTCATCTTCTTCTTCCTTTTACATCCTATTATTGCCATTCTCACCTCCTCATACCTATGGTACCTCTCCAATCCTACTTGCATATCACTTCACTTCACTTCTATCATTCACAAGTTCTTTTGCTGCATCAATAACAACTATCAAAGATAAAAAAATAATTTATCCTAAATACAATTCTTTATATTTATGTACAGTCCATGAATTTATGGTCTGTCATGCACTAACATTTAAATCCCATACAACTTCAAGACTATAAACAAAGAATAATGCAATACTATATAAAGTACACTATAAAGTAACTTTAAAACTTCAGTTATAACAGATACTAACATACTCAAACTACCTACACAACTGTAGACACTATTGCACAAAAAAATTCCAGTAACTATACAGTCGGCAAAAAAAGTTTTGTCACCACTCATACGTTAATTTTAACATGGTTAAGCGTGGTAATATTGGTACTCCGTCTACTGGGCAGTTGTGCCTCGTCATCCGAGACTGGTATTGTCTTCGCCCCTGCCTATAATACTCAGGCCGCGTCAGTGACAACTTTTTTTTATATATATAAAAAGTTTAGCTGAGTTTAATTAAATTTTGAGTGTTCAAGAACTCTGCTATTTAACTATTCATTATTAAACAAAAAGAAATGCGTTTGAGTATTTTAGAACAAGAATAACCGTGAAATACCCAGAAAAAGTAGCACTGGGTAAATGTCATTCTTACTCCCCTGCCCAATAGACACTGAGGAGCACATTAGGTGCAGGAGGTATATAATACCTTAATATATAAGACACTCGTGTCACACCAGGTCTACCAACATTACATCCCAGTGTTAAAAGGATGGTAACGAAACTTTTTTGCCAACTGTACAGTATAATAATTCCTACACTACATCCTCTTTATTTGAAGCTGAAGGCAAATTATCAAAGCTAACCTCAGCAATGCAATGCACTAGAGATGTGCTGATACCAAGATGCAGGCCAATACTCATACCCATTTTTCAACCGATACCAATTCCAAAGCTATCCAATGGCCAATACCAATACTGTACTTTTATTTTCATATACAGTTTATCTGTTATTATAAAAAGCATATAGCTACTTCTATCCTAGCATTAGTAATAGCTATAGAAGTTCAAAACAAACTTTACTAGATGAGATTAGCATTGAAAAATATTGTCAAACTGCTGTACTTTGTACCTATGGTACTATCATTAATCATGAATGTCTCTAATCACATAATAAATAAATCAGAAATGTATTGGAGTATCAGCCATATGTTTTCCTTGCCAATACCAGTAATGATACAGTACACCCTTAATATAACACTATTAAGTACTTGTATCCACCACTTTCTATTATACTCAGTCCCAGATTGAAGACTACCAAATGGTTCCCCAGGCTTTAATCATTACCATACTGACTATGTGATCTAATGGGCCTGTGTGGATTGACGACTGTTTAACATGTTAGCATAATATCAAGGGCCTACTGTACTCCATAAACTGTCTGATACTGGCACATTTCTACTGTACTGTACAAATTTACTGACTGCTACAGAACAAGCGGAATTTACACATAGCCCAGCACAACATGCCTAGGAAAACACTTGCCACTTTTAATATTTCATATACAGATACCCTTATATCAGAATTGTATGATACGTGCATAAATATATAAACATTTTCAACAACTTATTGTATCTGACCTCATCAATATAATATTATGTGGTTGGGTACTATATTACACCAATACACTATATTTTGGCTGTACCGGTATCTTCTAACCATTAATTCCTGGGGCACTTTCAATTCACTTACAACTGAACCTCAACCACAGGTACAGTAATGTACATGTATATTCCAAGAAAGGCTAGGAAGTCCACCAGACAGACATGTGTTGATGAGGTCAGATATTAATAATCAAACAAAAACAGAGCTCATTTTACAACCCAGACAAAAACAACCAAATCTAATATAATTTAATCAAAATTACTTTTACTTGGAAGAGTAACACCTCAGTAAATCAAGATAATATGTTTTCTTATACTGTATGAAAGGGCACTTTAGATTTATTTGTGATTAATTCAATGTAGGCCTAATGTATAAATAAATAATAAAATGTTTGCAATTACAGTCATTATGTGTGTGCTTGTGTTGGAGAGGTACTTACTTTGACTTGCCAGTGACTGTGTTAGCGATGGTGCGGAGGATGTTAGGTGGCTTGATGAGTTCCTTAAGGATGTTACTCTCTGTAGCCAAGGGGAAGCCATTGTCTAACATCTCATCCAATAGCTGCATGAAAAGAACAAAATACAGAAATTTTCTATACCATATCTCTAAAACATTTGTATATATTATACATATACTGTACTGTACTTTATATACATAGATAGATAGATATCGACTGTACTGTATAAGGTATATTTCTAAATCATGGCTGTAGAAGGAAGAAGGATTAATTATGATCCCATATCCAATTAGTGGCTGCAATTAAACTTCTTGAAAGACAGAATGTTGTATGAGGAAGGATATACAGATAGCATGTCAGTCTAGGGTTGAAAAGAGATACTATAACAATGGGAGGACATTGCTTTTCAGGTAAAACATGGCCCCATAATCAATAGACAACGTTGATAAAAGAATTGCATGAGAATACTGTAATGGGGAATCGGTAATGAAATTGTACAGTTTTCTGAATGGCATTGAGCAACAAGGTATATAATTATGTACAATTGGCTCCACTTCTACAGTTGCTATTAAAGCATTAATTTTTCTGTGACAGATTTAAATTACTCAATTCTTAACTTTTCTCAGATTTTTTGAAGATGAAAGAATCAGTCTTTAGGACATATTAATGGTATGGCTTTGCACTCTTCTCTCTTTTTATTCTGAAGAAAGATACCACAACCCAGGTATTTCTCCCCTTGCAGGGATGAATAATCTTTTGTCAATTGATTTAATATACTTACAGGTAACAAACCAGTATTAATTAAATTACTAGTTTTTATAGATCTCAACTTTTACTGTATATATTCCTCCTAAGTTTGTTAATAAAAGTAGGATATATCCAGTTACACTATAGTATAATTGAGAAAATTCTAGATACCGTAGTTACTACTGGTTCCATGTGCACCTAATGAGGGCCCAATCATCCTATTTTATGTTAATATTATATTGTACCATAAATAACACAAGTTGAAACTAATTATACAGGGTGACCTCTGGAAAAACTGAACCAGTACTCTACATGAGGTGACCAACTGACCTCGTACACAACGACATAGTGTTCCTTGATGATGGACTCGGTGCACTCCCCAAAATAGTCTTCAAATGTGTCAACAACACGATGAAGAAACTCGATCACAAAGAGAGGTGGAACTGAAATGGTGGAAAACTTGCCAACTAATATATACAGTAATAATGTTAATGTTCTTAATAACATAAGCAAGATAAGTTATACAATCTGATGTGTAGACTAACTCACTGTACTGTACAATATACTGCCTTGTTTTTCAGTTTATATGCAGTAATGCTTTTTAATCAATTTTATTCATTATTGACATAAAATTCCAGCTTATACAACCATGTGCACAACTATTCACCTTCTGTCATACAAACGGCCACAAAGAAGAGGTTGTTTCTGAGAACACTGATGAGGTAGTGGTGTGGGGTGGTGATGACAGGGGGGATGTCTTCATTCCCACTGGCCTTTCTCTGGGCATCAAAGAAGTAGTCACAGATGGAACGTGGAATGACACTCTTCCAATGTTTCTCCATAAACACATCCCTAAAAAAGGAGACATTAATCAAGGGAGGAATCTCTTTCTGATAATTTGAGGGATACTTATTTCTCCAAATTATGCCAGGAAACAGATGACCCAAGTGGTACTAATAAGGGATTTTTTTTTGTGGCATAATATGGAGGATTCATTAGCCCACCACTTTACCAACAATAGATTCCTCCCGTAAAATGGCATTAATTTTGAACTGAAAACCCCTAAAGTTACCTGAGTTTCATCTACTGTATCTGAAACTGACCTAACCTGGATCACAGTATCCTTCAGTCAGGGGATGAATTTATGATACATTTTATTATGTAAATATGCAAGACTGACAAATAAAACCTTTATAATGGGATAATGTTAAGTATACATTTGCTGATTCTCATTATAATGCATGACAAGGTGTGATTCCTGACATTATCCTAAAAAAACAACCAAAAATACCTGTACTGAACATTATTATGGTAAAAAAAAGGGACAATATGCATATAAGTTCCACACAGCAAATATGTGCAAATTATGTATATTTCAGTATGGAATAATGTTATATTTTCGAGAGTAAATTAGAAAAAAGGGAGAACAGTGAACATATCCTTATAGAACTTAAATTACTTGAAAGTATTGAAATGTTACAAAATAAGTTAATGATGACAATATAAAAACAAACAAACCGGCAAGTACTTCATTATACAAGAAAATAACATGATAATAATAATAATAATAAAGATAATAATAAAACAAGATAATGAATATCTAGTCCATCTCTCTTACCCAGACGAGTTAATAATGAAGAGGCTGTGAATCATAGTTGTTGCTGGAGTTCAGAATAAGATTAAAATATAAAAAAATATATCCACGTCCACCGCTCCATCTGTCACTCAGCTTATGATAATAATGGACTCAGTGTTGCCAGGTCTGCTTGACGATATTTCTCCAACTTCTACATCACCAGTATTTCCCTTTTTGCCTCAATAATTCCCTATGTACTCGATCTTTTTAGGTTATTTCGTCTGGTAGAAATTTCCTTGTTTACTCTTGAACCATTTTTCTATAATAATTTCCCCGTGTGGACTTCAAAAACGAAAAAAAAATATTTAAAAAAATGTGCCTGTACCTGGCAATACTGTAATGTTGTGATGTCACCGGTACTATCTTGACCTGTGTATGGTTGTAATGTTATGACAGTCTTTGGGAATTTCAGGTCTAATATTTCTTATTTCTCAGTAATATGCCTCTATAGTGATTTATAATAATGTATCGTAAGAGAATAAGTTATATAAATACTGTAAATAATTGTCCGTCTAGTCCAAGAAATTTGATGTATGTGGCAAGAATGGCTGAGTTGTTATTGTTTACATTTTTCTCAAGTGGTGCCTGCACTGGTGGATCATAGTAGAATTCTATATTAATAGTGCCAAGTGGTGGTGGAGGTTTATTTAATATTGTAGTGTACGAAGTGAGGTGCTTAAATTGGAGGCCCAAAACGTTTAAGTTGTATGTATAATCTAAGTAAATGTTAATAAGTTGAGAAATTATAGTTGTTGATTGATATTATAGTTAACTTACAGTAGTTAAAATTAAAGGTAACCCTAACATTGGGGTTGTATTGTCCTAAGTAAATGTTTGTCAAATTGATCGTAACTAGTAAAATACACACACATATAAAATGCTTACTGTATGGAACTGTCCTTTATTTATACCCAATCTGGGGTACGGATTTTTAATATACTGTACCTATCATAATATAATCTGTGAGGTTGGAAATGTCAGAAGTGCCATAGAGAAATATTGTCTTAGAATGGTCCATAAGTGTTAAAATATGGTATCAAAAAGATAATGTACAGTCTGTCAATGATGCATGTACCCCACCCTTGTTCAGTTACTCAGTTTTACCTGGTTAAATCTGGAGTAGAAAGCTGGGGTATCATACATCAGATATTAGATCAACCAATTATTGTAAGATAACCCTGCTTACTACTCCAGATTAAGTTCAAATAATTTCTACTAGTTACTGTACAACTAAGTTAAGTACCAAGATGTATGCATATAGAACTTGATAGACCAAAAAATTATTGGTTTACTTGGGTTGCAGTATATATTGTCTAGTAGTAAAGTTAAACCAATAATTTGATGAGTTCAAGTCAAGATTGAATGTACAGTACTAATGCCATCACCTATGAAAAAATAAATAATAAATAAGGGTATATTTACAGTGCATGATGAATCGAGGGAAGATTGTGTTTGGCAAGATTGGGTTTAACCTGAGTGGGAGCAGCAAGTTACCCGAGACTATCCCACCACCACCACCACCACCACCAATAGACCAGACCACTCCTACACCCACACTCCACGATGACACCACTGAACCTGACACCACTGAATCTGCTACCTCCGGATTTGGTTCATTTGGAAAGCTTTCCCAGGACAACACCACTGCCTCTGAAACCAGTCCAGGTAAAAAAGAGCTTGTATTAATGTATAGACCTGGAAATGCATAAAATTTGCTGTATATCTTGACCATTAAATTAGTCAGTAATTTATTTTTTGATATGAAATTCAAGTATGGACAGAAGACGACGTGAAGCTTGTAAGGCCTCTTGGTCAGAAATTATGTATCACGAGTGTGCTTCATTCCAGTATAGATTTTACAGGATATAATATATGTTTCTAGGAACAATTAATTTGAAAAACTTTTTATATTTTTTGCATATGATGATTGTACTGTACCGTATTAAGTATAAAGTGTATTTCACAGGAGACTTGGAGTCCATGATGGGGTTTTCTGGATTTGGAAAGAAGGCGAAGGAGTTCAACCTTGACTCGTTGGTGGAGGAGACGCGAAAATCTGCTGTAGACCGCAACAGAGAGAACATAGGTAACCTTCGTATTATATTCCGACTATATTGTATAAATAAGTTTTTTTATAATTCTTACATAAAATAAACAAAAACACCATACACTCTCCTCTTTTTTTTATGGGAGGTTAGGTTCCTGAAGGGGTCGCATAAAGTGAATTTCGCATAAAGTAAATTGTACATTTCCGTAAGTAATAATGGTACTTTAACTTGAAAATTGAGCCTCCTTGTTCGTGTTATTTTAAGAGTTCGTGTAAATTGCATTTATTTAATTTTTTCATGATACGCACTATTTCAAATTAGCATAATTTAAACTCGCATAAAAAGAGAGGAGTGTACTGTAAATTCCACAGTTGTGTGACAATACTGTATCTTTAAAATCTCCCAATCATATATTTTCTTCATTTCAGTACAATCTGACCAGTCATAACAAAACAACAGAATTGATCACTTTGGAAATCATTGAACCTTGAATAGATTAGTTTTTTTTTTTTTTTCAATTTCCAAGCTTCATCATTACTGTACCCCAGTTTATCTTTATCAAGGATGGGCCAGGGAATGATAATTGAATTAAAAATAAATAGGGATAGTAATAAAATACCCAGTGAAATGGACTGCACTCACATTCACTCTCCCTTGCAAGCCCATGAAAATTCTTGCATCCACAGGAAAAATTCCTTATATCCTTTTATAGCACCCCTACACCTAAGAAAAAAGGAAATAAATTCTTGATACTAATGACTGCATGTTATTATTATATACCAAATAAATGTTTCTGGTTCAAATTGCAGAGAAACTGAAACTTCAGTCTTTAGAGGAAGAAAAAAGAAAAGCATCACTGCCAACACCCAATGACTCCACAAAGTCTGCTGTGACTGAGAGTAAATCCGAAAGTGATGAAGATGAGGATGAGTTTATAGGTCCTCCTCTTCCCCCAGGGTTAAAGCCACCCAAAGATGCAGGTTCTGAGGCAGAGAGTGAGGAAGAGGAGGATAAGGAACATTGGCTGCCCACCTCTCATGAGCTTAACCTGGAACATGGCACCAAAACTGTCTCGTCACTAGCAGTTGACTCTTCAGGTACCAGGCTGGTGAGTGGAGGCCTGGATTATGATGTGAGGTACTGGGACTTTCAGGGGATGGATCAGTCCAAGGAAGCTTTCAGGTCCTTCTGTCCAGCTGATGGCTACCCAGTAAATAGTGTTGACTACAGCTGCACAGGAGACAAAGTCTTGGTAGTGTCTGGCTCACAACAGGCCAAAGTGTATGATAGGGATGGTATCGAATTATTTGAATGTGTGCGTGGGGATATGTACCTCCATGATATGGCACGAACTAAGGGACATATTGCTGCACTGACTTGTGGTGTATGGCACCCAAGGGATAAAGAAGAATTCCTCACTTCCTGTATGGATGGCACATGTCGTCTCTGGCACACCAGTCGTCCTGGGAGCCAAAAGAATGTCATCAAAGCACGAGCACTGAACGGGCTCAAGACAAACCCCATCACATGTGCCTACAACAGAGATGGCCTGTTGGTGGCATGTGCTTGTGATGATGGATCCGTTCAGATGTGGGACCACCGCAAATCCTTCGTTAATGTAGCTATAAACATCAAGACTGCCCATGCCAGAGGAAGTGACACATCAGGATTGACATTTGCCTATGATAATAGAGGCTTTGCAACAAGAGGAGGGGATGATACGCTAAAGCTGTGGGACATACGCAACACAAAAACTAGTGTACATGCCAAGGAGGGCCTTTTCAATCGGTTTCCCATGACAAATTGTGTGTTCAGTCCAAATGATCAGATGGTTATGACTGGAACTTCCATTAACAAAGGAGAGAAAGCAGGAAAGCTAATTGTAGTTGACCGCAATACATGGAATGTTGTAAGAGAAGTCGAAGTTGGGCCAAGTCATGTGGTCAGGATAATTTGGCATGCCAGATTAAACCAAGTGATGGTTGGATGTGGTGATGGCAAGGTCAGGATCCTGTATGAACCTAAAATTTCACGTAATGGTGCTGTCTTGGTGGCTGGACGGCATAAGAAGAGATCCAAGCAAGCAGAGGTGGTGGTGTCACAGCAGGTTATCACCCCACATGCCTTACCAATGTTCCGTGAGGAACGCCACAAATCCACACGCAAACTGGAGGAGAGGGACAGAAAAGACCCCATCAAGTCACGTCAGCCAGACCTGCCTGTTGGTAAGGCCGGTTCTGGAGGTCGGGTGTCTGCTGGAGGATCAACACTGTCCTCATACATCATCCGCAACATGGGCCTCCGCAACAAGGTACATGAAGAGGGGGACCCCAGGGAGGCCCTTCTCAAATATGCTAAAGAAGCTGCTGAAAACCCTTACTGGGTAACGCCAGCATATGAGCGAAACCAGCCACAACCCATCTTCCAAGAGACTGACTCAGGGATGAAGGAAGAGGAGGAGGAGGAGGAGGAGGAGGAAGAAGAAGAAGAGTCACCACCCTCTAAGAAGCTCAAACAGCAGTAGACTAGATAAAGACCATGATACTGTTATTGGTTATCTCTAGCTGATGGTACTGCCTACAACTGATTCCAAGAGATTGTATCTAATTGGCAAATGCACAATTTCACAAGTTTTGGATAGCAAGTCTTAGCCAGTCATGCTTTGCAATGTTGGTTATGTATATATACTATCAGCTACTTCAGTAATACATGTCATAGATCAAACTGTGCCAGGGCAGACTAGCCCATTTATTTAGCCAAAAGACAAGTAAATATTCTGGTAATTTGCACACCCCATGGTTTATTGTTTTAACCTTACTCTTTAGCCTCTTCCTCCATGACTTGCTAACCTCTCAATCCCATTCTATACAAATGATGCTGCAACTATTACAAGTAATAATCTACAATTATAGTGCAAGTGCAGCCTCGCATAGTGACTGCCACAACAGAATTCTACATCAGTAATATTATTTACCCTGAAAAAGTACAAAATTATAAATACCCCTTTGTTACAATCTTAACCATCACCTGCTTGACACTGGCATCCTCGTCTTGGCCATGGCTCAAGGCTTATCACTGCATGTAAACTTTGTAGGGAAGTGCAGCACCCTCCTGTTCTAGCTTGGAATTGCATTTACTCCCCCCCCCCCCCAAATTAAAAAATACTCAGTTTCACAATAAACTCCCATTTCTTCATATTACCATTTAATATGATGCAACCTCAGCACACTAAGAACAGGAAAGCACAAAGTTTAGTTTTAAAGTTGATTGCAATCCTGTAAATAAAACCAGCAGTTGCACATGAAAATACTGTATTATTCATAATCATACATGGATCCTATCAAGGGAGCACTTCTGTACAGACCAGCTTACTGATGCGGTACAGTCACATGACAAAACATGTATCCAGGTTTACTTCTAATCATAGGACACACTATTATTATACCAATTTATGTCAAGAATGAATATTGGAACTGATTCAGTGATGTTTCTCATGATTTATAAATACAGTAAACAAGTGGCCTGGATACCAATTCTGGATCATGACTGTACTGTTACAATGTTTGTACCCAGTCATTAGACCACACTATAATAAACAACCCCAAACCACCACCATGTTGCTAAGACGTGTGGACACAAAGTCTCGTTAAAATGTTCCTCAACTTCCTGAGCTAGCTGTAGTCACCTTACCAAGCACAGCTTCTTGGAATTTCAGTCACATGTACATCAATGATACACTGAGTAGTAGGCACAGGGTTGAAATTACAAGCTTCAGAAAGTGGTAATGACCAAATGGACTGGAAGATTTGAGGAACACTTCCACGAAACTATGACTACAGGATATACATATATACACCACTTCATAAAGTTGAACCATTTGAAAAGGAAAATAGGAGTAAAATACAGATTGCACCTCCAAGCTACTACGCTGATTCATTCAAAAGAAACTCAAGTATTACACAATTCTTCATTTAAAACGCATGACAAACTTCAGTGGCCTAGTGTGACCTTTCGATAACTTAATACTGATCATGTTGAAGTGGAAGAAATTATTTAGATTATTTGAGCACAAACTATAGAAAAATCTTGGTAAATAAATGAGAAAGAGGGAGGGGCAGTAAGTTTAAGGAACAGGGGAAGAAGGAATAGTTCAACTCAGAAGATAAACAAAATAACTGGCAACAGCAGCAAATATAGACACTGCTTAGTCTTACAACCTACTATTAAACAAACAATTTATAGGGAAAATTTTATCAAATCTCGATTACAGAGACACGGTTCAAAAATCATATAGTAGACTTGCAACATATTTATAATCAACACAAGATAATATCTTTCTAGACATACGATAGATGTTGATATAGTTCACTTTTCAGACTGTACCTACGGTAATATGAACACACTGGTTGGGGCACAAAAAATATAACCAAAAATCATATTTACCTACCCAAAGGTCATATGCAACAATCATCACTGATCAGAACAACAGTTCCATATAATTGTAAGGAGTTACCGTAACAATCGAATATCATCACTAAATGTACGAGTTTTCTTGCATACACTCCCGACACATTGCCCAAGATCTAAGCACATACTGTACCAGTTGCGTCCCATGGTTATACCAAAAATGTAATTTTCACAATACCTGTACTTGAAAAATATGAACTTCATGGAAGGAAATAAAAGCTATTTAATTACTCCAAGCTATGCCAGAACTATACTACAGTTTAAGTGGTCTGTTTTATAATACAGTTTGAAGAAATTACTAGCCTCCAATTTACCAGCTATCATTCTTGTGCCCCCTAAAACCAATTCACTAAATATTCTTTAGCAAATATCAAGACATCAAACCCTAAGAACTGAAGGGGAAAGAATTATGGTATCTACAAAAGAAATAATCTACCTGCTTTAATACAAAATGGGACAGACACAGAACTATTAAATAAAGTACTGAGCAGAGGTATCACAGAATAGTATTTTTATAATGATGCTTAAGTTAAACAAGTGTAACCAATTCTAATACAGCTGCCTCATTTTCCCCTTGTTCTGCCCTGGCTCTCATTCTCAATTTGTGAAACAAGTATCTATGCTATGAAATTAGTGACAGGTGGATCTGTAACCAGCCAACAAATCCAACAGGCACAGCATTTCCATTAAGCTTCCTCTCACCTATTAATGCTGGGCAGAATTGTTAAGCACAACAACTAAGGAACACATCTGGTATATTGGCCACCTATTCCTTGACAAGCTATTCATATAAACCTTCAAGAAAAGAGAACACTGCACAGCTTTAAATTATCTTCCTTATGAAACCTGTAGTCTTTGCTTCCTCTCTTCATGCCTACCTTGGATTAATGGGTCATTAAATTAATTATGAAAACTAATGTCTAATAACGGTGAACAACAATTAACTCCATATACAGTACTGTATATATAAAAACACCTGGTAATACTTAGTGAAAAAGGATTTTTTTTTTCTGGTTTTAAGACAGATGGACCTCCTCAATTGTAAAAAATCTACTAGTCATAATCTCCATTGTATGAAACTTTGATCAACCAAAGTACATGTGTTCTGGTGACGAGAGAACGAGATGCAAGGTGGTCCGGGTAAAACATTTGTAGGCTTTACGTATATGAAGAATTGCATCGACTACTCCCAGATATGTACTGTTTCATGTGTGTTACATCATCTTTGAAAAAACATTAAACATCTTGTATATACTTACTGGTAAATGGTTAAAATACTTGTGCATAATATAAAGTTGTTAGTATGAATTTACATGACGGTTTACTACACGGCAAACACTATTCCTCTTATGCTATGGTTAGTAAATAAAATGTTGCAAGTCATTGTGCATACATAAAACTGTAAAAACAATTATTCCACATCTATGCTGGTTAGTGGGACATCAGTAACATTGATTATACAGTACTGTGTTATCATATGCTGTAATTGCTCATATATCATTAAGTACAAAATATCTTGCTACTGTATATACACAGCTGTATGTATTGTACTGAATTTGTTTTGTTATTTACCAGCAGTCTCCTTATCCTTGAATGCTCATTGACTCCAAAATTTTTACAAGTCTGTTTTTACATCATTCTTCTGTAAGGTATGTGTAATATATTTGCTCCACTTTATCTCCTAGAGGATGTAAGAGCCTGAGGTAGAGTAACCATAGCCAAATCAATTAAGAGAAGGCAACCAACCCAAAGCTGGGTTGGTTGCCTTCTCTTAACCTAGTCACTACAAAGAGTGCTGTAACCCTAAATCACAAGCCATCATTTTTTAATTATTTTAAATCAAGACTACCTTTTTATCAATTGTCATTTATATAATGCAGCATGTATGAATCAAAGATATAGGGCTTTTGTACCATGTTAAACACAGCTAAATGCCATACAGTAAATATCCTTACATCAGGCACTACAACCACAGCGTATTCACCATATTCATTTTTAATTGCGACATATTCCCTACTCTTATGTTACATAAATTATAACTACTGTCAATGTGCATGTGTACATATAAATTTGGCATATGGATGTGCATAAATTATGTGCATAATAAATTCAGTGTATTAATGTGCATAAGAAGTGTGAAAATAGTCACTGTCAAAGGTTTTGCTGCACCTCCTGTCTGAAACAACCTTCGTGGGGCATGTGCTGTCGTGGTACTGGTACAATGGCTCCATTGACAAACAACAGAGCCATTGTACCGGTATTACACCATCGTAAATACCATGAATCATCTTGCACATGGCCCTATGATCTCGGGAATTAACCACCTGATGTGGGAAGCAACAGAACCTTACACCACGACTACTTTTACACTCAAAGAATTGTGTTAAATACCAAGCTGCTCAAAAAGTTGCTTCGTACATAATTACGATATTTACAATAAAGTGGAGGGGAGATAATGAAGGCTACTGATGCCACCAAACTGTGCTAAGAAACATGACTAACAGTGCCTCAGCAAAGGTAATCTGGTGTGTAATAGTTTGGAGGATTCAGCAGTCTTCAGCATCATAATTCTCTCCTTTCCTACCAAATAAAATAACACATCTTAACTAATATGTGTACAGTACATGAGAATATAAAAAGGGAAATCCATACGTGCCAGCACATATCCTACTGCAAGCTTGGGAGGGAAAAATTTTGAGAAGGAGGCAACAGACTCCTCCAAACTATCCCAAGAAACACAACTACCAGTACCTCAGTTAATACAAGTGACCAGTTTCATGGTACAGTTTGGTGGAGTCAGTAACCTTCATTTTGCCAACAATAATATCCCCTTTTTGGCCTGAGAAGGATGAGCTAAGGCATTTGTACTAATCTCATACCACCTCGCACATTATTCACAGTACATTTTGTTACAGCATCTACAACTCCCAGGAACCCGAATAGAGAAGGATAGAAGAGGCATAACGTCGTAGAGCCCGGCAACAGGTATCACGTGACACACCTAGTACAGTATTTGCTGACAATTGAAGATTAGTGGGGGGGGGGGGAGCACACTCACAGATCCTGATATTTCAAAGTGATGATAGTTGCATGAAGAGATATATAAATCATACAAGGCAAGACCATGAAAAGGGTGTGTATGAAATTCTGTATGCTGCCTGGGACACACAACACTATCAGAGAAATGAGAAGTGATAAGCTTAGAGAGGGTGATGCCATGGTTAGGCTGCCATTATGAAGGTGATTCATCACAGAATACCCATTTCCTTAAATGTAAGGAAATTGGCTTTGATGTATAGGAAGAAATTTGAACATATACTCAAGTCTTAATCAGGCCTGAGTTCATACCAATTCCAAATGCTGTAACACAATGCAATAAGAGTAACAATAAAATTAATTTAAGACAGAATATAACCAGTGTTTCCCAGTGACCAACATTATATCCTTCACTAACTCCCTGCATATCCACAATTTGATAAAATACTTTGCCATTAGCCTCTACCCCTATCAATACATTAACAATACATAACCCTCTGCTTAGCTATGGGTGGTACAGTTGTAAAAAGTATCTCCATAATTCTATAACAAGAAGTTTACACAAATAATGGCAAAATAAATGCAAGGAACTGTACTGTTTTTTTTATTTTTTTTATCAAAGTCTGAGATTCTTCCATAAACTGATAACCACACTACTCTTAAGGTTTCCAGCTAGGTGGTTTTCTCTGTAGCTGCATGCAAACATCCACATCTGATACTGTAAAGGGTATATGTAAATAGTAAAAGATCATATAAAGACTGGATTGATGCAATGGCCAATCAGATGCAAACTAATACAGTAATAAGAAACATTATCTAAACACAGAGGTGTAATAGATTATTCTGCTACAAAGTTTCATATGTAGTAATACATGCCGTCTTATTAGTGTTAACAGGTCTGGTCAATCTCCAACCACTTAGAAACTTTTCTAATAGCACACACTGATACCAATGCCAATTCCAACCCAACTCTTGATTACTCAACAAAATATTTGAATGTTCTTAACATTTTGGAAGAGTCAATGGTTTCTTAATATCACATAAAACATCAGTATAGTAGATGTGTTTTACTTCTACATCAAGCACAGTTGCCTTCATTTGTGCCTTACCCACCTGCCACTGCCAATCTCCCTCTCCTATAAGTTCATGTTTCAACTCCCATATTCAACCTAATGTTACACAAACTCAATACAGTAGTGATGTTGCCCCAAATGAAGGTGTGGATAAAATTCATGCAATTCCTACTGAGCTGAATGGAAAATTGGTAATGCTTGTTGGGCAATGCAGGAATAGAGGCAACTGATCCTTTGGAAAATTAATTAATATTGAAAGAGCCGTTGTATTCTGAAAAGTCTAACTACTGTACAAATTAATTGTACACCTCACTACAAAAGGGAGGCATACACATGTTATCTACAGGCAAATGACATTGTTACCTTTCCTTCCCTGAAATAAATCCCCATTCCATGCTGGCTGAACTGATCCACAGCTGCTTCCAGTTAGCTGAGGTGAAGGAGGAGTGACTACCATCCTCGCCTCCATCCGATTGTAAGAGGAAAAGTCTGTGTGGAAGGGGTTAAGATCTTGGCTGGATAGGAAAGGATTATTTTGATTGAAGTCCTTATGATCAGAATGAAAAGGGGAACTTGAAAACATTCCTTCAACTTTGTCCTGCTGGGGAAACACGTTTTGAGTGCAATCAGATGGAAAGAATGAATCCTGCCTCACATTATTTTCCAAAGGGAGGAATGGACTTTGCTTAGTGTCATTCCCCACTGGCCGCATGATGGTGGAGAAAGCCACGTGTGAGGGTGGAGACTGGCAGGAGTGAAGGAAGGCAGTGTTCGGTGAGCGGGAAATTTCCTCAGTATGAGTCTGGCCAAAGAACCATGGATCCACAGGGGAGCTTGCAGTGGGAGAACCACTGAGTGTAGGGGATGTAGGGGGAGGCGAGCTGAGTGTGGGGGAAGTAGGGGGAGGTGAATTATGAATGGGAGAAGTGGAGGGAGAGGAGCCAGTCACAGGAAAACTAACTGACGGCCAGCAACCATTCTCTGTCGGAGAAGCTAGAGGGGGAGCCATGAACACCGCAAGGTCGAGCTCGGTCAATGCCAGAGGAGATGTCCCAGGCAGTTGTCCGTTTTCGCGCCTTAAAGCCAGCCTGAAAAAACAGAATATCGTACTTAAATACTATGGAAATATTAATCCATCAAACATTTTTAATCGCAACACAGTATTTCACAAATACTGTAAGTAAAGTAATTCAAATAGAAGGAAAGATGTGTATATTTATTTTACAAATACAATATACCTGTGACATACCTTGAAAAGTCATCACAAACTTCAGTGAGATCATCAAAGCCATTCTGTTAGGAAATCACACAAGCTATGAGTTAGTCTGGTGAACAAGTCAAACAAGATACTGTCAGTATACTGGGAGCTACAAATTCCTCTAAACTGTGCCGGGACAAGTACACTAACCCAGTAGTTGTGTCCGATATGCTAATCACATCTTAGCTTTCTTAATTACTCATTAACTAGAAATACTTTCTAATATTTCTACCTCAAAGATTACAAGCCAATATCCAAAAAGAACCAATGATATAAATTCCTGTCACATAATAATCAGACCCCAGTAGGGATAGGTATTGATGCATACAGTACAGTACAATAACAAAAATCACAAGTTTATTCAGAATATAGAAGCTATGGAGGGTCTCAGTAAATGTAAGTAAAAGTTTGCTGACAGTCAATTAGTAATTTTGGATATTGGCCCTTTTAACACTCAGCTTAGGATTATTAACACAACTGTACTAAATGTATAGTGCTAAAATGGTAAAATAAAATTTATATCAAGTTTAACATAATTTCTTAAGTTTTAACACTATCAATCTTGGCTGACTGATGTGGTATCTATCATAAATGGTGTTTAAATATTTATCACTTTTGGCACTTAATATCTACTTAAATTACAATAAAATAAGGTGAATGTTCTTTGATCAACTCAGTTTACAGAAATAGTTCATATGTCCACATCTAGAAAGACAATCCTGAGAACGTTAACTAACTACAAACTAAGACTACTGTACTCGGGGCTGCTCGGTCAGACAGCTTGAGTAACTTCAACAATAACAACAACAACTACTGTACTCTACAATTGCTCAAAATTGTGTGCATGTATACATTTCAGAGCAACTACATATTCTATCAATAATACAAGACAGTATTACTATAGCAAAATGGTAGCTCAGTCTATTAATCCACGGGGGTTCAGCAAGAGACAAAACTTACAATTACAAATGTACAACAGATACCAATCTCTGAAAACTGTAAATGATAGCAAGACAATCTATGGATATCAAACATGCAGAAGAAGAAAAGCTGGTAACTGTAGGATCATTATGGGTCTCAAGTCCTTGGATCTTCTTCAAAAACAAAAGCAGAGAATATTTCAGATGTGCTGTGGCTGAATTAGGGGGTTATCTGTGAATTGGAAGTACAGTCAGCGGCAAAAGTCCTGTCACTACATCTGCAAAGTCATGAACTACTGCATGGAAATATAAGCTTCACAGGCTTGTAAACTAAAGAACCATAAGTTTATTAATTTTCTACTTTGATATTATAATTTTGTGTGATAGTGAAAGCGTTTGTTTGGTTTTCCTTCATGTTATCCTTCAAGAAATGCTGAGGGAGGTGACACGACTGTATAGTACAGGTACTGTATGTGGCATGTTTCTTTATGCAGCCTGAATAACCAGTAACCTCCAATCTGCTGATATTTTACCCTCTTATTTGAGTATAACATACTGTATGGCCAAGACTTACTGTATACACATAAAAATGCTTGTCAGAAATCTCATAACTATTCAAAAAAAAATTATGGAAGAAAAATTTTCATTTTTTTTTTTTACTATAACTCATTGCCCTGAAATCTATCCTAAATTCAGCAATACACAGCACATCTTTCTTTTGTACCTGAGGTTAAGAGTACAAGGACTAGACATGACACTTGAATTTTAATAATGTACCCAAAACACTACCATACTGTACTTGCCTTCTATAATACCTCTTGCTTGCTATTCCTTGCATGAAGAAAAGTACCCCAATATTAATACTATTATGGTGCTACTATATAGCTACAGATAAATTCTAATTTGTACGGTCACAAGCCATAATTTCTAAACATCCAGGAAAAACTGAGGCTTTGGCAAGATATCACTTGTGTAGGATGGCTTAGTAGTCTTGTTTACATGGCTACATACACATGAAAGTCTACTACTGTACATGTGTTTGTAAATATATAAACAACATCAGTTCAGACAGGACAGCTTACTCAACTTCATTTATTCATTATGCTTGTGTAGAAACTGAGTAGTGATATTACTTTATATCAATATTTTACTTTTTCAATACCATGTACAGTCGGCGGCAAAAGTCCTGTCGCCTCACTTGCTTCACCGTGGCATACGATTTCATAGACTCGAGATTATTAAGTGTATAAAACGTGTGTATTTCTCGAGTCCATGAATACTGTGTGTCTCGGTGAAGCAGATTAGACGACAGGACTTCTGCCGCCGACTGTACAGTACAATTTCAAATACTGTATAATTATTAGTGTTGCTGTATCTATTTGAATACTTAATATCAGTATAAAAATACATACATTACTACTATAGTGTTCTCTAGCAAAATGTCAGCCAAGCCATCTCACAAAAATATCAATAAACCCCTACAAGTTATACAACTTAAGGTAAAATGTACTTTTTAACAAAAATCCCATTTAATTTAAAGTGTTAAGAAGAATAAATACATCCCCTTGAAGTCATAATGCATTACCCTAGCCAAATAATAAACTATAATATACTGCCTGTACAGTACTACCAGCCCGTGCCAGTAAACAACTCACCAATGGCTTGCTGAGGATGGAGGACGGTGTCTTAAAAGTGGAACTTTGGTTGTCATTTTGGTGGTGCTGCTGATTCTGGTGATGCATAGCATTGGAAGAACTACTAACAGTAGAAGTGCTAGTTTGTTCTGTCGAGTCCTCCAGGTCAATCAATAATGCCGGTGTGCTTGACTGATACCCTGGTGTGCATGAAAAGTAATGCTGGTAAAGGTCTCAAGTGCTTTCTTTGGCTAACATTGTGTAAAGGTTAACACTGACTTAAGTCAACATCAATTCTTTTTTTTATAGTTTTATATCCTGAAAGTATATCAAATTTTGGAGCAGTCACAATTTGCTTTAATTTGTCTTTGCAAAATAGAAGATAAAACAGCAGATAAGATTCATGATTGCACCCACACATAGGTCAATTACCACCAACACACTTACCCGAAGTGCTCATATCAGAAGACCCAAAGTCTGACCGTATGGGTATAGGTGAGGAGGTCAGTGAGGAGGGCTGAGAGTTGGTACTATTGTTGTTGTTACTGTGTACCAGGGTTGACGCAACCTGTTTGACAAAACACAAAGTTACATAAAGCACTCATGAATGAACACAAATTAGTTGTATACAGTATACTGTACAATATTTCCAAACATACTATATAATGTTACTTCCATTAATATTTACCACACATTGATTAAATGACCATACCCAAAATGTAAACAGTATAACCTTGGCCTTCAGTTTTATTTATGCAGATAACCTGTTTCAAGATTACAGCTCCTACCTCCCTCCCTGACTCACCGTAACTTCAGCAGGTAGTTCCTCCTGGGCAAAAATCTCCTCACTGTTTTTATTGTCTAGAGACATCTTCCAATAGTCATAAGCCAGATTAAATGCTTGAGCAATGGAAATGGTTACAGCCTGGGCCTGGAAATAATTTACATTCTATTAATAAATAGTAGTATTTTAGAATACTAGTTGATGACCTTAAAAAGAAATATTCTCTAGTCCTATTACTTGATACATTTGTAGAATTTTACCATTTACAATACTGTAAAACATTGTGAAAGAAAAGGAGTTTATGAAAGAATACAACAATATTGATTGTACTAGTCTATAACACCTCATAACTTCTGAACTCCTAATGTACAGTATTATGGTATACGAGAGAAAATATGAGATGTCTAACCATTTTGCGCTTGGGACAGAGGAAGGCATGGCACTCGCACGTGTCATTGTCATTAGTCGCGATGAAGGCAAACACGTGGTCATAGTGAGCGTCCGCTGAGCAGTATGAAATCCTGTAGAGGGAGAGAAAAATTTAATCTTTATTTAGAACCATAATTCAGAGATTGAGAAATACCGACTGATTGACCTGGAAACTTATTAAATGTAATGACCAATCACCAGAGATATTAAATTATCTAAGAAGATGACTGATTGATAAGAGTACCCGATTAAAACTAATTAACAACTAATTCTCGAAGGGTTATCAGGAATGGATAGGAGGATAGATATCAATGTAAAAGAAGAAAAAGAGGATTGCAGTACACCCTAGAATAGCCAACCTCAACATTTTGGATATAATGACTCCTCTAGGTGTATCCAACACTTGCCATTTATACAAACTAATCGTCTGTTAAATGTGGCATTGTTTTGAAAATACAGTACAGCAGTTTGCACCCAACTTTCTGTGCTTGCGAAGCGTTTCTTGTATCAATAAATTTCCTCAGATTTTTTCATGTTCTTCGCTAGATATCCTGGCTTCAGTGTACAGAATACAGTACACAGGTGTAACAACTAAGTCTGGGGGGAAAGGGGTGATGGAGGAGAGGAGTAAGAGAAGGGGGAAGAGGAGTAAGAGAAGGGGGAAGAAGAATGAGGTTAATATTATTATCCTCTATTACTACTTTCATATTTACCCACTACACCTTTTAAACAGTACTAATCACATTTCTTCTTTCTATTCCCCTGATGTAAACATATAAAGTAGGTACAGTAGATAAAATGAAGGCAGGTGTGTAGTACAAGGGGGGGAAATATGCATATAGAATGAGGAGTATTTCAAATGAAGAGGATATATGCGAGAGCAAATACTGCTAAGAGAAGTATTGGACACATGAATATCGGGATGGACATTGGAGAGTTGCCAAAATGGAAAGAGAAGATAGAAAGCGGATAATGTGGTGTCGCTAGGCTAGACAGTGGGTGCAGGTGAGGCTATATGCCAGAAGAAGGAAGGGGAGGTGGGACACACTGACGCCAAGGAGACAAAATGTGGGAGGTTGTAGGCTTGTAGAAATAAGGAAGAGGTGCCAACACATGCAGTAAAAGGGCAAGAGAATGCATGCAAAGAGACGAAGGAAGCTAAAGAAGCTATAAATACTGTATAATTATATACTGTACACCAATCCTCGAGCAGTTTGCTTCTCATTTTCCGAATGACGGTGTTCGGGAAGCTAACATTTACAGCCCATAAACATCACACTTATTACCTCTGCTAAGGTCATGTGATTAGTGAGGTTTGTTTATTTGTAAATAGATGTATTTGTTGGTAGAATTCTCCTAAGTAAGTTATGTGTGGATTATCACGATTGGCATTAAGTGATTAAATATTGTGGACGATCAGAACTGGATCCAGGATACTTACATATTTACATTGTTTTGGTGTCAAGAATGAGGGTGACCTATTGATATCTTTCCCTCGACTTCCACAACAGTTTGGAGCAGATGATTCGCTGCTCAGTCAGAACTGGTGAGGTATACAGTCTCAAGAACGCTCTTATCTAGTTCCGTCATTATCTTTATTACCTGTCTTAAAATTCCACATATTCAGCGGTGACACACATTTGTACCCTAATAACCAGGGCCTTACAAACCCACCCACGGTTACTTGATTGTGAGCAAGAGTGTACAAGGCTTAAGTGAGTAAGGCAGGCGCAGGGGTTTAGTGGTGGAATGACATTACAACTTTGATAGACAATAGTAAATACGAAACTGATAAAACCCGTAGCCTATCGACATATATAGATGTTATCTTATCATACGCATTGGTGTCTTGTAAGTGGATGATGAAAGGAGAGTACAGAAAGAAAATATGAACAAATTAATGGGACGTACTTGTCATCACACAAGTATTTTTGGGAAGGACGTGATATGAAAAGGGAATAAGGATAAATGGATAATAAGAATGAATATTATTGTAAGGGTAAAAAAAAAACCCGGTAAATAAGGAAAACGTCAAGAAACTACGCAGGAGTTGGATGACTTGAAGGTGAAAAGGAGGATCGCCAAATGCAAGAAAAGAAAGAAAGACTTCACCAAAAGTCTCTCCCAAGGACTGTGAATAAATATGCATTTGGGCTATATATAGTATGTGTTTTGTCAATGAAAGTAGGCAAGAGGGTATGGGTGTGGAACTAGGGTAGTGTGTTGTTTACCAGACTGTCTGCGACGTAGGCTAGGCCCAGACCACCTTGGCTCATACACAAACTTCGCCACCTCCATCTGCCTCCCTCACATCACTACTTCTGACTTCAAAATATGCATACACACACACAGAGAGAGAGAGAGGAGTTATTGAATAGCACATGACGTCACTAAAAATTAAGCATAACAATAAAACTGACAGCTTTACCTAGTAGGTGTACGAACAATACGTCTCTCAACACACACACTTTAAAACGTTATGTCACTTTCACTGTATACAAAATTAATGTGGGCGAATGAACGTAGTGTAGTTGACATCTAGCTTCACTTTTCAACCCACGCCTTGTTGAGGTTCTACAGATGCATACGCAATCCACAAGTGGTTTATTTATTCAATCTCAGCACGGCAACAGCTAAAGCATATGTGGATGTTATTGGGAAATGGTCAGAACGCATATCGTTGCTTGCAAAACGTCTTTAACATCTGAATTTTTGGACTGCTGTAATTATATTTATGTATTTTCCCTCAAACAGATCGTGGCCAGACCAACGAGGTTCGAGACACGCCCAATAAATACCAATACCATTGCCCAATTGTATACTATCACCTCCAGCTAGTGATAGAAAACTTGTCCATTCACAATCAGTTATTCTTATCTAAACTCCTTAATCTGGATCAAACCCGAATGAGACAACACAGATAAGCTTCAATATTTAATCTTTCAGTTCAAATTCCAAGTAGTAGTGGAGAAATAGTGACAGCAATAAACTATGCTAGTGAAGTGTGACTGATATTGGTTAGGCTATAATTATAAACAAGTAGACTGCACAATCGTACCAAGGACATCGAACAGTTCTTTGCCACACTTTCCTAACTAACCTAGACTCAAATGAAGAACACGAGGTAACCATCTCTAACAAATATGGTTTGTGTGATTTGACAATGTATAAATTCGATGAGTAGTAACTTTTGTCAGCAACAGCACGTTTGAAAAGAAGGAAACAGGTGGCCACTGAGTAACCAAACAAACAGTTGTGAAATCAGTCCACTGTTTACATATTCTCCTCTTACTGCCGCCTCTCACCCTCCCATTTTTTCTTCCCTCCACCACCATTCCCCCACCTTCCTGCCCCCCCCCCCCCCCAGCCCCACCACACTACTACGTCTAATGCCACCCTGTGCCCTTGAGAGCGTTGACCCTGTGTGTCCTCCCACATCACCCCCACGAACTCGTGGGACTCGTGCCCCCCCCCCCTCAGTACATCCCTCCTCCCCTTCACAAACACCAAAATACCATGGAACTCTCTACCCACCCCTTATAATCTTTCCTCTTTATTCCACACATCTCCATTTCCCTCTTATTGATCACCCTCCGACGCCCACACATCTTACACTCCCATCTAATTGAGAGGGATAGCTAACTGCTAAGTTTGGCACAGACTCTTTATGTGTTCCATTCATCAAATTTTAACACAAGGATTTATCAAGTGTATGTCGATATGAAAATGATGTTATGTCACTTGAAAATCAATCCTCTAATGATATTAAAATAATTTTCATCCACTACCAGGGCACAGTGGTGACCCCACTTGTCAAACTCAGCATAAAGTTCAGTGTCAGCTTCAGTAAAGTAATACAGTAAAGTATCCCAAGTTATATTTAACTGGCTCCAAAGCCAATTAGATATTCGCTCCTACTGTTCGACTGAACGAAAAAGTATTGACGTTGCTTGGAAGTGGAACGGTGCATGACAAAGTACAGTATAACCACATCTGTAGGTTCATGCTTATCAACAGTGCTGGATGAAGCATGAAAAAATACAGCAAAAATTACAGCAGAAGGAGAACAACAAAAGTGCCCAGTCAATGTTTTCATATTTCCTTTACGAGAAAAAGTAAACTGGTTCATCGATCGCTTTAACAAACTATGGCGCACCAACGGAACGACAGAATAAATTTGTGGTTGAAGCCTGGGTGACGGCCTCGGAAAGCTTCTTTTTTTTTTCATAACTAACTCGTACAATATAATAATGAAGTAAGAAAAGTTTGACAATGAAAGTGTGTTTACTTATTTTACAGTAATTACAAACCATCTTTTTTTTTAACAAATGTTTTACACCATGAACCGACACATTAAGAGAATGAAAGAATGAGAAATTATAGGGAATGGTAAGTAGACTAAAGACTATAAAGAAAACTATATACAACATGCATTTCGAGGAAGGAATGAAGGCAATGAAATTATGGAAAGAAAAGGGGATGAGGGAACGTAAAGAGGAAAGGATTAAAGCAATTAATTAATGCAAAAAAAATGGGGATGAGGAGGGGAATCATTAATCATAAACTAACTTGTATATAGACGTCTGAAGGAGGAGGTCATTGGTGGTCGAGTCCTCCATTTTGATGCCTTCGAGTGACACGTGGAGTGAGACTGGTTCGGGTTTCCTGGCGACCTGCTTGGCAATGTGGATGATGCGTTTGATGGCCTCAGCTGTGGCCGCCTCGCCTTTGGGGTCGTCCACCAGGGTCGAGCCCAAGTACTTACAGTAAAAGGTCACTCCCTCCACCACGGGCTCACGGATGGTCGCCCACTCTTCCGACAGCTCTGAAAAAGAACAAAATATCATGGTTACCTCGGCAAAGAAATGTCCAATTATGATGACAAAAAGGCTTGTTATTATTATAGTTCCACCGTTAGACTTGTCATCAAAGGTTACCTGGTTGAGCCGTTTTCTTATAGATGATTGGATAAGCAACTCAATTTTTACGCGTTTTTGACTCCACGTAGCCTTACTTACACCTTAACAAAGAACATCTACATATTTGGCAACCATTACTACCATCCTACTAAAACTACTGTACTACGTAATTCTTCACCTACCACAACTACTACCACAACCAAGGAGGCTCCCGCTGGACTCAGGAAGTGGGTCACTTGAATATTTTTAAAGGGGACAGCGAGAAAGGCGGGCGTGGCCAGGGAGTTCGGGTGGGAGACTGGGATTGGTGGCAGAAGGGAGAATGAAGACAGGGTGGAGGTGATAGGAATGAAAATGAGGAAAATTAACAATGAAAGGAGGAAGAATGAGTACAACCATCATAGACTCACTCCAAATTAGTGTGTTTACATTATCAACTTCTGCAGCACGATGAGTAGTTTTATTTATATTCTTCTGAATAACTACAAACCTACAGAAAAACAAAATACTACACCATGTCTTACCAACTGTGTAATAAAAACTGTAGCCTAATAAAACTAAAAGTGGATTCTTATATAAAAACAACCTTGCTCTACATTATGCCTCAATTCCGTAAATAGTTACACTAGTACAATATATATTCAAGAGTGTGGGTGTTAGGTAGGCTACATGGGATGGGACTGTCACATGGGGGAAAGGGGAGCAGGGATAATCAAGGTAAACAGTGTTAATTAATACGTCAACAGGTACTTAAATAACCAGCACCTACAGGGATATGTGAACACTCTCAGGGTGGTATTACTAATTTACTTATTCGAGGAAATGTACAATCTGCAGCAAAAATAGTGTTGCCTCACTTAGCACTTCTTACCAGATAGCATAAAGGTTAATCAGTTCTTCAACTCTCCCTCTTTTCTTTCTATTTTCTTCCTGCTTACTGTCACACCTCTCCATCACCTTTTTCTGGCGCTAAAGGACCTCGATGTTGCGGCGCCTAATATCCATCAATCAATCAATCATCGAATAAACACATTCACCATACAGAAATGATATCCAGGGGGTTAATTAATATTATTCTCTGTATTTTCAGTTTACGAGCCCGTGAAGCTTATATTTCCATACTTCATGACTTGGCAGATGTTGCTGAGGTCCTATTATATTACAGTGCGAATTTAGCGACGAAACTTATTTTGGTCGAAGAGCGAGTTCATTATCATCACCCTCAGACTCTCTTCTCAAGGCCTGAATATATTGCTGGTAGGACTACTCTTACAAACTCTTACAGGAGAAAAACACAACCTTTAATTACAATTTACGTACTCAAGAGAACTGAATCCCCGAACCATTAAATGTTCCAGATGCCCCCTATACATAACCCAAGCTGAGTAGGTGTGACCAAACCTAAATACCTATATAGTAGACCCTATTTAACTGAACCTTGAAGTCTATGAGAAAAGTTTAGTACCCAACACGTGCGTCAACCAAGAGAGTGGGGTACAGTGCCATAGCAACACAGGTGGTGGTATATACTGCCCCAGCAACACATACACATACTTGGCAATAGCAGCAATATTACATAAATCAGAGACTCCAGCCCACCCCTTTGACGGTGAGTGGTAGGTACAGTAAGTAAGGGAGGATGGGGAGGCTGAGGTGGAGGAATGGGATGATGGGGAGGAATATGTATGAGTGAGGATGGGAGGTTAGGTTAAAGGAAGATAGGAAAGCAAAGAAAATGTGGGAAAGGAAGTGGTTGGGAAAGTGATGTTGGAGCAAGGAAGTGGTTGGGAAAGAGGAGTTGGAGCAAGGAAGTGGTTGGGAAAGTGGAGTTGGAGCAAGGAAGTGGTTGGGAAAGTGATGTTGGAGCAAGGAAGTGGTTGGGAAAGTGGAGTTAGGGTACCGGTAAGGCGAAGAAAGTACTGATGGGGAGTGAGTGAGTGTTAGAGTGAGAGGGTTGGGGACACTTGCACTAAAGATCTGTCTTCAACAACACAACCAATTCCAATTACATTTAACTAAAACAACCCCTTGAATATAATAATTCCTTGATATATTTAACAGAACGTACAGTCGTGGTCAATAATAATCATCCACATACGACCATCTGAAACAATTTACTGTCTAATGTTTTCACGTTCACATATCATATTATTGTTTTAAGTAGTGCATAGCTGCTTGTATTAAATTAAAATATGGTAGTTAACCTATTTATTGGAAAGTTTATCATCTAAGGAACAGAGGGAAGCTGTCAAACTATTACGTGAGTTACCCCTATATGGATGATTATATTTGACCGCAACTGTACCCTAACTACATAATGCTATCGACTTGTTAATCGATTTTCTGCTATATATCGGTAACCTGAACAACCGGGACCCCTGCTTCCCTACCAGTATTCTACTAAAAAGACAAGTTAGGGTACAGCCACAATCAAACAACCACAGACACCTACCTTCCTTCCATCGTGCAAATAAATCAGTCTCAAATCAAAATAGGAACTCACAACATTTTTGGTCAACTCAATCGCCTCAATTATTATTATGAGGTGCTGCAAAATCATACACGTGTTGTTCCTTATTGCAAAGATATTTACTACTATGGAATAAAAGTGTCGGTGGATATTTGATTGTGGCTGTACATAATAAACCTCGTGAGTGATGACCGGATTAGGTAACTGCTCGTTCTTGTTCTAAAACTGTTCATTACATTGAGAGGGAATTACAATTATATAACTGCGTAAAACTGTTCTTCATTACATTGAGAGAGATTCACAACACTGTTTATCTGGTATCGAGTAATGATAAACACTTAACACTGCGTACGTAGGGTACAAGTACACCGAGACAGTCCCCTCCCCCTTTCTATCTCCCTCACCAAAACACACGCAATTCTTACTAAACGACAAGGGAATGGAGCACAAACACGCGCACTTAAACACACCTCTCCTCTCTGCCCTCACCCTCCTATGACTCACACCACACCTCACCTGATGGTCACCACCTCACCTTTTCACCTGACTAATGAACCTTGACAAATACTTATCCTCGTCAAGCTCCTTAATCCCTAACCTCTACATTAACCACTCCAACCCTCTCCTGTCCTCTCCCACACACTGATATTTTGTATTCAATGATCAATATCATCTCATTATTATTATTATTATTTACTGCATATTTACCATGTATTATTACCAAGAATATAACATGTATGAAGAATAACCACCATTCGTGGAAATAAACTATTATTTATTATTATTATGGTACCAGTACCGACAGAGAAGTGGGGAAGGGGTGTCATTGGGGTCGTGGTGGTGGGAATGGTTGTTATCACTCCCCCACCTCCTCTTCCACCGAGTATGCATACAAACCAGTTAACCTTGAAACCTTACTGCTCGCCTACTGTAAATACCACTCCTCCGTCACTTTGGGGTAATGTTTGTTCTCAGATAAAAACACTGAATGTGCTTCATAACTATATTGGATAATAACCGTAACTTTTCAGACATGGCACAGGTACCTTTGCATAATGTCAAGTGGGGTACCTACAGTAGGACAGGACCCAGCGGGGCAGTAGTCACTACCAGAGACTGTCAAGTTGAGACAGGCGCGAGTACCTGGGAAAGGAGCTGAGAATTTCATCATTGTTTGTGTCCTAAATTCGCATGAAGGATTGTCCAACATCTGTGTGTCATATATGCTAGTGTCGAGGGCTCGAAAATTATCAGAATCTAGAGCAAAACAATGTAGCTTCACGTCATTGAATATCTCCTGGCCATGACGCGTTGTGTGCATATATCCCCCTCCCCACACTCTCCCAAGGCCTCTAAATCCCTCGTCTCCTAGCCCAGAATAGCCTAAATGACCATGGCTGAGTTACACTGTGATAGCCTAACTCGATAGGGTGGTATTATTATCATAAAATTGGCTAGTCTCGTGTATACATGGCATATCATCACCGCGTGGTTGCTGACACTCGGCATCTATCCAGCTGGTTATTATGTCACCAGTCACAAATACACTAAATTCCCTCCATCTCTGCTCCTCTTGGTGATGTTTACAAGTTTTAGGCGAGGCACAGCAGCGCTATTTTGTTCATCTCATTTTCTTCAACCATTTCACGTAAGCATTCTTAGCATAAACTAAACAAATTACTATTAGGTTCCTTGGGTTTTTCCGTCCCATCTAACTTACATACAAATGGTATGGTATGTCTTAGCTGCTTTCGCCCCTTAATTTGGCCAGCCTAGCAACCACTTCTGCCCGTCATGTTTGTCCACTCATAGGGAAGGGTCACGTCACAACTGTATACTCCTGCTTCTTTCTTTCCTTGCATCTCTGCCAGCGGGTTAGGTTTCATTTGTTTTCTTGTTACCAGAATTACGTAACAACCCATGAGTGTGTTTTTTACGATTTCATTTGGTATTATAAAATCAGGAAAACATAACCCGATTCCACCCAGGATACAAAAAATGTAATAACCTTTTGGAGAGAATTTTATGTAGCCGGGTGAGCGTAGCCTAATGGTGATATAATTATACTGTCATGACCTTCAATGTCTCCACAACAACACAACACCTTTATTACTTCCTACAACTCCAACTCAACTCCCTTGAAGACAAGTCACTAGCATTGGATGGCGACTTCCCAATTTTCTTATTACCACCAGATGATAGATTTTACCTGATCATTTATTTTATGTATCCAGTCATTGTTTGTTCAATAAACCAATAGCTACAACCTTACACAATACACGAGACAATATACCAGACATTGTTAACTCTAATAAGAAGCACCCAGTCATCTATGATTTAAAATACACAAGCAACACCACAACGACAATCTACAACCTCTATAGTCATTCAAGTGTCTTTAATCAATTCATAAAGTCAAGCCGAGGCAACGGAACCACCTTAACACCAACACAACTATCCTACCACCTTCGTACATCTCATGGACACATTCCCGAACTAAACAGAACAACTTGTGACCTATGACCTATTATGAAACTTAACATACACAATCATTAAGGGGGGGGGGGGAAGGACAGTGTTGGTAAATCTGTATCAACTGATTCCTCCACACCATTCCAAACACCAAAACACAGTTATTTTTGTTCATGTGGTCCTATTTCCTGGCATACTTTGGAGGATTCAAGGTACTCCAATGTAACAAAAGTGAATTACCCCCTAAACATCAACACAACTATCTAAGGTACTACTTTTGTGCATCTCCACTTCACCCACATTCCGCCCACTTTTAACTCCACCTCCACTACCAAAACTTGGCACCAATACTCTAGCAAGTCACAAAAGAAGATCAGAATGGAATGTTACCCACGAGGACTTTCCCTGGCAAATATTGGAGGTGTTCTCGACATCATATTTACAAAACAGGTTAAAGGGACAGTACAGTGTTGGTAAATCTGGGACAACTGATTCAAGGCGCCTTCAGATTACAACCACGAGACGAGTCATGTTGGTGTCTTGTTTTTTCACACACCGGAATTTTGATTGGCAAGAGGCATGGTTGGGACGTAATCTTCCTCAAGCCTCTCTAGCCTCGTGATAGCATAAATTTTCTTCTTGCTGACAATATGCTGAAGTTTCTGGTGGTCCAAGGTAAAGAGGCTCACAGCTAACTTTGGTCACACTCCTTCCACGAAACGGGCTATGTATGAATGAGGGACACAACGTCTCCTGGTCCTCTGCCAACATGTGCACTGCCACCAAAACCACCACCACCATTGGAATCGAAGGGGATAGGGTTGGGGGGTGGGGGAATAGGGGGACAGGCTTGGGGAGGGTGTTGGAGGGTGCGCGAGTAGGGGGGACAGGCTTGGGGAGGGGGTGCAGGAATAGGGGAAAGGCTTTCTACCCTCCTCAAGCCAGTCCCACTATTCCCGCACCCCCCTAAACCCCCACAAGCCTGTCTCCTACTCCCTTAACGTAGACTGAAAAGGCAAGAAAAATTACGGGAAATACCTGATAATATTCCTTTGCATGAGTCTGGTGACAAAAAAATATTTTGTAGCGTCTGGGAGAAGTGACCTAGAATGTGCCAGATACACTAGGCTAGGCTATATTACATACAGTTTGAATGACGGTATACAACTATTAGTGTAATTTTCCTTAGCTACACGGGACATATTTTCGGTCACAACGAACTCGTCTATGGGTATTAAAAACAATATAATTATACTTTGAATGAAATATATCCTTAAATTATGGGGGTAGAATTCATGGTGCTAAATCTGGAGTGACTGGATTCCTCAAAATCATTCCAAGCAACAGGCCACTATTGCTTTCGTTCAACTGGTTCTGTTTCCTGGTACAACCTACATAGGAGGAATCAGTTGCTCCAGACTTTAGGGGAGAAATAGCTTTTGTTAAGGGACCCAGTATTGTAGTCAGAAAATTGGAAGAAAAAGAGTCCTTCAAATATTGCCACGAAACCCCACTCGTACAGGAGCTTGTTTCGTGGTATAGTCAGAAGGAATCAGAAGCCTCCAATTTTCATACATGATCACAGGGGCCTTAAATTGGAGCTCCTCGATTCCTCCAAAGTAGTCTATATATGCCAGGATACAACAGGACCAGAAGAGCAAATATAAAATGGTGTTCTGTTGCTTGGAATAGATTGGAGGATTCAGTTGCTCCAGATTTACGAACACTGAACTTGCTTACCCCTTAACGTCAGAATATTTATAATCTTCCTGAACCCTCCTTGTCGTCGAGGGGTTGTTATAATTACGTCAGCTGTGTGGGTACGGTAATGTAGGGGATACATATACTCTGTTCAGTTGCTACCCAGATCTTACACTAGACATTTCCTTGTGACGTCATGCAAGCCTTTCTCGTGTTCCTATGTACAGTATGTTACGTGAGTCACTTCACATATAGCTTCGGTATCTAAAGTTACGTTTATTAAGTATCGGTAGGCTACATCAACATTTTTGTATCTGATAGTGTAGTTTTATAAGTGTAAATAACAATGTTTCTTAAGGGGGATAGGCTTGGGGAGGGGGTTCTGGGGGAGTGCGGGCATAGGGGTACAGGCTTGGGGTGGGTAGAAAACCTGTCCCCTATTCCCGCACCTTCCTAACCGCCCACAAGCCTGTCCCCCTACTCCCGCACCCCCCTAAACCTCCCCCCAAGCCTGTCCCCCTATTCCCGCACCCCCTTAACTTATGTACCTTTATGTACAACCACCTTTTCATTTGAGGGAAGAGAAAAGTGGAATGGAAAGAAATAGGAAGGACGTAGAAGGAAAGAGGAAGGACGTAGAAGGAAAGGGGAAAGGAAGTAGAAGGAAAGGGGAAAGGAATGGAAGGATAAAGGAGGGGAAGGAGAGGAGGAAAGAACGGAGAGAGAGAGGAGGGAAAGGAAAGAACGGAAAGAGTTACAAGGAGAGAGGAGGGAAGAAAAAAAACGGAAGGGGAGAGGGGGGAAGGAAAGAATGGAAGGAGAGGAGGGAAAGAATGCAAAGGGAGAGGAAGGAAATTTAATAATGGAAGGAGAGGAGGGAAGGAAAGAATGGAAGGAGAGAGGGGAGTAAGTAAATGGAAGGAGAGGAAGGAAAGAACGGAAGGAGAGATGAAGGAAAGAACGGAAGGAGAGATGAAGGAAGGAAAAACGGAAGGAGAGAACGGAAGGAGAGATGCAAAAGTAGAATGAAAGGGGTGGAGACGGATGATTTGAGGTGAAAGAAGAGTTAGGCCAAGATGATGATGATGAGGAGAAAGGATGGACTATAATAACAAGGGAAGTAATTAAGAACTATTAAAACTAATGATGTATGTAATTGATGGGGGAAAGATGGTTTTTTTTTATCAACTTCCGCCTCAGGTCGTTATTTCACACTCGTTTAACTATTATATTACTAAATTACATTGGTTCACTTCCTCACTCGCTTATTTACCTCACTCTCGCTTATCTACCTCACGCTCGAGTCACAACCATCCACCCTAAATTATCTCGCATCGCTTATCCACATTCATCCACATTACATCGCTTCTCTGCCTCATCCACATCTTCACAACCGCTTAACCTACTTCATTCATATCCGCTTCACATCCACCTGACGTCACTTTACACACACACCCACATACAAAGTCTTCTCCACCAGTTAAAATTTTATATCAAGTTTACAGACAAATATATTAACGTCACAGAGTTGCATATGGCATACTTTTCTTCAGAGATGAAGTGGTGGTGATGTGGAGAAATGGGGAAGATGGTGATGTGCAGGAGATGAAGGTCGTGATGTGGACGAGAAATGAGAAGGTATCTGGTAATGTGAACGAGAAATGAGGAAGGTGGTGGTGATGGAGAAATGAATGAGGTGGTTATTTGGAAAGAAATGAGGTGATATGGAAGAGACGAAGGAGTTGATGTGAACAAGAAATAAGGTAATGTGGACGAGAAATGAGGTGGCGATGTGTACCAAGATCCCTCATACAGTAGTCACTATGAGGGATCTTGATGTGGACGATGGGAAACAAGTCACGCTGCAACGGTACAAGCGAGATTTCTCCCTCCTCTCTCCCTGTCACAACAACGCGGGAGATGACGTCACAATACAACAATACCCAACACCCTATTATTTTATCACAACTCCATCACTAACCATTCTAATGGCAGCCATAATCACAGTTAGAATACAGTTCAATCAAACTTAAGAGGGGACAATGTATATACATTAGGTTCATTAATCTATATTCACTATAGGGCATTAGAACATTGTGGCACCACACCATCACATACAAGACAGTGAAGATGATATATGAGTAATGACCTTCTGTTGAAAATATAGGACAGTCAAGATGGTCTATTCTAAGCATGGGGTCATACATATAAAGGTTTATAGTCTATGATCCTTGATATATCCTAAGCCAAGGGATGGGATGGGATGGGATGTGTGTGGGTGGCCTTGACGCCATAGGTTACCCTGTTAGTGTTACGTCAGCCTGTGCCAACTGAAAACGTTGCACAGGCCAGGCTCTGCCACCTACACATCTCTATCTAGGGTTCATCATACTTTGACCATTAATTAAAGTGATAGTAAACCTGGAGAAGTAAATGATTCCTTCAAACTATTTCAAATTAATAAGGTCCTGTTGCCTTGCATACCGCACTTTGGAGGAATCAATGTGCACTAAATTATCAGAAGTAAACTATTCCCTAAAAATTTGGACGACGGCACGATATAATTATTTTATCGAATGTGCCAGCTGTTGCGCATGTGTTTATTAAAGAAAAAAATAATAAACGTTTTGGATATCACTCTTTCTCAGACACACTATTCTCGTTAGATTAGGAGGCAGAGAACCGAAAGGGAGGAAGTGATAAAAAAAATAATACCTTGGGAAACTAAGTGAATGTATTTGCTATCACTCCCAAGCCATGAATGTTTAGAGGGGTCTTTCGTCTGCACTTTACCACAGTTAGGCTACTTTTCTTCCCCCCTACCATATAAGGCGCCGAGTGAGAACATGGAGGTCGTTTTTTATGGCGAGATTATTTACTCTTTCTCCACGGTAGTTTCCTGTTGTTGGGACAGTGCACGTATTGCCCTGGCGTCTTCAATCAGTTTATAATAGTCCTATAATAGCAACTGAAAGACCACACCGTTCATATATTTCGTGGTAAAATGGGCATAAATACAACTAAGCATGTCTTACGAGTAGCATATCACCACTGGTATTTTATAACAGTACACTAGTCTATGCCTAGTGGATTTTTCTGAAGGTGGAAATTAAACCAGTGGTCGAAAGTGCTGGTAATTATAAAACGAGTGTACGATGGGTGCATGGAGTGTACAGGTGTGGAAGGTGACGAGTACAGCAAGTGATGCAGAGGTGGTACAAAAGGGTAGGTGTGGCAAGTCTTTCTACACTAAACTATTACTACATAAGTTATCAGTTACAGCCAAACACACAATAGCTAAGCTCTCCTTCACTGATAAGATAAACTCAAGAGTGTTGCCACAGTAACACTGAATTATATTCCGGGCAGTAAAGTTATTTTCACAAACGCAAACTAAAGAAATTAAAGATGTACACGCCCATGAGGCTCCAGACTTCTTTAACTATGCACATAGAACTACCACAAGGAAATATAATCTAAACCCTCTATGCAAGACCCATAAAATTACAGTTCTCGTCAGGCAAAACTACAGTATAAATAACACTCGAGTCATGATTGAGCAATGTTGACACACTGAGCTTTCACTGTGAGGCTGCTCGCATACAACTTTACTGATTTTAAGTACATTACAGTTACAGATACACTTAACAGTACTAAAAAAATGTACAGTATTGATGGGACTTACAAGATAACATGCAATTAGATATAATATCCGAAACCTCGTGTCAATCCTACTTTTCTTGACTGTTTTTGTTTTGCTTTTTTGTAGTACATACAAGTACCGTAACATACTGCACCGTATTTTATAACGTGGTATTCCATGTCACCATACAAGTTACTGACTATGCTAATTGATTTAAATTAGTCAGGCAAGGTCAGGAAATCTTTCAATAGAACACGACATTGCCAATGTAAAAATATCCGTGAATACAACCAGAGGAACAATCAGAATATCAGCTCAGGTATGAGTATACAGTTAATATCTTGCTAATCAATTCAAGTAAACAAGAAATAAAGGAACAGAGGCATAAGGAGTCACGAGTCCTTAAGAGAGAAGCTTGTGTGGTATAAAGTGCATATAGAATGTAAACTATCCTACCATTCCTAACACTAAATCCAATCAAGCAAATGTGGCATCTATAATAATGTTCGGCGACTTGCATTATAATAGCTGAATCAGTAACTACTTAGTGAATAAAGAGAAACAAGATCAGGAAGCAAGCAAATGTACAAAATATCGGGGTTATGGAACGGAGGAGAGGAGAGACAAGGAAGAAGGGGAGTAGGGTAGGGGACGGACGGGGGGCGGGGGCTGCACTGAAGGAAAGTGTTCACGTGATCACCACGGGACAGCATGCAAGTCTTAGTACTACTATATAGGCTACTACCTCACTAAATGTGCCGTTCTTTTCTCGTTACAATTCTCTCCAACATTAAAGTGTGTGCAAGAGATAAGATTAAATGAATTCTAACAACGAAAACAATGCTGTATCATAGGAACGTTTGAAGCAGCATGGCAGGCTACAAAAACAAAGCCACGTGATAGTGTGACGTACGCTTGCCACCATATGACACTGCCATATTATGTAATAGCTTATTAAAGGGGTATGGGAGTAAGAGGCAGGCTTGGGGGGGTGCAGGAATAGGGGGACAGGTTCGGGGTGGGTAGAAAACCTGTCCTCTATTCCCGCACCCCCCTACCCCACCCCCAAGCTTGTCTCCCTACTCTTGCACACCCAAAAAACCGCCCGCACCATCTAAACCCCCCCAAGCCTGTCCCTTACCCCCGCACCCCCTTAAAATTCACATTATACAAGAACACACGACTAATCTACTAAATGTTTTTCGCTTAATCTTGCACACAAGAGTGCTGAAGAATGGATACCCAGACAATCTCAAACGAAGGGGGAAAACAAGGTCAAGGACAATTATCCTTGGGGATGACACGATGACTACCACTGCTCCTTACCACTGCAGACTAACGATCTCGCGTGATAGAGCTTGGGAATATGTAACTATTTATTCAATGTTCGAACCATGAGTACTATCTGTAGGTCCACGCCTAAACAACCACTAAAGTTAACCTGGGGTAATGAGGTCTAAACAGAAAGTATTGAGGGCCAAATAATAAATAGCCTAAATTCCTCTATACACATTAAAAATTAATAACAAGCATATTAGTCTCAAAGATTTAAATCAAAATGAGAGCTTAATAAGATACGTGAAATTAACAAAAAATAATATACACGTCTCCTGCCGGCTCCCGTTAACAATTAGGGATCGGTTGACGCATACGTTCAACGTTGCGTCAACCATATTTTGCGTCTGAATTATTCACTCCCCTGAGCTTTGTGTGAACATATAATAAAGAGGATGATCGGGTCTGTAGGTCAGTCATGGCGACTGTTCTGAGTGTTGATTGACAAACCTGCGAATAAAAAACATATAAATGGTACCATTTCCCGTCTGTAGTATTTACATAATTATATCCCTCTTCTCGAATGATTAACACCTACAAACCAAACATCACAGTATATAGGTGGATGATAATCATCAGCAGTCAAACAGAAACAAATTTTCAACACAACAATAACGAAGCACCTTGGTCCTGAATCATAAAAACAGAATGAGAAACGTGTTAACAATGCATGGGTTTCTATCCATCAATAGGTAATATACTCCAGTCTTGTAGGGTATTGACAGTTATAAGGCTGGCAGGTCATTATTACAGTAGTACTCACTCTTGTGTTTGCTGGAGCCGTTAAAGAGTGCACGGAGTAGTGACGACATCTTGCCTCCAATTTGACACTGATCTCACTTTCAACACAGTTATAACAATAATATGTCGTACACAGGTTTTGGGTTACGTCTAACTAGATCGTGCCAAGAACCAGTCACTGACATACACGACGTGCGTGGGTATAGTGAAAGCAGGAGCCATACACCCTCACCAGACGAGAGTTGACTGAGCTCTGAGCGGCTGAGCCTCTCTGAACAGTGAAGAGACTGAAGACTGAAAAGCGAGTGCTGCGAGAGTAGCGAGACCCTCCTCTCTCACTACATGAAAACGTTGCCACACAGCCCAATCGTACAATTTTATTTCATTTATCATCTTTCACTGGACGTCTCTTTCCACAATGATATTGGAACATGAAATAGATTGGCTAGCATGATATTCACACGCATTTCAGAATTTTGTAAAATTGTTGCTATCCCATGAAATATGTTAGTATTTCAATACTACTATAAACTTTCCTTGCTCCCTGGTCGATGGAAAACATACGGCGGTAAGTTTAAATTCACGCTCAGTATAATTATAATACAGACTTCATCACTTTATATCTTTCTCTTCAACGGTATTTCTATAAGTATAAATATACAGTACAATATATTTTGTGGTTAGGCTACTATGGAACTATCCTCAATAATCTGCAGAATACTAAGAATATAATAAATATTATGGGCGTAAATTACTGTACTTGTACTACTCTCATGAAGAAGCTTGAGGGGTATTTTTTGATAAGCCTCTCCACTATCCTTGCGTTACTTGCGTAGCCTATACTTCGCCGAGGAAAACAAATAAATACCATGGAGGTATAATCTAAGATTATACCTCCATGATAAATTAGTTTTTTTTTTAAATAAATTAATTGTATAATTTTCTTTATTATTTTTTTTTTAATAATAATATTTTTTTTTCAATAATATATATATATAAATATATATTATAATATATATTTTTTATTATTATTTTTTTTTAATAATTAACTTTTTTTTTTATTATTATTATTAATTATTTTATTTTATTTATTAATTTTTCGTCGTCATCGTCGTCGTCGTCGCCGCCGCAACCGCCGCCGCCGCTTACGCCGCCTTTGCCGCCGCCGCCGCCGCCGTCGCCGCCGCCGCTGCCGACGACACCCAGCCGCCGCCGCCACAGCCAACCCACCGCCGCCACCGCCGCCGCCGCCACCGTCGTTTTTCATAATTAGTTTTTTTTTTATTTATTTTTAAAAACAAAAAAAAAACTAATTATTAAAAAACGGCGGCGGCGGCGGCGGCGGGGCGGTGGAGGTGGCTGGGCGGCGGTGGCGGCGGCGGCGCCGGCGGTTGCGGCGACGGCGACAACGACGAAAAATAATAATAATAACAATAATAATAATTAAAAAAAAAAAAAAAAAATATTATAAAAAAATAATAATAATAAAAATATATATATATATTATTATTATTAAAAAAAAAAAAAAAAACTAATTATTATAAAAGAACGGCGGCGGCGGTAAAAATTTTACGGTGATGGTAATGGTAAAAATTTTACGGTGATGGTAATGGTAAAAATTTTACGGTGATGGTAATGGTAAAAACTTTACGGTGATGGTAATGGTAAAAATTTTACGGTGATGGTAATGGTAAAAATTTTACGGTGATGGTAATGGTAAAAATTTTACGGTGATGGTAATGGTAAAAATGTTACGGTGATGGTAGTGGTAAAAATTTTACGGTGATGGTAATGGTAAAAATTTTACGGTGATGGTGATGGTAAAAATTGTACGGTGATGGTAATGGTAAAAATTGTACGGTGATGGTAATGGTAAAATTTTTACGGTGATGGTAATGGTAAAAATTTTACGGTGATGGTAATGGTAAAAGCTTTACGGTGATGGTAATGGTAAAAATTTTACGGTGATGGTAATAGTAAAAATTTTACGGTGATGGCAATGGTAAAAAAATTACGGTGATGGTAATGGTAAAAAATTTACGGTGATGGTAATGGTAAAATTTTTACGGTGATGGTAATGGTAAAATTTTTACGGTGATGGTAATGGTAAAAATTTTACGGTGATGGTAACGCTAAAACTTTTACGGTGATGGTAATGGTAAAACTATTACGGTGATGGTAATGGTAAAACTTTTACGGTGATGGTAATGGTAAAAATTTTATGGTGATGGTAATGGTAAAAATTTTACGGTGATGGTAATGGTAAAAATTTTACGGTGATGGTAATGGTAAAAAATTTACGGTAATGGTAATGGTAAAAATTTTACGGTGATGGTAATGGTAAAAATTGTACGGTGATGGTAATGGTAAAAATTGTACGGTGATGGTAATGGTAAAAATTGTACGGTGATGGTAATGATGAGCAGATGACTGTTTCTTTACCTGAGTTGCCCGGACCTAACCTACTAATCAAATAAAGACCGATGCAGATTACGGGTATCTAACCAGGCAACTTACCGGAACCAAAGTAGTTATTGATACAGAATACCGTTATGAACTAAATTACTGCAATCACATTTGAAATACACATGAAGGTGGACCTCTTATATCCTACAGTGATACTGTGTTTAAGTCAGAACCGGCGAAAGTCAAAGTCCATTTCTGTATTTTAAGATTGATTAAAAACAGAAAATGTTGGCATGATTCTATAGTTTTACCAAGAACTGATTTCCAATAAAGTACAATACTTCCCTTCACCTTAATGATATTACATAATTATCAAGAATGGGTCACATAACCCCTAAGCAATCCATATAATCTCATATAAGTTAAATTAGATACGAGAACATAAATAATAATAATAATAATAATTTATATCATTATCGTGATCCTCCAGGTTTTAACAACTACTATTTTAGTAGAAATGGTAGACTAATAGGAACTCTACACCTGCTCTAATCTGTCATTGCTATACTTAAAGCCTTATTTGTGTTGCTATCACTCTATTTTACAGCCTGTTGCACCTACAATTCATGTATTATTATACTATTAACTTACTTGTCATATCTTTAATGGCCGCCATATTTACTGCTATACTTCTCCTATCCTTTCCCCAAGCTCCCCGAATCACTGCTTTTTGGCGAGCTTGATTTGGATGGATACGTGGTTGGTCTTGGTTTCAGTGGCTGGCAGCAGGGTCCATCTTGGTGGATCGTCGAATCCTTTTGACCGACCAGAACAGTTCCGCTTGCTTTGGCTTGGTTTCACCCAAGCGAACTTCGTATCCGATTGACGTCCAGATGACGGCTATATTTCCCACTGATTGTGCAATGAAAAAACAACCTTTAATAATTTTATATAACTATAGTATTGCCCATTAGGCCATTATAGGACCTGCTGGCAGGTAAAATATCTCAAGGAATGATTCATTAACCTAGATTTGGCATATTTTGCTTTACCATAAACACAACCTTAAGTATAATCAAATTACCCTGAAATTGGATATTTTACCCTAAAGTGGAAGCACTGCCTGGTGATGAGGAAATGGAGGACGACACATTGATAGTGCCCATCTTTCAATAATTCAATCATCTGTCAAGTCATTTCCCGACATCACGAACCTAAGAAAAACTGCCACTTTTCACCAGATAAAATAATTGTTAACAACAAAGTTGGGGAAGTTCTCGGTCGTGACCTCTTTCCCGCATGATTTCGGCCTCATAAAAATGTATAATTAGAGGTGAAAAACTTTTCTGATTGCTCTCATTATTTTGAACATAGGGCATTGTTCTTTCAGAAACATAGAGTTTTTTTGTTTTAAGCCAAAGGTGCAGGTATGAACTAATATAAATGTTATTAGTTCTGCCAACCCCTGTACTATTTTATGCTTGTAATTGCTGTTTTACTGTATGTTGCACACCAATTCTTATCTATGATGTTAATATAATTACTGAATAATAACATTTTAAAGTGCAGACGTACGATGTATCAGTAATTATCGCGGGGAAGCTTTTACAAAATACATCTAACTCGGCCAACACGCTGTTTCCCCAACTTCCATATTAAAACCGCTGGCGATCACACGCAACCCTTCAGTTAGTGACCCCGGATAGTTAAATCCCAACATATTTTTAGTTACTCACTTTAGCATATGTTAAAAAATATATACATTACCTTAGAATTTCTTGGATTTTTTTGGACTGGTCATCTTGGAATGTTTATATTTTGTGAGTGTCAACACTGGACGGGACCGTTGAAAACACATCCTCAGGCCTCATCATACTGTACATAATAATAAAAATAAAGTGTAAATTTACACATTTATACGTAAAAAAAATTACGTAGGGGTTATATGGCACAGATTACAGGTACAGGTTCCTCCACATAGAATTTCTTTATGAGTTTGTGACCATTGGTGAATTATTTATTATTATATAGAGTTATAACATCACTATTACATAAGACTCGGTACCACCATCATGACTCTCCTCTGTAGACATGGATCATCTCTTATATTTAACAGAATTATCACCTTGACAACTCGGACCCAGCCTCTACAAAGGTAATATCAGTGTATAATGTATTTAAGATGTTGAACAAGTGGAGTACAGTGTATAACAGTTAAAATGGAAAACTTCTCGGGTTTTTTAGATACTATTGTGTATTTCATAACTCGGGAGTTGTAAGTTAAGTTAGGCCTATTTGATTAGTATTTTTTTTCGCACCTTTCTCCTGGCTGTATTATTGTCTTGTTGTAATGTAGTTCCACACAATTCACAGTATCAGTATGATTAACTTTATAATTAATAAGGTTAGATGAAAAATAGAAGTCCCATATAATAATACAGGTAAAGATTGAAAGAATTGCCGTTAACGTGTAAAGTTTTTCTACCTTCATTACCCCTTATTAATATCATTCTAAGACTATTTTCGGTAAATATTGAAAGAATTACCGTTATTGCGTAAGGATTATTTACCTTCTTTACCCACTTATTTAGACCATTCTAAGAATATTTTCTTCTATAATATTTCCTCCACAAATACCCCAATTCCAAGATAGGGTATATTGAAATGAGGCATTTTGAAATTAGCCGGACCTTACCTATCCTAACCTAGACTGCATTAGAGTACCGGGACTTAACCTGGGCAAACTACCGGGAAATGACCATGGAAAAGTACAGGAAATGACCAGGGTAAATTACTGGTACCTAGCCAGATCTGGCAACAGTGCTACAAAACGGTAATTCTTTCAATAAATACCATCATACCTGTATAACAATGTTGTATGAAACCCAACTACGGCACTAAAATATTAGCTCATATGGCGCTGTTTTCATCACTACAGTCTACATAAATATTCTTGATACATTTATTTGAGGATGACATGCCAAATTTTTATGTATTGATGAGTTAATTTTTACCTCACCACCAGACATCTCCCCAATGTGGCTGTCACCCATCTCAGACACAAGACCATCAAAGCCTCGCCAGATAATGAAACAATTGATCTGGACAAGCCATTTAAGTTTTCTACTAGCCGAGCTGCCACATGGAAAGCCCGTCAAACTTTTGGGGGACCCAAGACAGAAGAAGAAGACCAGTTGTGGTACCAACCTTTTGTGGTACTCCTGAGCCTGGGAGTGTTTTTAGTGTACTTCTGCATTCTGAGGGAGGAAAATGATCTGGACTCTAAGTTAAACAAGACCCTATATGACCATATAGAAGGACTAGAAGAAAAGCAGCTAGAACTTTCTCTTGACTACAGCAGCGACCCTGCTGCGATTATACAGAGGCTAGAAGAACTCAAAGCCGCCAAGGAAGCCGGATCAGATTCTCAGTCACACAAGGACAATTAATGTACTACACATTATCTAACATTTGACATGACTTAGGATAGTTGGTGAGTCACTGGACATTTTCTGAAATAAGTACATTGAGAGAAAGACTTTGTAAATTATTATTCTATTGCTGTCAAAATCATCTCCCAGCATACTTATGTATGTGTTTTATGAGCATTACTCTTATGGAAAATAACAGATGTGGAGTAGCATTACCTGCCTTGTGATTATTGTTATGGCTGGTCATATGATGATGCACTCATGGGTGGAAGGGAGATTAAGTGTGGTTTGATGGATAATAATTGTTTGAAAGCAGCATCTAATGAAAACATGATAATTATCCTTTACCCCAATTGAGTACAGGACCTGAAAGTAGGCCTGTTATTCATATGCCCAAACTTTCACATTCAGTTGATGCAGAGGGTGTGAGTGATTTAGAAATTCACCTTTTCTTTAAAGTAGGGTAATTTTGACTGTCGGGCTCAATATAGTCATTGTCGAGTTAATAGACATAACTCTGTTCTCACTCTCGAGTTAATAGACATAACTCTGTTCTCACTCTCGAGTTAATAGATATAACTCTGTTCTCACTCTCTTTCTATTTTAACTTGAATCATAATGAGTGGTAGTGAAAGTGGAAATCTGACTAGTTGTACATAGAAACTGCAATGGAAGCATACTTGTTGTCATGTACATTCGTCACCAGAAATTGTGTCCTGATCCCTTGGCACAATGAATCGCAACTAGTCGAGCTTTGATGATTCAAACAACTGTATGTTTTAGGGAGATGCATCGCTGTTGAACCATCATAGTTAGGCTGTTTGCGAGTCATCATGCCAGGGGATCGGGACACAATTTCTGACAGTGAGTGTGCCTATATATACTAATACTGTACTGTACAGTAATTTAAGATAATTAAAGGACTTTGTTGTTATATATTATTTGATATATTCTGTCATCTCAGTGAATAACTGCAGTACAGCACTTAAAAAATTGTGGATGGACATGAATACTAAATAATAAACTATACCAGTATTTATTAGACATGCTGTTTCTAATAGCCTAGGTACCAGTACCATTGAGGCTCTGACTAGACAATCATCCTACTCCACCATCATTATGTATTACTGTCATACTGTCTTCCTTGTAGTAGCCCCAAAATGGCAGAGGTTATGTAAAATAAATATATTTTATTCATTTATATGATTTACAAGTTTGCAAAGTTTTTCTCTAATTAGTACACTCTTCAGAAATGTGTTAGCATCACCATTAAAATGGTTTTGACGGATGATTGTCTATTTCAGGGCCTCACAGCATTTGACCTTCACAACCCTCTCCCATTCTTCCAACTCCAATATGGATACCAAATCCTCACTGCTTGTATTAACTGCAGAAGGATGTCAACAACATATTCGTCTTATAGCTGATTGGAACAACAAACGCCACGGGAGTTCATTCACACAGAAAGAACAAATAGTTGTCTCCTTGTCAGTTGGAATCTTCATAATTTACTTCCTATGGCTTCGAGAACCAAGTGATATTGATGAAAACATGAGTTTGCCAGTATGGAAGCGTGTACCAGGGATTGATCCAGAGACGGCACAGGGCATGATGGAAATGGACAAGCATTTAGGATTACAGGTGAGAGCTCATGGCTGTTGCACTCCATAGTTATGCCCACTGTGTATAAAATTATACACTATGGTCATGCAGGTCTAGCACAGTAAAGAATTTGCTACAGATTGGGAGTTCAGCTCATGTAAAATGCATTCATAATACCATTATTATGATTTACTTTCTGAATATCACAATATATAATCCAAGCAAAGCAAATACAGGGTAACCTGATTTTTGAGAACAAGTCAACACTAGTCTTGCCTCTTATCTGATTATATGCTAAATTGTCAAAAAATCAGTTAAACATGAGCCCCCCATCAGATCATAATTTGAGTGATGTATTGCCACAGGTGGACTACAAAGCTCTGGAGGAATATAAAAAGGAATACTATGCTAAAAAGGCCCTGGAAATCGAGAAGGAATTACAAGAAGAGAAACGCCATCGAGAGCTAAAAACATCTATGTCCTCCCACATGCATATCTTAAAGAGATACGAACAGAAGCCAGAAAACACAGAGGGATGCCCCAGAGCTCTGGATTAGCCAACATTAGGACTTGTAAATCTATTGTTTCAACATTGTACAGAAGATGCTGAACAGTTAACTCGAAGGGATTCCTTTCCCCATCAACATAGGTTTACTGTAACACATCATACCCTCTCAGGTACCTTATGTAAGAGCACTATGCTCTACTACAGAAACATATTTAGTATTGGTTCTATTGTTTCAGCAGATGGATATGAATTGTAATGACAATTGTGGATCGGTGCCTTCAGCAGTTTCAACTGTCATGGTCATAAGAAACAAATCCTGCAGAAGTAACTATCCTTACCTCTTCATTTATTATTAAAGATTACTCTTCAGCTGCGTCACATTGGTACAGTATTAATGCTATTGACTAGCCACCATGTGGCCCGAATCAGAGTATTGTCATTGCATGTCAACTGAATAGGAAGATCAGGGAATTCATATCTATAACACCAGAGAAAGGCAGCCCCAATCAGGGAGGTATTGCCATTACAGTTGCATTTCGACTAACAGGCCAGCCCTAGGTAAAGCTGGCAGCATAAATTCACATCCATCTCATGTAAGTATTTCATAATGCTAATATGACCTGATAGTTGCATTCTGAACCAGTTTGTATCCTAACTTGTGAAGTATATCTGTCATCTCTGCATTCAAATTTACATAATCAATACAGTATGGCTCATATATACGCAGGTGGAAATGAAGCAAACTTATGCTGCAGACTGTACATGACATACAGGAAAGAATCACATATACAGTACTGTATTAATTTCATATACCAAGTGGCTCACCATATAGTCTTGGTGGAACAAGGAAGTAGCTCCTGGTGTTGCATCAGTGTTAAGGATGCAAGTACAATTATAGAATTTACCAACTTGAATAAACAGAATATAAAAGTACCAATTTCTCTAAATACAGTAGTAGTTTCCCAACCTACAAAGATATGGGCTAAGGCTGGTGGAGGCAGCTTCTTGGTGTGATCCTTGGCAGTGACTATTACAAATAGAAATGGAGACTATTAGAAACTCATACAACTGGGAGGTTACACTCAAAGATGAGGCCCTACGAAATAGTATAATCCTGCCAACACTGACGTATGCGTCGGAGACATGGACATGGGGTAGGGGCCAGGGCTCATCAGTCGAGAATAGGTGCTGTGGAAATGAGTTATCTGAGAGGTGCATGTGGACTTACAAGGTGGGATGGAGAAAGTAATGAAAATGTGTATAAGAGATGTAGTATGAGTGAGAGGCAATTGGTATTGAGTGTGGAGTGGTTGAGAGAGTGAAACGTAATACTTTGAGGTGGTTTTGACATGAAGAGAGAATGAAAGGTGAGGAGTTTGTAAAGAAGGTGTATGGAAGTGAAGTTGTGGGACGTGGTGTGAGAGGCAGACCACCAGTTAGATGGCAGAACAGTGGAATTGTATGTAAAGGAGAGAAACATGAGGGTGAGGGGAGGGCTTGACCAAGTAGGGAGGGAGTGTTTGAGCAGGGAAGACTGGAGACTTTTCTGCCGTGGTCACCCCATTCGGGGGGAGTTCCCGGAGGGAACGAGGCATCAGAGCTATAGATAGATAGAATGAGGCCCCGAGTCAAGCCTAACATTAATTCAAGAGCATACAGTATCTCTACACTGCTCGTGTGGAGACAACCCAGGTATGTCAGCCTTCACTGGTCCTGTGACATCCAAACCTCTTGTGGTCTCTCTAGATCCCCTTATTATCAGTTTTTGTGCTTCATTATGTCTGCTCCTGTACCTAAGATTTCCCAAGAGAAAGGGACAGCTAAAAAGACTAAATCTTAAACAGGTCCTTCAAACACAATGCATCTCAACATCTTGAGCAAAAATCTGGCTAATCAGACTTACCTTTAATTCTCACTTTCCTCAGTACAGAAAACCGTCTGCAAGTTTTTCATACAACCAATAAGTTTTTTACAAGAAAAACACTGTGCAGGCATCTCTCAAAGTTAAGTCTTATTACAGCCTGACAAGAGAATGAGCTCCCTCATATTCAATGATTAGTTAATGAATGTAATCATGAAATAGGAATTAATATAATTTACATTTTCCTGTTTTCATTTGTAAGCACTTAAGTAAACTCAATAAACAATTAATCTTTCTATATCAACTGAAAGGGAACTGGCAATTTGAGTAGTGTACAGGTTGCCAATGATGCACGTACCCCCAACCTCGTTCAGTTACTCAGTTTAACCTGGTAAAATCTGGAGTATCATACAGCAGATATTAGATCAACCAATCACATTCACTGTAAGATAACCCTGTTTACTACTACAGATTTTACCAGCTAAAACTGCGAGTAACAGAGAGGGTGGGGTACGTGCATCATTGACAGACTGTACATATCATTAAACAGCTAAAGGTTAGTTAAATAAAAAATACATACTAAATGTAAGAAGTTTATTTTTGTCTTGAATCTACAATGCAGAACCAATTAACAAGAGCAAGTTGCAAAGGTGACATGAAGAATAACTTATTACAGGAAAAACATGTCACCTGTAGTGAAAGGGACAGTTATTAAGACGACTTACAAACTAAATGTAATAAAAAGACTCTCCCACTACTAACTAAAATAAGATCATGAACACGGAGATGTCCGTGACACCCACAATACAAATACACTTATGACATTGCTCCCAGACCAGAAAAACTTCAAGATTTCTTGTACTTTGGAATATTATTTGTGATCACATAACCTACACCAGACTTGTGTATTCTCTGGATAACTAAAACAACACTTGTCACTTCTTGTCGCCATTGGGACGAAACTATTTCACATCAAAGAAAATGAATTTTACAGAATACACAAGCCTGAACGCTGCTGTACACACAAAATAAATTACATACTCTTGCATCACAATTTTCACAAGTGAGCAGTCTATAAAAGCTGCTCGTGTTATAAAGAGTAAAAAACTTGAGCCGGCCGACCACTGTACACACCAGCACTTAAGTCAATTAAGGAGGAAACGAGGATGAGGGAAATGGCGTGTTTAAACAAAAAAAAATAATAACCATTCACTTTGTCCATGGCAGTATGTAGCTTAGGAGGTTATGTCTTGAGTGAGCTCATAGGGCTGGTGCACCTTAAGCACGCTCACCACGGATTCTTCGTGCCAGTTGGATATCTTTGGGCATAATTGTGACACGCTTGGCGTGGATAGCGCACAAGTTGGTATCTTCAAAGAGACCCACAAGGTAGGCTTCAGAGGCTTCCTGTAAGTAGATAAATAATAATCCAATAAACAGTCTGAAATTGTGGAGACATTACAATTAGCCATACTTAGAGCATAGTTAATGAAAATGGTTAAATATTCAGTGAACATTGCATTGTCATACCTAGCAAACACAAACAGGTACACATGGAGATAAACAATGCATCAAGTAGACCACATAGCTGTATATAATAGTTACTAAAAGGGTGTGATGAATGAAAAAGTTATGGCACAAGTTGAACTATTGGAAGGATAAAAAAGAGGCATGTGGGAGACTTAATGATTCAGGATACTGGAAGGAATACAAGGGTGGGGAAAGAACTAGACGAGGAGAGACAAGTTTAGGACACAGGAATGGGGGGTATAAAGTACAGTATGGATGTGAGAGTATATGGTAGACTGTCATGATAAAGGATGCAGCAGATGAAAAGCATGTAATTTAAACAACCATCCGAAATGAGGTTGGGAAGAGACCAAAGGAGTGTAAATGAGGGTTATTGCAGGACACTAAATAACACTTAAAAAATTATCTGAATTGAGGAGGGAAAATCTGGCAGCAGGGCACATTTAAGGTGGGCACCCAATAACTATGTACAATCATGATCCAGAAGTGATTTAATTAGTGTTCAAGACATAATAAATGCTACGATATAGTATACACCTTACGGAATTTAGTCTTAGAGGTTGGTTATATGACCAGTTTGTGTAATATTTTTATGCAATGCAATGTATGCAATATACATTTTATACTACTTTACCTAGTTAGAAAACAAAATGGGACAATCCAAAAAGAATTTTTCAGAGTTAAATACTTCAGACATCTAAAATTGATCCTTGATGGTATATGGAGAAATATACATTATTCCACTACTCAATGCCTTAAATTTACCAGCCTCGCAATACACAGTACCCAATGCTAGACTGTGTACACAATAACACATATTTAATAAATAAGACCAAAACCAAATACCTACATCTGACCTCTGGTTCAATAGGAGTGGGGTAATCCTACAGGTAGTTAGAACCATATTAAAATTGGAACCAAAAGCATAACCCCGAGTAATAATTCCAGCTACAAAAGCATACCCTGAGGCAACATTTTCAGCTACCAGAGCAATCAATATAAAAACAAAGTACAAACCTGCAGGGCACCAATAGCAGCACTCTGGAAACGCAGATCAGTCTTGAAATCCTGAGCAATCTCACGAACCAGACGCTGGAAGGGCAACTTGCGGATCAGCAGTTCAGTAGACTTCTGGTAACGACGGATTTCTCGGAGGGCAACAGTACCAGGGCGGTAACGATGAGGTTTCTTCACACCCCCAGTTGATGGTGCTGACTTACGAGCAGCCTTGGTGGCCAGCTGCTTCCTGGGGGCTTTACCACCAGTAGATTTACGGGCAGTCTGCTTCGTACGAGCCATCTTTTACCTGAAAATGAGATCACTTGTTATTCCACCATGCTCCAATTATGCCATGTTATAAAACAGAAAGTTATTATGGTATTATTACAGAAGTGCTGCATTCTCGGCTAGGGCCATGCATGGGTACCACATCCGGCCAGATCCTGAGAATTTGCCCTGGTCACTTTATGATAGTTTAAGATCAGTAAACAAATTCCATAAATTGCTGCATATTCTAATGGATCCTGAGCTAATTCCAACAATGATGATTCTGATGAAAACTTTATTAGAGTAATGAACCAGAGAAATATTTCAACTGAGGATTCAAGACTGCTCTGATCAGTTAACATTAGTCCTGAAAAATGGTGATACAAGTGGAACAGTAAATATATATTGAAAGAATTTCCATTATTTCATATGGTTTTTCTACCTCCATTACCCACTTATCTAGACCATTCTAAGACTATTTCCTTCTATGGCATTTTCTCCGCAAATTCAAATGGGGCATTTTGAAATTAGCCTGACCAAACCAAACCTAGACAGCATCAGACTACCGGGACCTTACCTGGGCAGACTGTGACCTAACCTGTGCAAACTGCTGGGAAATAACCGTGGAAAATAGAGACCTAGCCGGTTCTGATAACACTGCTACAAAATAAATACCAGTGGAACAGCAAGCAAAAAGGAAAGGATGAACCATAGACATTCTTGATTCCACCAAAGTATGCTAGGAAACAGGACCAGATGAGCAAAAATAACAAGTGCTCTGTTGCTTGGAATAAAGTGATCTTTTAATTACAGTACCTCAATTTCAAACACGTATAAAAAAAAATTCCCTCTTTTAATTATAGTTACGTTACCTCAATTTCAAAAACGTATAAAAAAACTTCCCCCTTTTAATTATAGTTACGTTACCTAAATTTCAAACATGTAAGTAGGAAGTGGTGGGTAACGTAACACAAAAAAAACTTCCCCTTTGTAATTATAGTAACATTACCTAAATTTCAAACACGTAAGTTATCGTTAAGTAGGAAGTCGTGTGAAATTATTAACACGAAAAATTAAATTACAGTAACGTTACCTAAATTTCAAACACGTAAGTATGTAAAGTAGAAATTTGTGGGTAATTATTAACACGAAAAAAAAATTATAGTAACGTTACCTAAATTTCAAACACGCAAGTTAAGTAGGAATTTGTGTGTAATTATGAACGTCCTTTCCACCTGATGTCCGACTCACTACTGACACACAAATGGACAGTCACCAACCACATAACATTAAGGGGGTGCGGGAATAGGGGTGCAGGTGTAAGGGGACAGGCTTGGGGGGAGGGGGGTGCAGGATTATGGGGACAGGCTTTCTACCCACCCCAAGCCTGTCCCCCTATTCCCCCCACAAGCCTGTCCCCTACTCCCACACCCCCTGAAGTACATACACAAACTGGCGCCAAAATGTTGCCCGCCAAAACCATCATTTCAAAACTTGCTGGTTGGTTGGCGGTTTAGGACGCCATCATGGTTCCCAGTAAACAAAGATGGCCGCCTTGATAACCCTCACCCCCCTCTCACCCTCCCCCCTTTCTCACCCTCCAAAAGCTTTCACATCACTTTTTTCACACTTACACCACCTCCTTGCAATAATTGGCTTATCAAGATGTTTGCAAGCATAAACTAAATAATTTATGCTATTATTACACCACCTACACCATATTAATAGTATTTCAGTCGTACCTCGGTCAGGGAGCGTTAGTCCGTCACACACAACGTCTGATCTGACAATGGAGACTAAAAGCTAAAACGGCCTAAGTCACACTATATATACCATCCCTGACGTCACTGCCTTGACGAGGGCTGCTATTGGCTGGAGGTCCCGACTATCTCCAACGCCATTGGCTATAATAACGGCGCCGCACATTGGTTGCAGAAGGAACATTGCTGTTATGTGATTGGTTAGTCTTTGATAGCGTTGATTGGTTACTGGATTCAGTCCTTGATTCACGTCTGCTGGGAGAACAGCTCGTACTCGCTCTAACACCTTATGCTGAATTTCTATGTAAACTACAAATGGTAACTATTTCCTTTTCCTCCTTCAGGTTGCCTAAGAGGTTTATGGTAAAGAATATAACAGCTAATAATGACCGGGTTAATCAGGTTCATGTTCCTGACCCTCACTACTATCTCTGTACTGTATAATGGTGGAAATTATTTTTAAGGTAAAATAGTCGATGTAGCAAAATGTTGGCGAGCAAACGCCGCCATGATTATGTTCGTGTCGGTCACGTATTACGCCACCTAACGTAACATACAACTTTATCTCGCTGGTACACGTTTGGAAACATTTTACTACTAACCACTGATCAAAGATTTCCTGAAATTTTGCACTGTTTTTGAAGATATAGCGATGTTTGTCAGCTATTGGGTAAGGTTATTAAATAGGTAGGTAGGTATAGATAGGCCTTGAACCCCTCCCTCCCTTTCCTACACGGCCGCTAGTATTTCCCCATCACGTTAACCGGAATTATGACTCACATTTTTATATTTTTTTTACATCTCTGCCTCTGAATACATTGTCTGAGCTACATATTTACTCATTCTGGTATTGTTTGTGTGGGCGGTACGTATGGAAATAAAAGAAATATGACTCGTATCTAGCTATAGCGTCATCAGCACCCACTCCATCGATCCATTCTGTGAGTGTTATTATTCCCTTTAAATTCCAGCTTTCTCCTTCCATAATAATGCTTCTCGTGTTTCTCATTCCTCCAATGTAGTAAAATAATGAAATTAAATGAATACCGGTGCCTCCTTTCGTTCGTTTTTTTTTTTCATTCAACGATGTGTTTACGTACAGTGGTAACATTAGGAAGATAAATATTCATTACGCAAATGTACATGATTCATTTCTTTCATTTGCATATCCCGTGTATCATACTACGTACAACTACATACAGTACTTTATCCTTTCCTGCCTGCATACTCTAACGTTGTATGAGGTGTAAGGCAATAAATCTACGCTTTTAGTTTGTAGATATTTATTTCAAGCAGCAATACAAAGCAGTTACAGTATATCAATAAAATCATTATACGTTGTCCTTCATATTATTACGACGAATTATACGAACAAGTTGACAAGTGCTAACCGGTACATCAACCCCGTTACAATGACCACATCTTACTATTAAAAAACATGACATAAAACCTAGATACTTTTATTCCATCATTAGTTTACCACATCGATGAACAGCCTAATATGCAGTAAATACTAATATTACATTCTGTGATGAAGGAAATAAGAGTTACCAAAGAGATTACCCTGGATGACGTCAGTGAGCGGGAAAAGCTAAATATATCCCAGGGTTTCTATTTAAAAAATTGGAGTGAATACAATGGCTGTGGGAAATTCCGCTTCTGATGATAACCGAAAATGAAAACCAAGAAGTAGTTACACATTTCAGGTATCGGTAAATGAGGAAACTGAGTTAGTCTAAAAGCCGCAAGTACTGATCGATCCTTTTGTATATAATTAATTAAGGTCAGTATACAGGAATAATTTGTATATTTTGCAACTATATTAAAATGACCTATATATATATATACATTCCTTCCTCGATGTATCCTTGACGACGTGCATAACTGAAAAAGGTGCACACGTTTTTTACCACCACGTGGGGGGAAAGTAGGGAAATATTGTGAGACTTGAACCGAATAATATGCATCTTCTCAGGCGTTAACTGCCACTCCCCTCCCCCCATACAAGAGTTCTAACTACTTTGAAACACCCTATGCTATATAGTATATACCTTCAATTTCGTGCTATCGGTAAAACGTTACCAGTTTTGAGTCCCTGTAAAGAGTTGTTCAAGATCTTCTTTACCCACGTACCCGCAAACATACAGAAACAAATAAATTATTTTGTACTTATCCAAACGTACAACGTGTAATAACATGGGCATTCAAAATGATTGATTATAGCTATCAGGGAAGGTTGTCAATCATACATAAACAGTTACAGTGATTCACGTTGCTTGCTATGCAATACAATACCCAACAATAACCACACGCATGCAAGTATAGACAATAGGTCTATATTCACATAGGTAGATATTCATGTTCACCTTTCCCTAACACTGATATTACTCACACTTGACGTAAAAACTCAACAAACCTACTTACAGAAGATTGCGTCACCTCACTTCCTGTTGCAATTTTCTTTCTTGTTCTCGGTAGCTAGCTTCCTGCTTTCTACTCGTTCGAATTAGAATAACGCACTCCCCTATCTGTTCGCCTATTACTAGGCTTCGTGTATTGTACATGCATAATGTGAAATATCAAGTTTGGTACGATGTATTGGTAACCTATAGCCTATGTTTAAGCATAGTTTTTATATGGGGATAGAGGTTATTTTTACAGCAGTAACACCAGCAGCTGCCTGGCAGCTGATATTCTACTCCGACCTCAGCTGGAAAGAAATGGAATAGCGAGTACACCAAAACCTTGAAGTACATTACAGTACTGTACTTGTGTTGTGACTTGTCAAGGCTACAATAATTTCTACATCTACGACATCTGAGAAAATATAGGGTTCGGTAGAAAACAGCTTATGCCCATGCCCAGTTTTTCCCTCACCAACTAAAATAATGTAGGTTTCGCAGGGTACCGTACTATGCAAATATAAGCTTGAGTACAGTATATGTAATTATGGGGGAAATTCAGGTAGGGAGATAATCTTTTATGCTAGGGAGCGTCAAGTGGGAAGAAAGTACAGTCAAGGTCAAAAGTCCTGTGTCAACCATAGCATGTTTGATTATATGCCTTGCGACTAGTTTATGGTGAGAATGGGTTTTGTGCGTGACTATAAATCCTAACTATTGTTCATTCGTCAAGGTATTTCTGTGCATACATTATACCATCAGTCATATAGTTCACAATTTGAAATCAACGGTTACGAAACTTTTGTCTGTGTCTGTACTCAAGAGGTAAAGTGAAGGCGGGAAGATCACCAGCGTTCCCGCCAAGCAACAACGTTCTCTGCAGAGGCCAGACGAGTGACAGACGAACACTCCTACATCTTCTCTTCTCTCTCTCTCAGTCATGTATAGTACAATAAAATAAAAATGAACTTATATAATAGGTACCCTCACTCCATGGTTAACTTCGCAAACGAATTAAGCTTGTGTTGTGTATTTTATAGTTTCATTCATATTTATTTGTTTTTGGTTGGGTAGTGAACAATATATTATAATGATATCTCAAAATATATTGGCAAAGTTCAACCAAAATCTCAGGTTTGGGCGATGAAAAGAAACAACCCCCCATTAGCCTGAAAGACACTGTAGTGTAGAAGGAGAGATGAGGTGGGACAGCAAGGTAGAAGGAAATAGAATGCATTCTTCATAAGAGGATGCTGACAAAACCACAGCACACAAACGAAATAACAAGTGTACCAAGAGGGACCCACAGGCGGCAACACTCACTCTACTCTTAAAATGTACCGATTCCAAAGTAATAGCAATATAATTCTTTGTTATTTTGCTGTTATAATAGTGTTGATGTGACATTGTAATTGTGTCCCTAGCTTGAAGAAGATTAAGATGGGATCGGGCATCACCCTTCAGTCTGTTACCTGTGATCCTTGAATGGCAAAAGTAGATCAATATTTCAGTCAGTCTTGCCGTACTCAGTAACACACATTCAAAGGTATATTTATCCAACCTGATACATTAATTTTTTGGCTACAATCATACGTATAGCTGTCAGCTTAGTCTTATGGCGGATTTCCTACATATACATACTTTCCTACAAGTATGAGAAACAAGAGTGGGAGGACAAGATAAAAATTTAAGTGAGGCTGAATGGCAACATGAAAGAGGAATGAGAGGGACAGGGAGCGGAGAAGGAGGAGGAAGGTAGAAAAGGCACTGGGAGAATGAGACGACTCAGACCAGACACCTCTGGGGACAATACCACAGTCAAGAGGGTGATATCCTTGTCATTACCAACACTTATTCGGAGTTGGGTTTTCAGTATATATAACTCCAAAGTGCTTCAAACCAGTAAGGAGAATGACTCATGAGTTCAATGCACAGACGGCGGACGAGTTCAAGGCCATGGTGGGAGGCAGGCATGCAAGTGCAAAGGCAGACTGGCCTTGCGATGAGGGAGCAGTCAGTGTTGGATGAGAGCATAGTACTACTTTATCAGCTGAAGTTACGCTGGTATTGGAGCAGGGAAAGATAAGGAAAGGAAAGCTATATCGATACATTTATTAGCCTAGCTCAAGTATATCGGCACAAAGCCTCGCTTTATAACGCTGAGAAAGACAATAAGACTTAAATAAAGTTACTCAATTATGTCGTCAGAATTTGAAAGGGGAGCAGTACTTAAATGGAGATAAATAACACCGACAGTCAACGAGAATGCAATGTTATTATTTCGACGGTAAACCAATGAGCAAGGTGCCATCAGCCTCAGTGCCAAACTATATAAGCTGTGTACAATGAGATATTTCAGAGATCATTATTTATTTTGAACCATCCATTATCAATACATACATTGGCAGGGTTGAAGGATACAAGCATCGGCAAATGTATAGCGACTGTATTGATCTCTCTGGGCTTGTTGACATGAAGCACGTGAGGAGATTTGGCACTCTTGCTTCTGGCGCGAAAGGAAGAGCGGCAACAAGGCAAACATTCTGAGCGAGAGAGAGAATGGGACAAATGAATAACACGGTAGAGAGAATGGATGAACAATAATATAACGGATTAACCTGATGGAAAATATGTCGTATCTACCAGAACAGATGTAAATAGTGACATAAGCAAGTAAAATAATAATATAATAACTAAGCGGGCCAATTATCAAAGCAAATGGATGAATAGGACCAATAATTTCAACCTAATACCTCCAATTTCTTTGTTTACAACTCGATTCTCGATCTGCTGTAGGCTACATCTGCTGACAATTTTTCTATTATCTTGTTAGACTTTTAATTGGTATGTTCCACGGAGTTTCAGGGCCAGTCGTAATTCAATCAACAGGATTTCATTACTTTTTTATGGCATATATAATTATATATTTGTCTATTTAGAGAGGACCAGCAGGTCTAGCGCCGTGAGTGAGTCTGAGAATGGGAATACAGTGACAAGTATTATTATTATCAAGGTAAATATAGCTAAGCTATTTATATGTGTCGTAAGCAACAACAATCATGGTGTTTACGATGGCATGGTACTGTATACGTTAACTCCCTAGATATAGAACAGAGTCATCATCGTCTTGGTACCACACAATTAAGCTATCTATCGTCAACACTACACCACAGATGTTCTAGCCTATGCTATGTATGCCCTACGAGACGTATGAGTGATTGATGGTAGTACCGTAGTAGTCCCTATAGATGTATAAAAGGGACCGACTACTCGTGTGTAACAGATATAATTATAGACCATCTGCTGGATCACCTCCTGCACCTCGGGGCAGTGCCTATACATTGTTAATTATACCCTATACGTAAATCTGACTTGGGAAATATTTCTGGGGTGTGTGCTTCATATTTACCACCACCAACACTGTACTACTGTTTATAACCCTTGAAAATAATAACGGTGCAGTATCGTACGACGTCACAATTATACTGTATTCAAGAACACACAGGTACTACAATCAGTTAATTTGATACTTTGTCTTTTTTGTGGTTCACGCCAGATTTATGTCGCTTATTAATCAGATAGTCTGTTGACATGGCGATTGCCCAATTATTATAATTTTGATTATCTCGGTAGGGCATTTGAATAGATTAATGACCTGTATATTTTTTATGAATGAAAACTGCGACGGATAACGATTGGTTGATAATAGGCTCCGCAACAGCGCGGTCATATAACGCCAGGAGAAGGTGATAGAGAGGTGAGACAAGGAAGGAAACAACGGAAAAGAGGGACAGTTGAAGAACTGAATGGGAGTGGCTGGGGCCAAAGGGGCGCCAAACTCTTAGAAAAAGAAAAAATATTGCCCACATTACTACAGGCTATACCCCCTTCTGGGAAACTGTGACTATGAGTGACATGTGTTGGTGATAAGTTATATAGTGGTAAACGATTGTGATGACAGGTATACACGAGGTGGTGGTGGTGGTGGTGGTGATAATTAACAATGACAGGAGGCAATGACAGTCACGGTGGCTGATGACAATCAGTCAATCACGAGTGATTGATGACAGTGACAGATGGTTGAGATGTCTCCATACACCATCTCGCCTGTCAGAAGTTTCACTTGATGCAAGTAGGAGTTTCTTGTATAAATAGCCCACTAACGCCTGGTATAAACACTTATTTAGACTACACAACCAATAACTGTTGTGGTCTCGCATTCAATAATTAATAAGTTTCTTTCTTATAGGCTCAACGTGTTGCTGACATTTAAGCCGCAACCCACACTCTAACAAGATATTTACTTTTTCAATTTCTTTATCTACCTTTAGTATAAGCCCTAGCAGATACCCATGTGGAATACCTAAGTATCCCCTCTAAATACTTGATTCAGGAGTAACTGGAGTAGCCTATCCTCCTTGTGTTGGCCTATAACATCCCCCTTAACATTAGTAAAGTGACCATTGCTGACTAGTGTCACCCCAGGGTTATTTCATCGCCCTTTTCTGTGCAGTGTGATGACTACATACGTACCTATAATATATGTTAAAGTCAGATGGAACTGTATTGGAACACCACAGAAAGTTGACCAAAACTAAAATGTCTATATTATAATGAAACAACGTTACTTTTGGGAACCAGCAGGTAGAACGTACTGGCAAGAAGTAGTTCTAGCAATAGAGTAGTTTGATATGAGTAAATAATATTATATGTATACAATTTGCTGTAACAACACACTATAATAAAAGATTATGATATACTATTTCCCTCCCGTTTTCTTATACCTCTGAACAGGGGAAACTTCGAAATATAGGCTACTGTCGCGACACTCAGCTAATGATATGTAAAATATCAAGATTAAAAAGAAATATGGATAGATCAGCTTAAAGATGAGGATAACACAAGAGAGTTGCTCTAGCTCTTATCTTTAACATAGCAATGTCAAATGAAGAGTGTAGTCATCGTCCTCATTCATTGTTGCTTTAACTTGTACAACGGCTGGGGGCTCTATTGTTTTACAGTTTCCGGTTTGTCAATTTATATTAATACGTACTGGACGTAACTGGAACGCGTTTTGTTCCTGCAGATTAATGCATATACGCTATTTATAACTACATAATGCAATTCCTTCTTTAGACCTTTGTCTGACGACCTCTGCAATTTGTAAATATATGGACAAAATGATCAATTGGCTATAGGCTACAATCTCCGTGTACCCTATGACTGGGAAGTATCGTTTACCAAACAAGAGAGTTTAAATACAATCATTTAAGTTATTCCCACATGAACAGTGCTTTAATCACAGTAATATGATCTTACAACTTGACTTTGTCATATCAGTACGTTTTCTTCGCATAAACGTAGGAAATCCTTTGTTACCAACGTATGCATTACAGAAGAACATATTTATTACGGATTACACGATATTCTCTCGAACACAAACGAATTATGCTGCAGTGTCATAATTACCATATATTTTCTACATGGCTACAGTCTTATGTTGTATGTGCTCCTATATATTTATTTTATTGTTCTCTGGTAGTAAACAACAGAGACGCAATTCCTTCACTTCCCGCCCTGACCATATTAAAACCTAAAGTACAATCAATATATTTAACTATTTAATACTTTCACAGTTAGCACAATGATTCAATAACTTATATTTTAATCTTTTATTATCAAGCTCGAACACTTAAAGACGAGGGTAATTTATATGGACCTGTTATTTTGTGGAAAACTGAGATAGAACTTACTATGACTGTCTTTGTGACGTCATTAGATGCGTAGAGTACGTGCGCAGTCTCACGAAAACAAACAAAATGAAGTCCCAAGATAGTAAAGCTCTATGGGCTACTCAGACAGAAAAACCTATACATTATACGTATGTGACAGTGCTATGTGTGGTAATTGATTGTCTTGAAATGGAAATAATGGTTTTGTGGTGAAGTGTGGCGGCAGTTTTGTTAATGTGAGAATTTTTTCCAGATATTTGAAGGAGTTTCGAGTGGAGCAGTGTACGCTCTTCCTTCAACATAAATGTACTCAACACCGCCCATACACTTGTTTTCACTGGCATTTCCTAAACCAACGAAGAAGAAGACCTATACGAAGGCGAGATGGGACGTTTAACTACTCTCCAGATGCCTACTGCAATAAATTTGATGAAAATACTGGCATCTGTCCCGACGGAGATGAGTGAGTTTGTTGGTGGCGTCACCTCTCATCAACTCTTATTTTATTACCGTTTCATCACCATTTTATCTTTCCGCTGCGTTTTACACATGTATACTCTAAAGTTAATGTATGAACTACTTATACGTGATAAGTTAATGGAGACAATGTTTATTACGGCAGATTATAATGCAGGGGGGAGTGGTTGTGTTTGTAAACAAAGCATGGAGCTGCCAGGCTGACACTCCCCCCTCAACCTATCATCATATAGTATTTCCTTGGTGGGGTTACAAATGAGATGGCTCATTATAGTTTGCAAGCAGTTTCATTAGGTTAATTGGTTTTATCATGAAAGATCATTAGTTAAACTTAAGTTAACCAGTTGTCAATTCTCCCAAATATTTCCATATGTTTTTCTTTTGTGTCATTTGAGTAGTGTTGACCTAATGTTACATTTCATTTGGTAATGTGTAACTTTTGAGATAGCATTCATTCATCTAACTGGCAAATTTGTGGGAAAGTCAGATAAAACTGTAAATGCATATAACGCTTCTTAGCTGCTATGTACCGGCTCCTTCGTACCAACGTCTTGGCGTATACGTACCATTGCAGGGCAACTATGTATCGGCTCCTATGTACCACCGGTTTGGCTTATACGTACTATTGCAGGGCTACAATGTACTGGCTCCTGTACTGTACAATACCATGGCTCTGGTTTACATATACAATTGCCCACATATGAATCTGGTATGCCTCTCTACTTGTGAGATAGCTGCAATAGGAAGGAAAGTGAGCAAAAGTTATAGTTTGTTGACAAAAAGACAGTAATAATATTTTACTGTTTGCTTGTCAACAAACTACATAATTTTTCACTTTCCTTTCTTTTGTAGCTACCTCGTAAGTAATGAGCCAAACCAACTTCATGTGTGGCCAACTGTACCATTGTTGGTTGACTTTGTTGAGTATACTTTCAACCCAAATCCTGAACAAAGGAAAATGGCACATGCCATGGTTGTATCAGAAGGATAACTGAATAAGCAGGTCCACTGGAGTTTCGAAGTACCGTAATGAATGGGCATGCTTATGGTACTGTACACATAGCAGGGTGTTTCAAAATTCCTTCACTACACTTTTTGGGTAAGTTGTATAGTGAAAACTAAACAATTTTTATTATACACAATGTGTTGAAAAACCCTTCATACCCTATTTAGTTTATGGTACAGTTGGACACATGAATGGGTGGTACAGCCCAAGTGAAAGATGGTCAATGTTTCCCAATATCAAGTTCCTTAGTGCCAGATAGGAGACATCAGGGGCAAAAGTCAGTATTGAGGATGGTAATAAAAAGCAAGTACCTGATAATAGACACTGGTTACTCAAATGGGACAAGTATCTTTCACCTGGGCTGTACCACCCATTCATGTGTCCAACTGTACATAGCAGCCACCAGTGGCACTTATCAGCCACTGGGACATAGCAGCCAATGGTACATAGAAGCCTATTCCCCATATAACATATGCATTTAACATGTGCATATAGGATAATATAACAACATATATATATAATAAAAATTGAAAAGCTGAATCCAAGTTTTGGTTCAGGATTTCCTATTTTCAACAGGAGTAAATATCGAAAACCTGATCTACGTTTGCCAATACTTTATTACAATAAACAGTAATGAGGAAAAATGGAAGAAATAACTGCAAACTGTCTGTGTCATTAAATTAACTGTCATTTGTTTCTCAGATGCCCGTACCTACACCGAACAGCTGGGGACACAGAACGTCGCTACCATTTACGATACTATAAGACTGGGATGTGTGTGCATGACACGGATTCTCGTGGCATGTGCGTCAAGAATGGTCCACACTGCGCCTTTGCACATGGACTGGAAGACGTCAGGTGGGGTGGCCTGGGGTGAGGATGTAGGACAGTTTAGGATATTTTATGGTTTTAGGAGGGTGGCATAAGGGAGGAGGAATGGGATGAGGTTGAAATAAGGTGAATAGCAGCAGTCAGTAATGGAGTGAAGTAAATGCCATAGGTGGAGTGGAGACAAGGGATGGGGTAATGCTAATTGAAGGAAAGTTTGGCAATGATGTGGAAAATATTGAATGGAATGAATCTATAGCATGTTAGTTTTTAATCCTAGTGGTATTATTTTGTATTCATTATATTTATCATTTTTCCTACAAGTAACGGAACATTTATAACTAACATTGTGGATACTTATCTGTCACTCGAGATTCACATTTTTGGATTACAGCACTGGTAATTTTACTGGCTCATAATTAATTGTTCTTCAAATCTAATATGGCAATTAGGGATTGAAGCACAAATAATGTGGGTGTAATCTTGTGTTGTATGTCAGTAATAATGTCACCCATGGATGAGAGTTTGGAAGGATAATATTATTGGTGAGAAAGCTTTGCCAGGGAAGAATAGTATAAGAAATTGCAGAACAAAATCCAGACAAAAAGGCAAAATACAAAGTCATTCAGAGGACAGCTTACTAATACACCTATCTTCCTTCTCGTCTCATTTTTTCTTTTGTTTTCAACTGTCATTCTACTTCACTTTATGTATATAGTTATGTATACCTGTATTTTGCTTTCTCTGTAATTTGTTTAATAGTGTTTGGTGAAAAGTGTGTATTTTAGAGGATTTTTACTATAATTATATATCAATCAGGGATAGCTGTAACATTTCTATCCTCTAAGACTTCACTGTCGACAAATTTTGGTACAGGAGACTCATGAATTCATCCTTTTTAAATTTACAATTATATGATTATCCTTGGTGCATGCTGAAAAACTGACCCTAAAATTTGGCTAAGTGGAGAGTCATGGTTAGTAAATTGCAGTCTTTATGGGTTAATGACGATGTTATGGTACACCCTAATAGGAACAAATAGGCCTTTAGAGGCCTACGGTATATCGGTCTAAACACTGAAAATGTATATAATGAAGTTTATAACTGGAGCTAAAGCAATTATCCCATGCCATGTTATAATGATTTGTCTTAATTTTGTCAGACCGCCAGTGTATGACCTACGGGAACTACAAGTGCTGGACATGATGGAACATGAAGGGGTCAATGGCAGCGGACCCAATAACTTGGATAAAGAGCGTAACATGGTTAATGATGACCCCAAGTGGCAAGGTAAGGGCAGAACCTAGTAAAACTACAATACCGGTACCCAAAAAACATAACTACTGGAGGCTGTGTAGCTTCTAATATGTTTCCACACAATAAGCATAAATGCCCATTAATCAAAACTTCCAAGTACCATCTTCCTGTTTCTTCATAGTTGAACTGTAATAGGAGCTTCCAACAACTCCGTCATTCTGATACAAAATTGTACGGGGACCATATTTGTGGCCCTGGGCCCTGAAGCAGTTCTGCACAAGTTGCCTACTCTGTAATATTTAATTATAAACAACCAAGCATTCGGAACTTACTATCCAGTAGTCAATTTTATATGGTACTTGAAAAAACTCATCCAAATATATCTTTATTTTTTGAAGTAAATTGGTTTCACTTAATGCACTACCGGTAACTATATTTCTGCCTGGTACTTGTTAATGGCGGAAAACTGTTCAGATTCCGAGAATAACATCGAGTTCTTGGAAACACCTATTGGTTATAATTTAAAAAAAGTTGTAGTATGTGTGTTGTAATGAAATAAAACAATATCCAGTGCACAATCTTAACCTGTAATCTGTGCCTCTTTCCTCTGTTCAGATACTAGTTATGTTTTAGCTAACTACAAGACGGAACAATGCAAACGGCCGCCTCGGTTATGTCGGCAAGGTTATGCCTGCCCTCAATATCACAATTCTAGAGATAGACGAAGATCACCCAAAAAGTGTAAATATAGGTAAGTGGGTGATATTTTCTTGTTTGATATTCTTCAAGCCACTTTACTTGCATGATTAGCTCTTAAGTAGAAAAAAAATGTTGATGAAAAAGGTGTTGATTTGATGTACAGTCGCGGCACATAGTCCTTGAACAGACTTCCCCTCACACCCTGGTCAAGTACTATGTGCTGTGACTATAGTACTGTATACTCTACAATAATATATGATTTTATTGTGGTCGGTGTACAGTCGGCAAAAAAAAGTATGAAACTCCCCTGTGGATAGTGATATGTAGGGATGGTATTCCAGAATAATTCTCTTCATGATTTACTGTATATCATCTGTTGAGATGGGAACTATATTCAGTCTGTGACCTATCAACGCATACAGAAGAAAGTTATTTTTAATTTTATTTCATTTATGCTCCAATCATTAAGTATATTCTGTGTTTTCAAGGTGTATGAAAGTGCAAGAGTGGCAGTCGAGATGGAGAGTGAACAGAGTTAGGTCTTTAATTTGAATGTTAGGTTAAAGCAAGGGTGTGTGATGTCCACATGGTTGTTCAGTGTACAGTATATATGGATGGAGTCATGAAGGAAATACAGGAAAGAGCAGTGGATGTTGGTGTACCTCTGATAAGGGAAGGGAGTGAGTAAAGTGTGAGGAGTAAAGATGGGAGTTTAAAGGTTGATGTGCAGGAGAGGGTACAAGAAGGGAAGAAGGTTGTAGGAATGCTGAAAGCAGTGACAAGGAATAGGGCGATGAGTATGGAATTGAAGAAAACGTTATATTGTAGGAGATTCATTTATGGCACCCTTCCGGGGATTGAGACTTCCAGCAATAGATAGATAGAAGACGATCCTCCATCAGCGTCTCAGGACAATTCAAGAGTACTGTACTAACCCTACAGTGCTAAAAAATTTAATTTTAATATAAGGGTGGTTCCAGTACTTTTTTGCAGATTATACCTTGTTTCATAACTTAGGCTTGTAGTAGAGAAGAGAATCTGATAAATAAGTTCATTAACAACTTGTAAATCTGCATGTCAGGTCTACTGCGTGTCCTAATGTAAAACATGGAGATGAGTGGGGAGAGCCTGGTAACTGTGACAATGGTGATTCCTGCCAGTATTGTCACACACGCACGGAGCAGCAGTTCCACCCAGAGATTTATAAATCAACCAAGTGCAATGACATCCAGCAGAATGGCTATTGTCCCCGCGGTGCCTTCTGTGCCTTCGCTCATCTTGACCGTGAGTCCCACACCTACTGGTCTCATTTAGTGTTTATTTAACTGCTGATGGTATAAATATTTTGTTATGTTTGAAACTTGGGTGCAGGGTGGAAAGAGGTGGTCTATTTGTTAACCTGATATATACAGTTGATGTGGTGCTATTGGGTTGTGATAAACGAGGTCTACGAATTAGTCCAATATGGTCGTATTTGTGTATTGGCATATACTGTACATTTATGGAATTCTGACAGAACATATAATCATACCTACATCTAGAGCAAGTGCCATCGGTATACCAAATTTGTGTAGCAGTATAAATGTAACGTAATCCGCTGTATAGCATTTTGAGTGAGAATTTCATGGTTTTGTAGTCATAGGGTTATTAAGTGAAAGCAGGGTGGTGTATTTATTCCTATCTGTGTTTCTGTGTTACTACAATAACTAGACATGCCCTGATTTGCTGTCTGACTGTCCCCAAGTGGTAAATATAAGTACAACTTGCTTAGAATATAATTTATTATTGTATTAGCCCCACAAGAACAAATGATGGAACCCCATCCCCACCGTATTGTGTTCCAAGTTTTGATGGTTTGGAAAGCATAATAGCCATGTATATATATTTCAGAGGAGATGATGCAAGTGAGAGAGACAGCTGCAAATGAAAATTGTTCTGGGACTAGTCTGGCAGACATCTTACAGTCAGCTCTTCCAGCAGACTCTATATCCACCTCCACTTCTGCCACTCTCACCTGCTCACAATCTTCCAAGACTACTAATGTGAGTTATGTTTTTATATATGATCTTACATAATCCATCCCCAGGTGCTGTAGTGGTAAACGGCTATTTAAAATGATTTATATAATTTCAAAAGAGAATAGTTCTGTAATGCATATAAATGAAATTCTCCAAGATTTATAAGATCACTGTGAGAATACTCCTCTTTAATAAGGTACTGTGCTGTGTTGTAGCTATAGGCCCCTTGACTTGGTTTTTCACTGTCCACAGCTGACCCACTAGAATTACCAAAATGAATGCATACAAACTTAAGTAATGTGTGCATGAATAAAAATTCAATGAGTTTTGGTGATAACTGAACTTACCACCCCACTATCACCCTCACGGTCGGTTATTACACTCGCGATAAGCCTGTCATCACCTTTATAGTGAACAACTTCTCAAAACTGGTAATTTTCATACTTTTAACACATATCCCGGTACATACATTTGATATGGTGAAAAATGCAAGTGATTGTAAGAGAGAGTGATCAAGAATAATTAATATAAACTAAGGAAATGTGTTTGTATGAATAGAAACTCATGGATTATTGGTGATAACTGAACTTATCAACCATCAACCTCACTCTTCACTCACTACACTCGTGCTTTTAAGCCTACTCTTTTAGAATAAACAACCATTCAAAACACATTTTCCATACTTTTGGCTCAAGTTTAGAATATTCCCATTTCCAATCTCAATTTTTTCCTGTTAGCGCGCACACATATGTACACATTCTTTCTGCAAAAACTAAAAACGGCCAAATGACACCACAATTTACTGCATCTCATTGCCGTCCTACCCATCCAACTGCACCTACAATACCCAAGGGATCGACCTTCCATCATGCAGTCCCACCACCCTACCTGACCCTTGTAACCACCCTACAAAGTATGTACCGTAGCCTCTGTAGATGTATCGTAACACTACAACAATAGATGCATACACAAAAATACTTACCAACTCTCTGTGTACCGTTGAAAAGTAAACATTTACCGACCAAACCATCACTTGAGTGAAGCTCCCAACCATCACATATCCATGAAACACGTGTATATAATTGTAAAGGTAATGCCAAAAATATATTGGAGTGCAAGCATCTAATACACAGAATTTGATAGATATAAAGCATATACAGTAAAGTTGAGTTACTGGTAAACTATTTCCTTAGATCTCGTCACCTAATACAGACCGATTCACCCCACCAATTCAAGAGCCAAATTTTTTACCTGGCGTATAAGACGACCCTCGATTTTCATGGCACTTTTTATAGCTTCAAAAGTCGTCTTATACGCCGGCATATACCGTAGGTTTATTATTTTGAAATAAATCATAGTACTGTATGTCTGGTATTAATGTGGTATTTCCTCTATTCAGAGTATAGTGCACTGTGTCAACAACCTGGACTCTGTGTTTGGTAATGGTCTGAATCATGGAATCCAGCAGCCCTTGGCACCCATTGGTAGCAAACCACGTCATTATAGTGGCAACACCCTCCTTGGCCCGGCGGACTCTCTTGGTCTGAGTGGGTCTGGAGGAGGTCTGGCAGGAGGAGTTGGTGGAGGACTGATTGGAGGTTATCAGAGGGCCCCAGGATCTGAAAGGGAGGAAGGACTGAAGAAGCAACTGGCAGCTATTGATTCAGACCCTTCATTAGACCCACAGGAGAGAAGCAAACGCAAGCACAGTCTCTTCCTGGCGTCTGTCATGTCCCCAGTACCATCAGTCCCCAGCTCCCTTCCTGCCACTGTTGCCTCACTAGTGGGCTCCTCCCTCCCCTCCAGCCTCTCCTCCACCGTCTCTCCACTAGCCCCTCCGTTCTATCCCACCAGTGATACTGTAGAATCGGTTGTCGGTAAGTTCTAGTATGCTTTTCTGAATTATTTTTGGTGTTTCTAACTTTACCCCTTCGATCCCACTTCTTTTTGCCTCTTTTTTTTTTGTAGTATTTTTAAAACGTTCTCTCTTATTCTCTCTCCAGCTCTTTCCTCCAACCACTCTCCCTTCAACCATTTGTGTTTGTCACCATTTTTTAGCCTTCTTGTATTCTTGAGATTTTTTGCCACAAAACATTTTCCCTAATTTATGTAGTTATATTTTGCATGGATGTTACAGCTTGTACACATAAAATGTTTACATCCATATATGTACATGCAAAAGTTATATATACCATTTACCCATACCAATGAAACTACAGATAGGTCATGAAAATTTTGTCATTTCTTTCTTCAAGGGATGAGGGGCCCAGAGCAGAGGTGAAAAAATGAAATTGGGAGAAGTACCATGTAAATTGGGTCACACTCATATGCACTCCACCTTTCAAGCTCACGAAAAAGTAATTTCAATCTTCTGTGGTACAAGGAGACATTCCATGGATTATCATGTTAAAACTGAGTTGCCACTCCAAACATAGACTCTTCCAAACAAATCTCTTTCACTCTTCCCCATCCTGCACAAGTTCTATTGCTTCACCCATCCTTATTCCTTGCCTTTCTAAACAATTGCTCACCATATCATGCAATGTTCTCCTAGGTTTTCCCCTTGCATTTTTGTTATTAATGTACTCATGTCAGTATGTTTTTATTTGTAAGGGGATCCCATATGAAGAGGAGCCTTTTTTGACACTGTTTCTCTGTATCTGAGTGATTTATCTTGAAGATTCAGTAGCAAAACATTATCAGCAGTAAAGGCTTCTCTTGTGGTATTTATATCCCCAAATTGGGTAGGAAAAGGTTATGTCAGTCAACTTTTTTAATACTATTAGAAGTGTACACTTCTGTACATTGAGGTTTTGCATTTTATGTTTTTCAGTGTAAGGTTGATTTGAATGTGTCACTCTCTCTCAACAGGAAGTGCTCTAGAGGACTTGAACCTAGACGAGCCCCTGAACATTGCCGCATCCTTAGATAGAGAACTAGAAGCCGAAAGTAATTCTATAAGTAATTCTATATCTACGGGTTTAGCTAGCTCAGGTAAGGAAAAATTGTGTGTCTGGATGAGTGTATGATAATTAGCACATTCTTTTATGTATAACTTGGTATAAATTAAATTTATTTATATGTTTGTTATCTTGTTATTTGGTGACATCTGTTCTTACCCTACTTTCTTCCTGCCTTAGACTCTATTGCTTGTTTTCTCACAACATTTGAAAGCGTTATACTGTGTGCTGATCCCCGAACATGTTTTTTCACCAATATATGCAGAAGAATACTTCTAGGATCCCTGCACACTCCAGAAAACTAGCACCAGACAGTGGATGGTGTTCCATGTGTAATATAAATGCTATTAAGTTGTACAGAACTTTATCTTAGTTGACCCATAAGCAATCGCACAACAGCTTTAATTTTACATAATTTATGATGCCATGCAGTTACCTGCCTGTCATCTAAGAGTTAAGTTTCCTGTAATCCTTTTCTTCTGTATAAATCTCTTTCCTTCTGTGCTCCTCTTTGGCGACTTGGATTATAGTAGTAAAGTGTGACTTCTCTACCTCACATGCCCAGGTCTGCTAGGGTCCAGTGCTCCGGTCAACATCCCCGGGACCAGCTTTCATGACAGGTCAGCAGGGGGACTCCTGACCAACCCCTCCCCCTCCACCTCTTCCCCAGCCTTCCCTCACTCCTTCCTCCAGTCAGCATTACACAGGGAGAATTCTTTAGACCAGGTATGATTTTTTTTTCAACAGAATTGACATAATTGATATATATATTTTTTTTTTCAGGGCTAGATTCACTAGTTACATTAATTGCTTCAGTGAAAGAGAATTTGGTCTTGCAGTAATTACTGTATTAGGATTGCCTGAAATAAATTGTAATGAAATTGAATACCTTAGTAAGGAATGGTAGGCTAACACCTGATTTCATAGTAAATGCCTCTATAAACAAAAAATAAATTATTTTGTATTGATCTATTATAGGTAGGTACCTCACCTCTTGAAAAAAGGAAAATGAGATATTGATAGTGATGATGACCAGTTATAGTAATATTTGCTTATCTTTGGATTCTGCACCATTCATTATAGGAGATAAATGGGGTCTTGATGACATTGCCATATAATACAGGAGATTAATAGATACAGTAGGTAGTTGTTCAAGTTAGGGATTTTTTAGAATTACAGTAAAAGCCCTGTAATCCAAATTGCAGGGGACTGAAGGTCATTCAGACTATTAGTTTTTTCGGACTATTGGTTGCACCTCCAAATACAGATATGGAAAAAGAAACACACAAATTATAGGATTACAGTAAACCTTCGTTATTTAGGATCAATTGAGGGAGACCCTTGTCAGGTTATCAGAAGATCCGAGATATCCGAGGGCTTAAATTTGATGTTGTCTGCCTGCACACCCACTCTCAAAACTACGTGTGCTTTCACTCGTATCCCTGGTTCCCATACACAGCTAGTGACAAAAAATAATTCTAAACATGAGCCTAAAATATGGAAAATGTATTATTTTAAAGGTTGTTCATTCTAAAAGGGTTGGCCTAATAGCGTGGGTATACAGTAGTGAGTGAGGAGTGAGGGTGACGGTTGACAAGTTCATTTATCACGTGAGTTTCTAGTTATGCAAATATATTTCCTCAGTTTTATATTAATTATTCTTTGTAATTTTCTGATACTATCACTTGCACTTTTCACCATATCAAATGTCTATACCAGGATATGTGTTAAAAGTAAGAGAAGTTGTTGTTCACTATAAAGGGGTTAGGCTTATCACGAGTGTATCAAGCGAGTGTGAGTGACAGTGGGGTGGAAATTTCAGTTGTCACTAAAACTCATTGAATTTTCATTCGTGCACAAACATTCCTTAGTTTGTATTAATTAATTTTGGTATTTATCTTTGAAAAATCACTTCCACTTAATATTAATTTGCGCATAGGTACGTCTAATAGCTAGGAAAGTTTGGGTGGCCCAGCTGTATGCGAATCACGTAGGCATATGTGACGATACACCCGGAAAATCCCCGCATAGGCCACTTGGGCACCAAAGTTGAAATTTTTATTATCACTTTAAAAAACTCGGACTATTGGGATTTTCGAAGTATCCGTGGTCGGATTAACAGACTTTTACTGTATTAGGAGGGGTGGCAGGTATATCATGGAAATGCATCATTTGTAACAAAAATACCATGTTAGAAAAGAGTCTGCATATGTTTTGCTGTTGGTTTTGTGGAGTATTCTAATGAATATTGACCTTGTATTTTCAGGCTGCAGGAGTATTCTTGGGTACAAATAATGGGGTAGGGGGAAAGAGCAGTGGGGGTGGTGGATGCCTGTTTGATCTCAGCAACATGTCCCCTCACTCTCGAAACCCCCCTGCCCTCCCCAACCCCCTTTCTCAGTCCCCCCTTGTGGCCCCGTTCAACCCAGCTGGGATTCATAACAATGGGATCACAGCGTCAGAAATACAACGACTGAGGGAGGAACTGGCTACCAACAGAGCAAAGGTGGGGATGATGGAATTCAGCATAGGTGGAGAGAATTTATTGTGTGATAATGTGTTGTAATCTAATATGGTATGTATAAAAACGAAAGCCAAGAAGTCAGTTTTAGAGACTCTAATTTTATTATTTTGGTAAATGGAAAAGCTTTTGGTGTCATAACACAACAACTTGATAATGAAACTTTGCAGTAAATGTAAAATGGTGTTATCAGTTATTCATGTAATTTCTGTTGTTTCAATGTGGTGCAGCTTGCATCATGGGAGGAAGGCATAGCCCAGGCAAGAACAGCATGTGAAGCCTGGCGTCGGGAAGCAGATGATGCCAACCGTAAATACAAGCTTGCTGAGCAGACCAAAGAGGAGGTAAGATAATTTAGGATGTTCACTTTGGAATAATTTTCAGTAAATATATCAGTCAATTTTTAATGCCCCCTTACCACTCTGTTCCAGAGAATTATTGCAGGAAAGAAAGAGAGATGTATCTAGTAAACTGTTATTTTAAGGGGTGAAGGTTTTAAAAGAATCTCTTAGCCAGAACCAAAACCAAAATGAAACCACAGTGTCAAAAGGTTATAATTGAATTTGTTGTTCAATTAAAATTTATTGAATAGAGGGCTGCACAGTAGATTGAATGAATTTACATTACATAATTTTTTTTTTTCAATATAATAAAATATAAAATCTTATCAGTAGTGTTTTTAAAACATAGAAAAAATTGATGTGTTTTCTGTAATAGCTGAGTTTGATATCAGTAGAAGATAAATAATGTTTTCTTTTGTTAACAATGTACTACCTACAATTAACTTTTTTTCTTCCAATAAATTACCTACATATTAATAGGTAAATATATATTTTTAGCGTAGGCAATTGGCGTCCCCATCTTGCGATGGTGCAGTCAGCCTCGCAATCCCTACAATACAGGGGGAGAGTGAGGGTTGGGGACCCCTCTCTCTAACAATGACTCCACCAAAAGCTACGGAGCTGGACCCCTTGCATGACAGGGGTCCTGCACTGGTATTAGAGCCTCCCCACCCCTTGAAAAAATGAAAATGGAGTATTGATGATGATGAAGAAATGTACCTTTACTTGCTTATATGAAAGAATTAATATTATATTGTTCTAATTAAAACAAAAAATATATAGTGAAAGTGGATCATTGTATCCCATTGTTTAAACACTTAAAATAATAAAATTGCCGATGGCTCGTATTTTACCTGAACTAGAACCCAAAATTTGTTCTTGTCAGAGGAAGTACCGGGTACTTCTATGGCACAATTGTTGGAAAATATTTTGATTAATCCTCAAAGCCATTTCTTTTGTTAGATGTGACATGCATAGACTAATGTAGGCATTTTCACATGTCACTGTATGTGTGGACACTAGGTCTTGATGGTGATGACTGCATGTGTGTATGTTGCACAGTTTGTGGTGAAGGTGGCAACACAGCAGAAGGAGATGGAGGAGTTGCGTGCTGGCCGGCTGGGACCCTACCTCCGCACCCTCCACTCCCATGCAGACCTACCAACTCTGCCCCTACACACTCTAAAAGCTATTCAGGCACAGCTTAGACAGGACCTAGAAACTGTTGAAAAGGTGAGGCTGATTGTTTTACAGTAGAAAAGGTGTATTTACAAGCTCTAGACTAGTGTAAGTCATGTGCACTTTACAACCTTCTTCCTATTTGTGGGAAAAGGTATCAGTATTAGGCACAATTTCAGTCATCATACCAATGTAAAAAGAAAGTTAATTTATACATGTAATTACTGTATTGATAGACTAAGCCTACAGAAACTCAAAATAATACATTACTGTGCAAATTTCAGGTAGGTGTGGGTCTTTCAATTACTGTACTTCGCAGCCAGGACATTCATGTACAGGTGAATAGCACAAACCAAACTAAAAAAGTTGAAGCAAAGAGGCTCAGACATAATTTGGGATAGAAATGAAAAAGTAAATAGTGTGAGGGAAGCTTAGTAACAAATGGATGAAACTGAAATATGCTGATTTGGAATAATAATAATGTGGACAAGAGTGCAAGGCATAATATCTCATTAACACTGAGTAGATGATCAGGGTGAATGAATATTATATTATCATGTTGAATCTTTTGATTTTATTTTAAAACTGATTATTTGGAATACTTGTGAAAACAGATTAGAAATTGTATTGGTAGAGTTAAATATTCGTATACTTTGTGGTGACTTCTATTGATATTTTTGGTAGTGAGGGTCATCCCATCATTTGGCCTTGGATGAAGTGTACTGGAGAAATAGAATGAGAAACTGACAAATGTGAAACTTGGAAGGTAGTCAACAGTCCATTAAAGTATAGAAGTATTGACTTTTACCTTTGTCCACAGGTTATAAACAACTATGGCAGTAAAAGTGAGCAGTGGCCTGTTTCAACCAATGCGTGGTAGGCTGTCTTTGGTATGATTGGAGTATTTTCACAGCATCCTCTTTGGGCTGGAGCAACATCTACATTCACTCCACTATCCTTCTTACCCTCTTCAGTTTTCACCTGGCATCCCTTTCTGCTGTGCAACATATATTTACTGTAAGTCTGTTTTATAGTCTTTGTGTAATGCTTATTACCTTTAATTTTCACATGGTATCACTTCTCATGTGCAACAGATATATATCAAAAAATTTAGTTTATCTCTTATGGTCTTACCCTTCATATCCTCTTCCGTTTTCACATGGTATTCCATTCTCATATGTAACAAGTATTTACTGTATTCTGTTTTATTTCCTTAGTGTTATCGCTCATACCTTCTGAAATTTTCACATGGTATCATATCTGTACAACAGATAATTATTTCTGTTTTATTTCTTGCTATGTCTCAACTTCTTCAGTTTCCATCTATTTTCATTGTACCATTCATTTCCTCTATATATTTCTTTGTTCTTATTGTAGAATATTTCCTTTTGCTTCCCACATTACTTTACTTCATATTTCAATTATATTTTTTTGTTTATTTTCACGATGACCCTTCTTACTTAGTAAATTCTTATTTCCATATTTCTCTTTACTTCATAATAGATACCATGTCACAGTTTAGAAAATTGTTCTTTATCAGTTCCACAATTGGCCCAAAGTTGTTTTCAAAGAATACCTATTTCTCTCTTGGCGTTTCTCTTATATCTATAATTGTTGATGGTTGCCACATAGTTCTCCCAGTATGTACATTAATTTAAAAGTTTTGGGTGTATTATGTTGGTATTCTTATTTGATTTATGTTTTTTTTTTTTTTCATTCATAATAGTTGATGAATATGGGTTAAGGTTTAATCAGTTTTATTATTATATTATCATTATTATCATCATAATATTTTTTATGGCACCTTTGCATAGGTGCATGTGTTTTGTAATGTATTGGATCCCCCTAAAGAGGTGATTTATTGCTCCAAGCTTCTGTTGGCCCTACTTCCCTCCCCCACTGTGTTCTGACAACTGATGCAGTACAAAGAATGCAACAATGAAAAAAAAAAAGTCTCACTAGGCTAGGGCTAAAGTTTTTACAGTTTCCCTCGTATGTAATGGAGTGGAGAGGGCTGTGAGAAGCATCCTGTCCCCCCCCTCAACCCCAGGGATTGGTTTCTGCACACAGATTGGAGGAATTGGTTGCCCCAGTGCTTTCAAGATCAGTGAATCAGTAACCTTCAGTCCTCCAAAAATGTCATAAACCGTAACAGTTAACACCGAAAACCAGTTATCCAGTACTCTCAAGGTCTGTACCCATTATGGTAATTCTCTTTCTCTTTTTTTTATATAGTTACCCCAGATATATTTGAGCATCTCAAACAAAATGAGCAATATTATCTTAATATAAAACTGCAAAAGATATACATTAGATGGAGAAATGCTGGTTGGAGAAAATTGGAGAGTTGATCTTCTACTAAAAAGCTTTAAAAATGTAAAAAAAACATAGAGGGCAAGCTTTCTTCTAATGCTTAAAGTGTTGACAAGTGAGGAAGGTGGAAGGAGACTGGTGTAGCCTCCAAACTGTGTAATGAAAGCCACCTCAGGTCAGTGCTGCTGCCTCCCTCAATGCAGCTGCCCTAGGCTCCCTCACCACTTGCTCCCACTTTTTGTGTACCTTATAAAATACACAGTATTACCTTTTTAGACATTTTCAAAGCTTAGATCTTATATGCAGTACATTTTAAAGATATATGAATATAGATATATAATTACAGTATATGTATATTAAATCTATGCATTATGCTATCCATGTGATATTACAAATATCATTAAATAATATTTCTCTATATTAGAAAATTTACAGAATACTAGAGGGAAGACTTTGTTGCACTTTTCACACAGCTTTAATGCAGTCATGTTCAACACTTGGGGTTCAGGAATAATAACTATTATTGTACTTGTTGATAAAATTGTGCATGTGGCAGCGCTGACTGGGGGGTCAGGGAAACTTGTCAATAATTCTCTTGGAAAAAATCTGATTTTTTTCCTTTTTGATAGATTTTTAAATATTTTATTAATTAGATTGAAGATGTAATCAAAAAGCTGTTTTACAAGAAAGAAAATGATGAGATTGATATTTATATCTCTTAGTCTAGTACAACGGTTTTATAATAATATAACTGTAGGGAGATGGTGGTGCAGGGTGAGGCACAAAGTAAAGGGCTTACTAGAAAATCCAAGTAAAGTGAAGAATAAAAATGACAAAGTAGAACAGGTACTAGAGTGAATTGCTTCATTAGTTCAAATACAGACATCTTAATTTTTTTTTTTTTTTTTTTTACTGAATATGCTGAATAATGAGCAGGAAACTAAGGCATTTGCATTGTACAGTTCATGGATAGATTGTGAGATTGAAAGTGCAAGTAGTCTTAAGAAATTGTAGAAATATTGAAGTACAGTATTATAAATGTGTATGAAATGTGCAAGATAATATTTGCGTGTGTTTGTGAGCAGTGCATAGTACTGTACATACTCTCCATATATTTTATAAAGGTATGTTGAATTAATTACAATTGTTATATGAAAACAAAAGATTTACGGATATCTGAAATGTTAATAAGTAATAATAATATCTAATGTACAAGATAATTATAGTATGTGTTCGTACAATCAGATCCCGCCCCACCCTGCTCTGCCACACCCTCTCATTCTAGGTAGAATTTAACAATTGTTAAGGATCTTTATAGACCAAGAAACAAATATTGTGTGTGTGTGTATGTATGTATGTTTGTATGGTATATGTTTTAGGCTCTTTTTTTTTTTTCCAATTTTAAGGAGTACAGTATGTAATAGCATAGCAAATACAGAATAACTTAAGGGAACTCCTCACAGTGCAGAGTAAAGGCCAAAATTTGAGGTACAGTAGATACTAAGGTACAGCAGGACTCCACTAGTTGAGTGTGGGGTTAGACACTTGCAAGGCTTAGGTTCCAGAATTTTTAATTTCAGAGGTATGGTCCTTTGGAAAATATTATTGAACTTAAAGTGGCTTGATTAAAATGAGTGATGTGAAGGAAGAATTTTGTTGCATGTTCTGAGTACAGTAGAATGGAAAAACATTACATTTGCTAAGTGTTGTGAACTGTCTTGGCAAGAGAAAAGAAACTTAAAGGAACAGCAAGACTAACCCAAATCAGCTTCGTGTATTCTCTGATATCTTCTGTTGATCCTTCCCCATGTAATATTGTGGTTATGCAAGAAAATTCTAAGATACAAAGAAATGGTGTACCTAATACTGTAATAAGAATATTATATTGGTGATGGTCAAAACAAATAACTGGTAAAAGGGATGATGGTCAAAGTACATGGTGGTGTACTGTCAAGCAGCCTGTGCAGCATTGTTAGTGTAGCATCAATTGTAAGTCTAGTTTTCTACCATTGGCAGGACAAGGATTGAGATCATAGACAGTCAATTAGTGAAGGACACTAAAATCAATTAGGTTGTGAGAGTATCGTGTTTGGTGATCTAATATTTTGAAGGGTGAATAAGAATAGTCCTGCATATGGAGAGTGAAGCATACTCCTGCAGAATTTTATTTGACAAGGTAACAGAATGCAATTCAGGTTTATATCCAGGAGCATATCAGCCTCACTCAGACTTTCACTACCATATCCCTATAAAAGCTAGTTTCATTTCAAGGGGAAAAGATGCCTTTGATGAATTGGAAACCATAATTTCTTTCAAACTGTTTCAAACGACTGATAACTTCACTTATGGTACAGCTGTTATGTTTTGTGGCACAGTTTAGAGAAATGTGTGGTGACCAGTTCCCCAATAACATGTTGCCCTCCTGTGTATTGATTTTTTAAATTGAGGTTTAACATTATCATACTGGGTTTCCTTGATATGTATATATGCTGTTACTATTTTATTATTAATCTGTGATATTAACCTTATTCAAGTTCATGGCAGTGTTGCCTTGGGGTCCTCCTGAAGTAGTTCATTGCAGTCTTATGAATAGTTTATGTTAAGCAGTTTTAATTATTGTCTTGCAGCCGGTTGTTATTATAGCAGTACAGTAGATCCATGATATAACATGAAGGCTCCTTCCCTCGGTCCCTCATTAAAATCATCATAGGATTTCTCTGGGTTGTGTTTGTCAGTAACATGCAGAATAAGACTGGGACTGAGTTCAGTGAGAAATGTTCAATATGTTAGTGTCATATTAAGGGCCTACTGTATTGTACTTCATGGTCTTCACTCATTATAATGACAACATTTCTCTGCCAACTGCTTTACTCTACGACAGTGCGATTTAAATGACCTACCTGTGATCATGTTGAGAATTGGAGGCTACTGATTACTCTTGAATCTGCCCAAAACAAATTCCTTCAGTATGAGTGGTTTTTCATGGCTGATTTGATCACAGTCTCATGTACATACATAGCCTTATGTTCATTCATTTTTTATCAGTCTTGGTTTATGAAATGAGTTTGTACCAGATTTAAAATTCCCAATAGATCTGAGAAAATTATTTCTAAATCTCTCTACACAACGATAAACCTAAACTTACTCTTAAAAGTTGTAATAATCCTGTAGTACATTGCAGGCTATGGGTTTCTCCAAACTATATGAAGAAATGGACCAAAGTAACAAAAATAAGGTAGACTGTTTCATAGAATAGTATGGAGGAATTATTTGCTCCATATTTGCCAATGCTACATTACCCTTGACAATTGGTAAATTGAATTTTTATCCGAACAGCACCAGATTACTGTTAGTTTTATTTTTGGAAGGAGAATTTAGATAGAGATTAATAATACAGTACTTTTATTTAACTACACATTAGTTTGTCTCTTGGTTATTACAGTCGGACTTATACTGGCCAAGTTTTCATGTCATATTAAATTTCCCTGTGGCTGTAGGATAAGCATGATTCGGTTGTTCAGTTGAGAAGACATCACCTCTGTAATCAGAGAACGAAGTTATAGTTAAAATCCTTTAACATGTCGGGTAGAAGTGTAAGCATGAAAGTGAAACGAGAACAGAGAAATATTATGTAATGCCAACAGTGAGAAAATGTGTTGCGAGACATGACCATGGATAAGGGAGTTAACAATTGTCTATAATAGGTGATGTAGAAATGAGGTACTTGAGAAGAGGAAGTGGTTAGATGTGGTGGGATGGAGAAAGCAATGAGTATATGTATGAGAAACACGATTTAGTTATGAAGAAAACAGGTGGGAATTTACAGAAGTGTAGGGGAGTAAAATTGAGGGGACTGGTGTGAGAAGCAGATATTTATCGTCACATGGATGAACAGGATGGTAGAGATGCGAGTGGATGAGTGGGACTTGACCATGCACGGAAGGAGTATTAGAACAGAGAGACCTTAAAAACTTCTGTATGTGCCCTTTGGGGCGAGTTCCCAGAGGAATAAGGCATTATAGCTATAGATAAATTTAGGTTATATATAACATTTTCTGTATATTTCTTAACCTTGGCAGAATACTGTACACTACACAGGTCTCAATTGTGTATAAAGTAGGCTGTTTGCTTTAGAAGTAGTAATTCAACCATTTATGTCGTGCATTACGGACAGTATATACAAACATATGCAGTAGTTAAATTATGTGAAAGTACAATAATGAAGAAAGTATATAGTGAGAGAAATAATTATATATTCAAATGCAGAGAATCATAGAAATGATATATTCATGTAATTTTGTAATGTTCTTTTGCTCTATGCTAGAAAACACAACAATCCTGAATGATAAAGTAAAGTAATAGCCAAAAATGTGCAGAAAAATAATATAAATGAGAAACGGTTTGTGAAGCCTCATTAATTGGCAACAGTTCATTGCTGTTTCCACCCTTGTGTTACACCCTACATCATTGAGGCTCTGTGCCATTTAAAAGAAAAGCCATAGTGTATGTGATGGAGATGACCAATATGATGGCTCTAAAGTGAGTCTATCTTAATGCTCAGTAACTTTGCCAAAGCCAGAGCCTTCTTTCATATAGCTCAATTTGTCATTACGAGTTCATTGTACTAACTAGTGCAGTATTTTGAAGAAAAGTAAATTGGTGACTAAACCAGTATCTTTACCCTGCAAATGGTAGTGAAGTACAGTACAAATAATAACTTGCTGGCAATAAAGTAACTGCTAGTAAAGGTGGATATCACTTTCTCTGCAACAAAAATAATTTTATATTATTCAGGTAACTGAGGATTTTTTGTTTTCATTTTGAAGTTTCATTATGTACATAAAGCAACTTGCATAATATTTTATCCATTGTACTTAAAGCTGAAATGTTTTATTTGTATCAAATTAGATTGTATATTTGAACGTACACTATAATTGCCTCGTAAGTTAGTGCAGTAGACTAAACTTTGGTTATAGGATACAGGATGAGAGAGAGAGGATGCCAGGTCCCCCATGAAAAATCATGATGTGTAATCCATTTATTAAACATCATTATTCGAGCTATGATGATTCTTACAGTACTGTCTTTGAAAATGTAATCTTATTATGAGTCAACGTTGTTTCAAGATTATTCCATCAAATGTTCAAAGTAGGCAGCTTCAGAGATAGGAAGCGTAAATACACCTACACCTACGCATATTATTCTAGGAGTGCATAGGCAATGATTAAAGTAAAAAAAAGATATTAACCAGTCAAAATCAGGAATATGATTCTGGTCACCAACTAATTTTGGGAGATAGGAGGTGTGTAGAACAATTTTTTTTTTTTTTTTTTTTTGGTAAAGTACTATACTGGTATGTTGAATACTTTTAAAAAATTGATGATTATACAGTACCAGAATTAATACATACTGTAAATATATACAGTATGTGCATACTGTATTAATTATACTTTCCAGATTTTAGGTTTCACATTTTCCTAATGTCTCACAAGAATGGGAGGAATTGGACTGTAAAGTACTGTGCACTTAAGATATAATTATAATATATTTTGTTTGTTATTATGCTTTATGTCTCTGGACCAGGTCATTGCATATATATACTGTAGTAACATTATGGGCTAACCTGAATCGGTGATAAAACAGGTTTGCTGATAACTATATTTAGATGTCACCATTGATAATAATGCCATACTGTACCTGTATGTGTACAATATACATTGTTTGTATATGTATGCTAAATAGCTTAGAGTAAGAGAACATAAGGTGATTCTAGTGATAAAATGAAGAAATTTACATGTACTGTACTCTATGCTGTAGAGGGCAAGAGTGATGATAGGGAAAAAATTATCTTACGTTGACAGTTCTTATTTGTATGCTGGATAACTTAGAGGATAAAGTTAAGAATGATATTGGCTTGTACTCTGCACTGTGTGGCTTTCAATCATACTAGATCCAGGACACATCGAAGGAAGGAAAGTTATTGACCATGCTGAGGTGGCTTTTTTTTTCTTTTCTTTTTTTACCCTCTGTACACCCATAGCTATTTTCTACCACTCAAGCTGATTTTCCTTCATAGAAAATATAACACTTTGAGGAGAAACCTTGTGTCAAGGCTTTGCTGCAGCTCTGTCAAGATATCTTTTGACCATTGTTTCCAGTTGTCTGATTTTGCTTCAAGCATCCAAATTCAACCATCCAGTGGTTTGTTTTTAATCAGGCATAGGGTATTCACATTTAATTTTGTGAGTTCCAGTGTTGGGTTTACTGGAGGGAAGTACTGACGCATGGGATTCATACTTCCTTGTGTGCAAAAATATTTTGGATATGACTGGGAATATGACCTCTGTGAAACAGCTCTGGGGAAATATTGTCACTAGAGGCTTTTCCTCAAAGGCCCATCTTCACTTTGATCAGTTTCTTCGTGCCTAGAGGGTGGTTTGTTATTCACCCCGAGTGGCCAAGCTTTGCACTGTACCTGAGGAGTGTTCACGCTCTGATTAGTCAGTTACTTGGTCTAAAGAAATGCTTGGTACACTTATGATTGGTCAGTCTTTTGTGGCTTTTTTTCTAACTAATAGGTTGATTTTCCTACCAGAGGGTCATCATGTTGAATTATCCTCATAATCTACCTCAAAATTTTGAAAAACAAAGAGGATATAAAATTGCTGTACTATTGTATGTTAATTCTATTCATGTTGTAATGTACTTTTTATAATATGTGTGAGGTCCCAAAACATGGAGTAGGACTCCAACCACTGCAGTTGAGGGATTGTTTAGTCTGAGGTTTATTACATGATGCTTTAAAATCCAGTTTTTTACACTTTGCCTTTTATAGCACTTATTATTTCAATTTACATGTAATAATCTAATTTCTTTTTGCATGGATGCATTTCTTTGTATGGATGTGTGTGTAGTTTCAAGTGTATGCAATGGAGTCTTAGGATTTATATGCAATATTGTATGTATTTGTGCAGGTTTGGATTTGATTAATGGTGCATGCATATTTAAACAATAATAATGTTTTGTTAGAGGAGAAGAGGAGATTGGTATTGCACCCACAAGAGTTTTAGTGATAAAAAATGAGAATTTCTAGTACATTCAGTACTAGGTGTTTGTGCATGATACTTTTAATCTGTGTTCATCTGTATGCACACATAAAAGTGTTGAGTCAGTTGTCAACAAGGTAGCAAAAGACTGAAGAGGAGTGTATTGGTCTGTTGAGGTCAGTGAGTTAACTGGGGAAGTAGAGGTAACTGATTCCTCTAAACTATGCTAAAAATTACTAACTCAAGTGTTGCTGCTGCTTTATGGCACAGAATAGAGAAATCAGTTTCTCCCAGTTCTGTACCAACATCACAGGTCCCTTACTGTCATACATACAATAAGTTGCAGACTCCTTTTTTTCAGTTCCCTTGGGTTTTAGGTTTTCTCTGGTGTAAGATGTTCTGTATTCATGTGTTGAGAGTTCTAGCAAGTTTTAGGAAATGTAGGTAGATTTTTTATAAATATTATTTAGATACAGTATTTGTTATTTATACTTAATTATTATAATTATGTTTTAGGTAAAAATGTTTATACTTTAGCCAATTTAATCAATTTATTAGTTTGTGTTTAACAAATTTTGGTGGGTGGTAAGCCATTCTAGGTTGTTGATACTGTAAAATATCAATCTATTTATATTTTTTTAGCCGACTGTATTTATCCAGGCTTGCAGCCCATTGGTTCATGAATTGTATAATATTAGTGTACAGTACATTTTACTGTATCAAACAAATCCTTTGTTAGCTAGCACTTCCAGGCCATTGAGTTCACTAAAGTGTGAAATGCAGCATAAATGATCACAGCAACCCAGTGACTGGTTCACTTGAATGTCAATTGTATTGTATTATGAAAGTGAAGGTAGGTTTAGCTTTATCACCAGCTATTGTCAGCTAAGAAATAAAATGGAAATAGATAAAATGAAGACAATGGAAAGTGTGTACTGTAAAACAAGTGTGGCTCAGTGTTGCCTAAATTATCTTGCATCAAATGTTGCTTGATACTGTAGTTTGGACAATGTTTTATGGGTTAGTGACACAGTGCTTTAGGATATTAATAGAGTTGTAAATCTGCATACATAATGTTTTAGACCTACCTTCTGTATGTCAGTCTTCTCTCTGAAGGTAAAGGTTTTCTGATTCTGTATTTACTCCTTGTTCTTGTCTCATACATGCTACGCAGCTTCATTTTACCTTGTCTTTCCATCTCGACTTCTGTCTTTCTCTTGTTTTTTACCTGTTCAGATAAATATAAAAATATGGAGATTTTGTTATTGGACTGTTAGCACCTTCATGGCTCTTCTTTTTTGGTTAATATTGAAGTGTGACTTTTTAAGGCAGGTAACAATATTTTCCACTTCCCAGGCCAATCTAAGGCTTTCTCCATTCTCCACAATCTACTTTGAAATGGTTATTGGATGTCTAAAATGCTAGGGCAGATCTGGCCCAAGGCTGAAGGAAATTGACACTACTTTGTCTGGTCCTATGTACTGCAGATGTATTCCTGTATTAAAATTTTAAAGCTCTGGGAGTAAACTAAATTATCGTCTAGCTCCAATAAATTTCCACAATTGATATAAGTTTGTATCTGATTGGATGATAGTACTGTACAGTACTGAACTCCTTAGTTGTGAACTTGGATCCTTTCAGGATATCAGTTGTGGGCCTATTATTGTCTGCTACTGAAACAGACCATCATGTACACTTGATATAAAATTATCTGCCAGGAAGCCCAATGAATTTTAATATGAACAATTTTGGCCATGTTCCATAGGTTTGGTGAAGCACGACCCCAGGTAACTGTAAAACTCTTTCACCTGTGTTGTCATAATGGGCAGTGTGCAAGAACTCGGCAATGAATATGAACCTTTATGATAAATACATAAATATAACTGGGAGCCCTCATACTGGTTATCTCCACTACCCAGCCCATGTTACCCTCCCTTGCATACAATGTTTCAGGCAGAAAATGGCTACATAATTTTTTACTGATTGTACAGTACTAATGCATGGGAAGGGCGAGCACTGAGCTGATCAGGAGGAATAGTCGGAGTCACTTGTTTTCATACTGTGCTCTTGTCTTCATGAGAGAAGGAAGTCTCAATCCTTGATCTGCCTCTTCTGAAATCTCTATTTTTGCACAAACACGATACTGGAAATGAGAATGTTTTACCTGCAATGTGACCTTGATAAGTAAGTTGGGATTATGACCTTGTATCTGTGACTCTCCCTCCCCTCCTTACCTTCAGCCTCACAAGGTTTAACATATCCCACGAGATATCAGATAAATGATGTTAAGTTTATCTCTTTACAGTTCCAGAATGCTTTGAAAGATCTCTATAATATTGGTCTTGTATTTTTTTTTGTACGGTGATGAGGGAGACAAGTTAACCTGATTTTAAACATGGCTGAGATATATTTTAATATATTTAGAATTAATAAAATGATGCGCCAATTTTTTTATGTTGGTGGTTTATTACAAGCTCTAACAACAACAACCAATAAATTAATATGAATCTTATGGAGAAAATTTATTTATCCCTTGATATGCTGTGTTTCTGAAGGAAGCGGAACATATGCTACTGGTCCTTGAACTATATAGATAAAAGTTAGATAACTTGGATTACACGCGGAGTGGATTGGAATAGCTAACTAAACAAGTATTCATCAGAAGTTGATCCACAAAAATGTCAATCCAGAGCAGATGGCAATATCTACGACGCACCGTTTTCGAGATATGGCCAGATTTTTGTTTTTTTATTGAACCAAATTTTGACATAGACGTTGTAGTGCGATTTCAATGATATTTTGTGTAGCAGTAGAATATAATATTTCGGCGAGACGGTTTTCTCCGTTTTGCTCTATTCCTCACTAATTTTGAGTTACATGCATTAAAAAAAATGTGGGGCACCAAATTGGGGTTCGCAGAAAATGAAATTATATACATGATTCTGAAAGATGGGTATAATTGAGGAGGTTTTACTTATAGGAGGATTTTTTTTTTCTCGTTGACGATAACTTTTTTAATTGATTTTTCACAAGATTTTGAACTGAAGTATAATTATGCATGAATTAATATAACTTTTTATTTAGTGATCTGGCCCAGGACGTCAGTCCAAATATATATACCGACTAATTGTGATACCGACTGACTATTTTACTGTATATATAATAATAAATAAATTATATATTATATCCCTTAGGTTTGTAAGGAGTTGAAGTGAACTGGTTATTTTAGGACACATGATACATTTACAGGAGTAACGCTGCCATACTTAGTAAATTAATGGAATATTTACTACTAGACCTTCTACTTCTACTACTACTAATAATACTACCGTTGTCATTGCTACTACTACTTCTACAATACTTCTAATACTCCTACTACTACTACCACTACCAGTACTACTACTACCACTACCAGTACTACTACTATTACTACCACTACCAGTATTACTACTACTACTACCAGTACTACTACTACTACTATTACAACCAGTACTTCTATTACTACTACTACCAGTACCAGTACTACTAATACTAATACTAATATACTAACAATAATAACAATACAATCGTAAACAAGCAAAACAAAACATCTCACTCTCCCGTCATTTCTATACTTTTACAAAATCATCTCCATTTTAATGAATGACCTGACTTACAGTACCTATATATTATTCCTGCTCTATTATCTACACGCTAATAAGTTCATTTCAAATAAAACAACTCGGGGGAATGTAACCCGAAAAAATGTGAGATTAATTTAGCTTTTCGTCCTTTGAGGCAAGTATCTAGTAATTATAAACACAAAAGCAGACGGCCTTTGTTCCAGTAATGTATCTACACATTATATAAAAAAGTATGAGAGAGAGAGAGAGTGAGAGACAGAGAGAGAGAGTGAGAGAGAGAGAGAGAGAGAGAGAGAGAGAGAGAGAGAGAGTGAGAGACAGAGAGAGAGAGTGTGTGTGTGGGTGTGTGTGTATAAGGGACGCAAATGAAGAGAGAAATAGTGTATGTGT